>SJYT01018879.1:0-197336 GCA_006410635.1 Cephalophus harveyi | reverse complement strand
AATGATGCTAAAGCTGAAACTCCAGTACTTTGGCCACCTCATGCAAAGAGTTGACTCATTGGGAAAGACTCTGATGCTGGGAGGGATTGGGGGCAGGAGGAGAAGGGGACGACCGAGGATGAGATGGCTGGATGGCATCACTGACTCGATGGATGTGAGTCTGAGTGAACTCCGAGAGATGGTGATGAGCAGGGAGGCCTGGCATGCTGCGATTCATGGGGTCGCAGAGAGTCGGACACGACTGAGCGACTCAACTGAACTGAATTGATACACACATGCAATGGAATACTACTCAGCCATAAAAAAGAATGAAATAATGCTATTTGCAGCAACTTGGTTGGACCTAGATCTTATCATACTAAGTGAAATAAACCAGAGAAATACAAATATCATAGGATATCACTTATATGTGGAATCTAACCAAAAAAAGATACAAATGAACCTATATGCAAAACAGAAATAGGCCTATACAAATAGAAAACAAACTTAGAGTTGTGAAAAGAGAATGGGGGAAGGGGTAAATTAGAAGTTTAGGGTTAACATGTCCACAATGCTGTACATAAAATAGATAAGCAACAAGGACCTACTGTTTAGCACAGGGAACTATACTCCATACTTTGCAACAATCTATAAAGGAAAGCCTGGTAGGCTACAGTCCATGGGGTCGCAAAGAGTTGGACATGACTGAGCGACTTCACTTTTACTTTCATAAAGGAAAAGAATCTGGAAAAGAATAGTTATAAATATACGTATAACTGAATCACTTTGCTGTTCACCTGAAACTAACACAACATTGTGAATTGAAATTGAAAAAGAATTTTTCTTGGGCGGATGTGGAATTGCTGCATCCTAGGATGTATGAATGTTTAACTTCAGGACATAGAGCCAAATGGTTTTCCAAAGTCAGTTGACCTAATTTTCACTCTCATTGGAATGTAGGTCCACAGTCCTTTAACACTTGTTGGACTTTTTCATTTTTGCTAATTGAATGGTTGTCTCACTGGAGTTTTATGTTTCTCTGACAATTAATAATGATGAATACTTCTCACGCTTACTGGCAGCTGTGAATTGTCTCTTCCTATATTTTGATCACTTTTCTCTTGGGTGGTGATTTTCTTACTTGTGTATAGGAGATGTTGAGCAAGTTACTTGACCATTTGGAGATTATTTTTGCATCTAAAGATGGGGTTGATAGTTCAGTGTTCAGGGATTGACTTTGGATTGACTTGGATTCATGTTTATATAACGACCTATAAGTACTAGCCTAGAGCACAATAGATGATCAGAAAGAAAAGTTCTTGCTTGTTTCTTGATCCCTCCCCACCGCCAGAGCCTCCATTTCATAGACTAGCTTTGTTGGAATTTGCCCCATTTACTTAGTTGGAGAATCTCTGCTTATTGGCCTGGCCAGTGTAGCCCTACTAATATTTTTTATACTTTAGAGATTGAACTCAAGACTCTCTTGGAAGAAATATGGGGAAAGAAAGTTAGAAGAGAAGAGCCTCAGTAGAGTCTTTGGTAAAATAAAGGAGAAAAATCAGCATCATTATTCCATTTTGCTTTCAGTAGCTCTGTTGGTATGTTTAAACTGTGTGTATTAATACAGCATGGGCTTCCCAGGTGACTCAAATGGTAAAGAATCTGCCTGCCAATGCAGGAGATGTGGATTCAATCCCTGGGTCAGGAAGATCCCCCAGAGGAGGAAATGGCAACCCACTCCAGTATTCTTGCTTGGAGAATTCCATGGACAGAGAACCCTGGTGGGCTACAGTCCGTGGGGTTGCAAAGAGTCAGACACGACTGAGCATGCAAACGCATTAATAGGGCATTGAAGAGACTTCCTTGGCAGTCCAGTGGTTAAGACTTGGCCTTCCAATGCAGGGAATGCAGGTTCAATCCCTGGTCGGGGAGCTAATATCCTACAAGCCTCGTGGCCAAAAAAACAACACATAAAACAGAAGCAATATTGTAACAAATTCAATAAGACTTTTTAAATGGTCTACATAAAAAATCTAATTAAAAATATGGCAACTGTGGGAAACTAAGGATTTATAAAATGCTCATCTACATATTTACGCTGAAAATTTGATACAAAGCAGAAGATTCTATGATGCCGGGGAGCCGGTCCTAGGATGCCCTCTGTGACTTGTGGTGTTCTCTTTGCTGCTGCCACTGAATCTGCTTCACAGCACTTTTCAGCGCGCTGCACAGTCATGCAGAGAAGCTGCAGAGGGGCCGGGAAAACGACTCGGAGCCGGGTCTGAAGGACACTGTGGGATGCTGTGCAGTGATTGCTTCCTGCCCCTGGCTTGTTTTTTCGAGCTTTGAATTCAAGGAGAGTAGCTGGATGTGATCGGAAAACAATTGCCTTTACTTCCCTGGATCTGTTTGTGTTTCGTTGAGTCTATTCCTGGAGGCACAGAAGCCAGGATGCCTGCACTCCGGTCACTTTGAAACGGCTGCACTGCAGCATGCCATCCTTCATCTGCCTCTATCTGTGCTCAAAGTCCCTCTTAGGATTTGGAGGTAACGTTTTTGTCTTCCTAACATGAATGTGTGCTTATGAGAAGTGACCATTTATCAAACTCTGAACAGGATAAATGTTGAAGCAAGTCCACTTATAAATTCAACCAGGGAAATGTGGAAATTCTTCTTTAGTGCCTGAAGCCTTTGAAAACACTGGTTCATTCGTGACTTTGTTATGTTAATTGTTCTCTAGTTTTTCTTTGGTTGGAAGGCTTTGCTTTTCGGTTTTTAGCAGGAAAACCTGGATGTGAGAACAGACGGGGTTTAGCTACAACATCATCTCACCTTCCTCTTTATCCTTCTTAGTCTCTGCCAATCTGATTCATCAGAAAGTCTTTGCTCTAAGGACATACACTTAGAGTTAGGAAACAGCTTTCGGTCATTATGGCAACTTCCATGGAAGAAGTGGTTAAAAGCTTGAATGCGTTCCAAAGAGACGAATGCCACAGGCTTATGCTCAGGCTTTGCAATTCACAAGTTGTAATTTGTTTTTCTTTGTGCCAAGAATTACACAGACTAGAATAGTCAAATGTAACTTAAATTTATTCTGGAAGTAATAGTAAAACAACTTCACTAAAGCATGGATGATACCTATACCTCAAAGGGAGGGAGCTGTCTGTCAGTCAAGCCAGGGATCTATTTCAGGCTGGAGAGTCTCATGTCTGACATTCTCAGTGGTTTCTGTGGGTCTTTTGTGGATCACTGGGAAAATGAATTTTAGCAATAATTAGTGTTAGAAGTAACTAATTAGCAAGGTATGTATACAGAAGCAGCAGGAAACTCAGAAAGGTTTCTCTGCGGGCTCTTCTCTTGTTGAAATCTTTTGATCTTGACATGTATTTTATCAAGTGAGTTCATAATATTTCCAAAGGGGGCTGTTTCCTGTATCACCCACCTCATCCTGAGAGACAAGGGGCTTTGACTGAACAAGAACCCAACTCCCTTCCTACAACTACTGAGTTGCTAATCTCTCTTAATTCTTTCCTTTTCTCAGAGTAACTTTCAAGAACAATATTATTATCTGGGAGATTTTGGTGTGATATTTGGAATATTGTCTGTATTTTGCACCATACTTTATTTTTCTTTGAATGTCTATTTCTGAACGATTTCTCACATTTGTTTTCAACGAATCCAGAAAGTTTTGCAGGACTATACAAAAATTAACCTTCTAGCATGGAAGTTACAGAGAAAATAGGCCTCCCTTAATAGAGCCATTTTGCTTCAAATGAACCTTTTAGTTGGAAATTGGTAATTTTTTGCAACTTGCTGTTCAGTTGCTCCATCGTGTCCCATTCTTTGCGACCCCATGGACTGCAGCACTCCAGGCTTCCCTGTCCTTTACTATCTCCCAGAGTTTGCTCAAACTCACATCCATTGAATTGGTGATATCATCCAACTATCTTATCCTCTGTTGTCCCTTTCTCCCCTCTGCCCTCAATTTTTCCCAGCACCAAGGTCTTTTCCAATGAGTTGCCCCCTTTGCATCAGGTGGCCAAATTATTGGAGCTTCAGCTTCAGCATCAATCTTTCCAATGAATATTCAAGGTTGATTACCTTTAGGATTGACTGGTTTGATCTTCTTGCAGTCCAAGGGACTCTCAAGAGTCTTCTCCAGCACCACAGTTCAAAAGCATCAATTCTTTGGCTCTCAGCCTTCTTTACAGTACAGCTCTCACATCTGTACATGACTACTAGAAAAATCATAGCTTTGACTATACTGATCTTTGTCGGCAAAGTGATGTCTCTGCTTTTTAGTGCACATAGGGTGTGCCTGATTCCTCCAGAATAAACTGACAACCCTTGAGAAATGTTGTCTGCCTGTGGGCTTACTAGAGACTCCTTGCCCAGGAGTTTTATTGGTGGCTGGTCCCATGGACATCCTCTACCACATTCCCATCAAAATTCCAGGCTCCTGGAGGAAAGTGGGTATTCGGCATAAGCCGTGTGGTTTGTACCAACAGTTTGGGCCAAGAGAGTCACCTGAGCAGTTGGAAACAGAGGGAACTCTCCCCCTAGTCCAAGTTCCCAGGTACCAGCCAAGGGGCAGTCCTACAAAGAGGCCTTTCTAAGGAGAGCATATCAACCTTGCCATGCTCACACTTCTCTGCACGGGATCTATTGAAGATTATTGAACAGCTACAGTAACCTTGAAAACCGTGGTTCGAAAGACTTCATTGGAGTGGAGTGGAGAACAGAGTGGAGTAGTTGGTGAGACACTGGAGCCAGGAGATTGGAAATAATTTAGCCCAAATCTCAGATGTCAGTGTGAGAATAAAAAGAGGAGGGATGGTTGGTAGGAAGAATAAACAGGTTGAAGATAAGCAATGCAGGGATAGGAAGTGGTTTCTAAGATGAAATACCCAGAAGGCTTTTTTCTGGTGGAGGAAGATTACTTAAGTAGAGCCCCTGGAAGGGAAGGGAGACATTCTAAATTCTGAACATATTGATATAACATTTATTTATATTATTGCATATCATATTTATAATATATTAAGGGCTTCCCAGGTGGCACTAGTGGTAAAGAATCCTCTTGCCAATGCAGGAGATGCAAGAGACTCAAGTTTGATCCTGGTTTGGGAAGATCCCCTGGAGGAGGGCATGGCAACCCACATATTATTTATATTAATATATATTATTCATATTATTTATATCATATATATTATTCATATTGTATACAACATATCGTGAAAGTGAAGTCGCTCAGTTGTGTCCGACTCTTTGCGACCCCATGGTCTCTAGCCTACCAAACTCCTCCATCCATGGGATTTTCCAGGCAAGAGTACAGGAGTAGGTTGCCATCTCCTTCTCCAGGAGATCTTCCCAACCCAGGGATCAAACCCAGGTTTCCCACATTGCAGGCAGACGCTTTACCACCTGAGCTATCAGGGAGCATGTATTATTACACATAATCAAATTATATGTATATCATATATTATAAAATATGAATATTTTACCACCAATGAAATACATTCAGGATATTGGTAAATTACATTAGAAAAACTGATTCTAACTTGAAATTCATGTCCAAGGTATGTTTTTATGTCATGAATAGACAATGAGAGTAAATCACATAATAAAATAATTAGTGTTGAGAGGAAAATTTAAATTGTATTAGCTGTAAAGGACACACTGTTAACAGACATAATTTTAACCTAGAAATATTATTAATGTCATTTTAAAGTATTATATTTTAGGCAACTTACTTTAGCATTTTATTCTACTTACCAATCATTAACAATCGGAATCCTTTACCCGAGCTGTCTAATCTGGTTGTGATTTTTTAAAACATAAATAGCTCTTGTTTTTTTTTTTTTTTTCATTTGTAAGAAAGAAGTATTGTGTGAACAGTTCCCAAGAGATTTGTTTGCTACAAGGTATAGATTTCTGGTTGGAGTTGATTTAGAAAAGAAACATAGGAAATGGAGTCTGTTAGGGGAATGGGAAGTGATGAGGTCTCTCTGTTCATTGAACCAAATTGATGAAACAATGTATGTGTACACAGCTTCTAAGAAAAACTCTCTTCTCACTGATTATCTGTACAACATGGGCAGATGCCAGCTGCCTAGGAGAGTATCTGTGCTGTGTCTCCAGTCACAGCGGCTTCTGAGAATCCAGTTATATTTCCTCCCCATAGTTACTACCGTAAATATCCTAATCCTGTTTATTGATTAGCATATAACTGCTTTTGATCAGACTAATAACCACTTTACTTAACCAGAGCAATGTTCTACATTCCCTATTTTTTTTTTTTTTAAATGAAGGTTCTCTCTCACTTGCAAGGGCAGAAAATATAGTAACAGGTTTGGGATCATTTTTAGACCTGCCCGTGTTGGGGAACACATGTGATGCAGGAGCAAAGCTACTTCATAAACACGTCCTGTGGAGATGACATTCTTGTGTTATACAAATTGGATGTGTCAGGATTTTAAATGTCACTTTGGGATTTAATGTGAGAAATTCCTGACTGGCATTTTCTTGACTCTCCTTAGAAGTGACCCCGTAGCCACAGAAACTTAGTTTCAATTCCTTGCTGCTCAGATGTGAGATTTTTCTCTTTCCTTCTTGCAAGTCCAGCCCCCACCTACTCCTGTTCCTCAGAACTCTTGCCATCTTCTTTGAATGTCAGGACTCCCATGAGTGGGGGACGGTGGATAGATGGGGCATACTGAATCCTGTTTGCCTTCACAAAGTAGAGGTCTAAAAGCAGGAAAAAGACTATCTTTCTCTTCCATGCAACTATTTTGCTTATTGCTAATCCTTAAAACTCATATCCCGTATTGCTCTAAAGTACTTGAGTTAGGCATCCCAATTGTTCAAACAGAATAAATGGTGGAGGAAGTCAGGGTTAAAAGACGATACAGGCAGGAAAAAGCAGAGTGAGGACCAGGTGAGTCTGAGAGGTATGTACCTTCATGCCTTGTGGACGAGGTAGGTTGCAGGTTTAACTCCTTCAGGGAAAGTGAAGAGGAAGGCATGATAAGTGACAGATCTGAAATATCTTAAGATAAAAACCCCAGTTGTCCTACTTGTGAAACCTGAGAGGAGATTCTTGCAGCTTCTCTTTAAGGGTAATGTAAAGGACAATGATTCACCAGCACCCTGTAACGGACAGCGAGACTCTTATGCCTGTTGGTTAAGACTTTGTCAGTAGATGCTTATTTACATGCCGCACAAACATACATGAGAAGAAGGAGTTCTAAACAGACCACCAATTCCCAGTATATTTGTTGTTGTTCAGTTGCTCAGTCGTACCTGACTTTTTGTGACCCTGTGGACTGTAGCACACCAGGCTCCCTGTCCTTCACTATCTCCTGGAGTTTGCTCAGACTCATGTCCATTGGGACAGTGATGCTATCTAACCATCTCATCCTCTGCCATTTCCTTTTCCTTTTGCCCTCACTCTTCTCAGCATCAGGGTCTTTTCCAGTGAGTCACACCTTCGCATCAGGTGATCAAAGTATTGGAGATTCAGCTTCAGTATCAGTCTTTCCAATGAATAATCAGGGTTGATTTCCTTTAGGATTGACTGGTTTGATATCCTTGCAGTCCAAGGGACTCTCAAGAGTCCTCTTCAGCACCGCAATTCAAAGGCACCAATTCTTTGGCACATAGCCTTCTTAATGGTCCAACTCTCACATCCGTACATAATTACTGGAAAAACCATAACTTTGACTATACTGACCTCCGTTGGCAAAGTGATATCTCTGCTTTTTAAATATGCTGTCTAGGTTTGTCAGAGCTTTTCTTCCAAGGAGCAAGCATCTTTTAATTTCGTGACTACAGTCAGCATCTGCAGTGATTTTGTAGCCCAAGAAAATAAAATCTGTCACTGTTTCTACTTTTTCCCCACCTGTTTGCCATGAAGTTATGGGGCCGGATGCCATGATCTTCGTTTTTTGAATGCTGAGTTTTAGGTCAGCTTTTTCACTGTCATCTTTCACTTTCATCAAGAGGCTCTTTAGTTCCTCTACACTTAAGGATGGTATCATCTGCATAAGGGTGGTATCATCTGCATATCTGAGGTTATTGATATTTCTCCTGGCAATCTTGATTCCAGCTTGTGATTCATCCAGCCCAGCGTTTCTCATGATGTATTATGCATAGAAGTTAAATAAGCACAGTGACAATATACAGCCTTGACGCAATCCTTTCCCAATATTGAACCAGTCTGTTATTCCACCT
Organism: Cephalophus harveyi; assembly: GCA_006410635.1. NCBI lineage: Eukaryota > Metazoa > Chordata > Mammalia > Artiodactyla > Bovidae > Cephalophus > Cephalophus harveyi. Next base: position 189,128 of record SJYT01018879.1, on the reverse strand, counting down.
CCAGTTCTCACTGTTGCTTCTTGACCTGTGTACAGGTTTCTCAGGAGACAGGTAAGGTGGTCTGGTATTCAGCTTAAGAGGTTAGCATTTTTCTATAGACAAGAGGAAGGTGGAGGACATGGTGGGTGGGGGGAGGTCTCTTCCAGGAAGGCCCCATAGAGTCCTGCTCAACTATGGAAGGACAGAGTTAATTTTTTCTACTCAGATTTAAGGACACATCCCTAAATGGGTGGTCACTGTGGCTTCACTTAGGTATGATACAAGGGAGGATCCACAGCAGGGATAAAAATCCACTTCAGACCAACGTGGAACCTGATTCTAACTCAAGTTTCTTACCTTTATAGCAGTTATCTGGAAAAGTTAAAATTTGGGGGCAAGAATCATTGAACACCACATTGCCCAGAAATGAAATGTCATTAAAATCACATTATGTTTTGCCCACTGGAAAAGAAGTCCTAAAATGCATCATGCTGAAATGCAATTAATTACCCAAGAGCTATGAATCCTCAGGGGCCTAGCATTTGGTACAGAACAGGCTGAAAAAAATAAACTCCAAGAAATGATGCTTAAATTTTGATCACATTGCTGCTCATGTCAAAAATAGAGTCTAGCCAACCTAGAGAACGTTTGCATTCCTTTCTCTAAAAGAAGAATTTTTTTAATAAGCAGGTCAATGTATTTGAAAATGGAATTTTATTTGACGTGAACTAATGGCTCAATGGTGAGGAAATTTAGAGCCAATGTGTATTTCTGATGCCTCTTGGAATGTTTTCAAATGTGTTCACAACCACTTTTCTCAGAGTACATGACTTCAGAATGCTGAAAGTTTTCCACTTTACCCTTCAAAATGTGCTAATATAACAGAGAAGTCCATTTCAAAGCAATGCACATAATTTAAATTCTCCATGTGTACTGGACTTATATTCAGAAAGAAAGAAAGTCTCTATAAACTTGGCATTTGATAAGAAAAAACATACAGACTATTCAACACAATGAAACCTATTTTATTTCAAGGATTACGAAGTTCGATGGAAAATGCTGATAAGCTTGCTTTTCCATAATGACTGCAGTCTGCTCCCTCACCTCTGACATCTCTTGCTACATTTCTGTTGCCAGGCAACAGCAGAGAAATAAAACCTGTGTGAGTAAGGAAACTTCCCTACATAAGGAACTACATAAGAATGGCCTGTATTCTTGAAGCTGGTGAACCACTTATTTAGAATTTTAAATGCATTTTTTTATGTTAAAAATATTTTCAATAGCAATTTAGTACCCCAGACAGCTGCTATAAGTCTGTTTAACTCTTGATGCCCTTCCAGGATTAAAAAGTAGCACCTTTCTATCCAGAGTGAACAGGACAGGTAGTAAATCCCTCAACCTCCAGACAGCCTCCTTATAAGAATTATAATAACTGTCCCATAACCAACAAATAATACTCTTTTTAAAGACTCATTAGTAAGTCAAAGACAAATATCATATAACATCACAGATGATGATATGTAGAATCTAAAAAAAAAAAAAGACACAAATGAACTTATTTACAAAACAGAAATAGACCCACAGCCATGGAAAACAAGCTTATGGTTCAGTTCAGTTCAGTCGCTCAGTTGTGTCCGACTCTTTGCGACCCCATGAATCGCAGCACGCCAGGCTTCCCTGTCCATCACCAACTCCCGGAGTTCACCCAAACTCATGTCCATCGAGTTGGTGATGCCATCCAGCTATCTCATCCTCGGTCGTCCCCTTCTCCTCCTGCCTCCAATCCCTCCCAGCATCAGTCTTTTCCAATGAGCCAACTCTTCGCATGAGGTGGCCAAAGTACTGAAGTTTCAGCTTTAGCATCATTCCTTCCAAAGAACACCCAGGGTTGATCTCCTTCAGAATGGACTGGTTGGATCTCCTTGCAGTCCAAGGGACTCTCAAGAGTCTTCTCCAACACCACAGTTCAAAAACATCAATTCTTCAGCACTCAGCTTTCTTCACAGTCCAACTCTCACATCCATACATGACTACAGGAAAAACCATATTATTGCTGAAGCCTGGCTTGGAGGATTTTGAGCATTACTTTACTAGCATGTGAGATGAGTGCAATTGTGCGGTAATTGGAGCATTCTTTTGCATTGCCTTTCTTTGGAATTGGAATGAAAACTGACCTTTTCCAGTCCTGTGGCCACTGCTGAGTTTTCCAAATTTGCTGGCAGATTGAGTGCAGCACTTTCACAGCATCATCTTTCAGGATTTGAAACAGCTCCACTGGAATTCCATCACCTCCATTAGCTTTGTTCATAGTGACACTTTCTAAGGCCCACTTGACTTCACATTCCAACCATAGGGAAATATTTTAAGAATTCCAACTAGGGACACACGATAAACATCTTCCACTTAGAGGCAGTGAAAGTAAGCTATTGAAAGCTGTGTGTGCCTGGGAAATAGAGGAAAAGAAGCAAGGTTTTCACCTCTGGGTAAAAGAAATACACATCTCTGAGTTAGTCACCTAACCTAGTGTTAAGAACTGTGTAGTAATACACGGTTGCCCCTTAAGAGGCCAAGAACATGCTCCCCTCTTACCTGTCCCTCTCATCCCTCAGGTGGGCTACTCATTCACAATGGGGGCATCACTAATCTGAGAACTGTGTTGTATGATATATTACACCTTAGTAACATTTTAATTGAATTATTCACAAGCCCTGCTAACTCTTAATTGCTGTTTTGGTCATGCCCCCAACAGTGACAGTGATTCCAAATTAGAAAGTGAGTGATTGGTAGTAAACATTTGATTAACTTCATACAATAAGTACCAATACTTGCTAAAAATATTGGGAGGTAGCTGACCACCCTCTTTAAAATGACACCATCAAACTAAAAATGATCTACTCACCAAAACAAATTCTGCTGTTATTATTTTGTTTCATTTTTTTCCCCTTTAGATTGCCTCTAGATCTGAAGGGCTAATTTTGAGAACTCCTCTTCCAGATTACTGAAAATTGTGCTAAAAAGCTATACAGTCCCATTGAAAGAAAACATTAGCCAATCAAATCTACCGATTGTAATCAAGATACATTTTATAAAATTGTATTTATGGAAAAGTTCCATTGCTTGTTGTTGTTGTTTAGTTGCTATGTCATGTCCGACTCTTTGCACCCTACGGTCTGCAGCTCATCAGGCTCTCCTGTCCTTCACTATCTCCCAAAGTCTTCTCAAATTCATGTCCATTTAGCTGGTGATGCTATCTAACCATCTCATCCTCTGCTGCCCCCTTCTCCTTTTGCTGTCAGTTTTTCCCAGCATCAGGGTCTTTTCCAATGGCTTGGCTCTTTGCATCAGGTGGTCAAAGTATTTGGAGCTTCAGCTTCAGCATCAGTCCTTCCATTGAATATTCAGGGGTGATTTCCTTTAGGACTGACTGGCTTGATCTCCTTGTAGGAGCTTGCATAATTGGCACTAAACTCAATTTTTTCAATAATTCAGGTTTTTATAACTGAAAGTCTTAGTTTTATTTTTCTCATTGCTTAGCTTGAGTTTCTTATAGAATTTCTGAAGTTCAAAGCATGCTGGGGCTATGCCAAGGCTCTTTGAAGAAGTGGGTAACACACAACAACATATTCAATAACAACTTCTTAATTTGGAAATCCAGGGATCTGAAAGTATGGACTTGAAGAACAAAAAACTTTACATGCTTCCTCCAAGAGAGATCTGGGAATGGTCTATATATATATACTGCTAGGAACATTACTGTAACTTTGTTAGTCTCTCCTCTTGTTGACAAATAATCAGTATCACCCAGAGATGTTTTGCATTTAATCAGGGCTCGAGTATACCCCAGGGAGCACCCTAGCAAATGTGGAGAGACCTCTGGGAAATCTAGATCCATATTTCCACATCTAGTGTTTCGAAAACATTCTTTGATATTCAACAAAGCCTTTCCTTTCTCTCGTATTTGACTGTTTTTCTTTGTAACCATCCAGAAGAACTGGTATAAACCACAGTGGAAGAAGAAGGGCAGCTTTCGAGCCTGGATGGGACAGTACTTTATTGAGGACCAGTGATCATACTTTCTGCTTCTATGCCACCTAGAAAAAGTTTGAGAAACTATGTACCCCTTGTCTATTTTAAGGCTCATATCTAAATGATTTTACACAAAATGTTTTCATATCAAATTTAAATGGTTATACTGCACATGGTTTTAGCTATCCTGCATATATGATACTTTTCATAATCAAACAAGTACATCACTCTTCTATATGTGTCTTTTAAATTCTATAGCGATCTTCCTGACCCAGGGATCGAACCCAGGTTTCCCATGTAACAGACAGATGTTTTTTACCATCTGAACCACCAGGGAAGCCCCAAGAATCCTGGAGTGGGTAGCCATTCTCTTCTCCAGGGGATTTTCCTGACCCAGGGATTGAACCTGGGTCTCCTGCATTGCAGGCAGATTCTTTACCGTCTGAGCCACCGGGGAAGCCCTAGCAATTTCCTACTGGTCAGGTATTTTACAAGGACAGGCACAAGCTTTTCTTTTGCAGATATTTTGGATCATTTCTTTTTCTCCTTAAACTTTAATTTTTTTTCCCTATTTGCTCCATAGAATATAACCCTCATATGGTATTTTTATGCTTGAAAGTATTTTATTGATTGCCTATCATAATTCTCTGCAAAAAAAGGGTATGTAAATTGAAATTTGAACTTCATTTTTCACTTTATGTGATATAATATTCTGTGTTTGACCTACTGTGCAGCACAGGGAACTATACTCAATATTTTATAATAACCTATAGGAGTGAAGAGTCTGAAAAAGAATATATATATTCATTTTGCTGTACACCTGAAACTAACACATTATAAATCAACTATACTTCCAGAAAGAGAAAAAAAACTGTCATATAATATCACTTCTATGTGGAATCTAGAAAAATGATACAGATGAACTTATCTGCAAAGCACAAATAGAGACACAGACATAGAGAACAAACGTGTATACCAAGGAAGGCAGGCAGGTGTGGGATGAACTGGGGGATTGGGATTGATATATACAAGTGAGTGCGTGCTAAGTCCCTCAGTCACGTCTGACCCTGTGTGACCCTATGCACTGTACCCCGCCAGGATCCTCTATCCATGGGTTTCTCCAGGCAAGAATACTGGAGTGGGTTGCCAGGCCCTCCTCCAGGGGATCTTCCCTACTCAGGGGTCGAACCTGGGTCTCCCACATTGCAGGCAGATTCTTTACCATCTGAGCCACCAGAACATATACACACGGCTTTGTATAAAAACAGTAAACTAATGAGAACCTACTGGATCACACAATGAACTCTGTTCAGTGCTCTCTGGTGAACGAAATGGGAAGGAAATATTACTGGCACCACTCTTGTTGGATGGATTCTTCCCTATCTTCCAGCTCACAGCGAGTGCTGTTATCAGCTTCCTCCCCACACCATGGCAGCCTGGGGGTGACATAGTATCCCTCCTCTTCCTGTCCTGGTGCCTCAACACCCCTTGTTGGCTTCTCTAAAATTCCCTGCGTTATTTCTCCAAAATTCACAGCTGCATACGCCTCTTGCTTCCTGGGGCAATCCTGATAGATACACCCACAAATCAAGCTAATAGATAGCTAAAATGTGTTCCCTACTTCAACAATTGAGCTAGAGCAAAATTCTGCATTTTGGCATGTGTCGTGTTTTTCTTAGAAGTCACTTATTTGACCAAGCCCATTAGAGAAGCTGAAAGATGCAAGTATTATATGTTATGAATCAGTAGTCTAGTCTTAAAATACCAACGAATTGAACTGCATTATGTTTTTCTGTGTGTGGTACTGTTTAAGACAAATAGGATTTCCTCTGTGGTCATTTAAATCACTTCCAAAGATAATTGTTTGGTGGCTTGGTTATTAAGTGAGCGCCATGAAGCCTGACAACATGACACATTCGCAGGCAGATGCTGGAAAAACAGTGTGTATTCAAGCCCTTGGTGTCCCAGATATTTTGTAGAATGTCCCTCCATTTGGCTTTGTCTCATGTATGTGAAAGTGTTAGTAGCTCAGTTCAGTTCAGTTCAGTTCAGTCGCTCAGTCGTGTCCGACTCTTTGCGACCCCATGAATCGCAGCACGCCAGGCCTCCCTGTTCATCACCATCTCTCGGAGTTCACTCAGACTCACGTCCATCGAGTCCGTGATGCCATCCAGCCATCTCATCCTCGGTCGTCCCCTTCTCCTCCTGCCCCCAACCCCTCCCAAAATCAGTCTTTTCCAATGAGTCAACTCTTCGCATGAGGTGGCCAAAGTACTGGAGTTTCAGCTTGAGCATCATTCCTTCCAAAGAAATCCCAGGGTTGATCTCCTTCAGAATGGACTGGTTGGATCTCCTTGTAGCTCAGTCATGTCCAATTTTTAACAACCCTATGGGCTGCAACCCGCCAGGCTCGTCTGTCCCTAGAATTCTCTGGGGAAGAATATTGGAGTGGGTAGCCATTCTCTTCTCCAGGGGATCTTCGCAACCCAGGGATCGAACCTGGGTCTCCTGCATTGCAGGCAGATTCTTTACTGACTGAGCCACCAGGCAAGTCCCATGTTTCCCATGAATAGACTGAGGTCATGCATTTGGGGAAGAACCTACACAAGTGACATGACCTCTAGTGTATCATGTCAGGGAGCCTGTGACCTCTGTATTAACATCATTGACAATGTCAACTTTCATCACCTGAGTTAAGGTGGTTCCGACTATAAGGAGGGTAACATGCATCCATCTGTAGTTAACAAATATTTGTGGGGAGATATTCTGAAACTTAAAACTTTCACTCCTTAATTTTGGCATTCATCCATGGATCTGGTGAGTTTTCTATCTCCTTCATTCATCCTACAATTATTAGTTGGAATTCTTCTGTAAGAGTTGTGCCTTCTCCTATTTCCACTTATTTAGTCAGTCTTTTATTTATAATGGTATGGAGTCATGGATTCTTTGGGTTATACCCCAGGATCATCCTTATTACCTTTTTTTGCTCAGTTGTTCCAGTCTTGGCTTTTAGGAGCTCCCATGTCCCTTCCATTATGCCCCCAACTTATTTTTAGGCACTTTCTTTATGGCTCATAAGATGCTGCAGCCTCGGCACATGAAGCACATTTATATGGTTTTTAATTATGTATCCTACTTGAAAATTAAAATTTCTCCTTGGACATCTCATTCAGTCGATCACTAGCCTTTTAGAAGGGTCTTGTGAAGGATTTGCCATGTGTGGCCGTAAGAAAACCGCAGAAGACAATACATTCTTTGTTCTTCCCCCCAATATAATGTCTTGGAAATTACCATGTAAAGTATGGAACATAACATTTGAGTCAGATAACAAGGCCTGCCATTCAATTTCCTTTCAATAAACATGCAGATGTTCCCCTTCCTGATCAATGTACCCAAACAAATGTAGATTTTTTTTCGGAATGGTGCAGTGGGGTTTCCTGCAGTGTTCTCCAGAACTAGGATCTGCAGGCTTCATTCCCCTACTCAGACAGACTTTGTACTTCACCTGAGGCTTTGACTTCGTTCAGGAACAGGTTGTCCCTTCCTACAGAGTGAATTAAGTTGGAAAAAGTTAAAATTAAAAAGTTACTCTTATCAGGCAGTTTGTGTTGCCAAAGTTGTTTAGTTTTTCTAAATGCGTCCCTGGGGTAACTGTTTCTAAACAACCAATTTTAAGTTAGGAATAAGAGTTCTTCATTCTTTTTTTTTCTCCTATATTTATTTATTTATTTGGCTGCAATTACGTCTTAGTTGTAGCACTTGGGGTCTTCATGGTGTCATGCGGGATTTTTATTTCGGCACACAGACTCTCTAGTTCTGGCACACAGGCTCAGTAGCTGTGACATGCACGTGGGGTTAGTTGCTCCTCGGCGTATAGGATCTTAGTTCCTGGGCCACAGATCAAACCCACATTCCCTGTATCGCAAGGTGGATTCTTAAACACTGGACAGCTAGGGAGGTCCCTGTTCTTCATTTTTAAAGTTACTGCATCTAGACTATTATAGACTATGGATGTCCTCTTCACTCCTTCACTCATCAGGCAGTTGCTATGCAATTAATCAAGGGAACCCATCTAATTTTAGGTTGAACTTTAATTAGCTCTTGTGCTATCACCATTTTTATTTCACCCTTTTATACAGACACTTTAGATTACTTTCAGCATTTCTGAAACTCAAAGTTGGGGAAAAACCTGATCCAACACACAGACGCCAAGAGGATCTGCAGGGAGCATCTTGGCGGGGTCACTGGAGGTGCATATATTTTCATGTGTGGATGGTATAGTAGAGTTTGAGCCAAAGATCGAAATAAGATGGCAAATAAAAAATAGCCTACCTATAGAGGTAGGTGAAATAGCATGTCCGTGCTTTAACATGCATAAAGGCAAATTTTAAACTATAATATCTAACGTCATGATATAGGTACAATATCATGACATTTTCTCTCATCTTTTTGAAAACTGCTAATTATGTGGTAGGTGAAAAATATTTTATTTAGATCACATACCAATAATCTGAGGTAGTTATTAAGCCATCAGTAATATTGTTTAGTATTCATTAGTTTTTCTAGAGAAGCAACCAAGTAAATACTGCCTGATTGATATGAACTGCAAGAAGGTTGCAAATTAATCCGAATAACCATGAATTTATAAACACTGACATCCATAGGTTCATTTGTAGACTGATTGTTTGGAGCTCAGAAGACAGACTGTTTTAGTGGTTGGCTTCCCAGGTAATTGAATGGAGGTCTGTTTCATCCCTTTGAAGAATGGATTGTTGTTGTTTTTCAGTCGCTAAGTTGTGTCCAACTCTTTGCGATGCCATGGACTGCAGCATGCCAGGCTTGCCTGTCCTTCACTATATCCTGGAGTTTGCTCAAACTCATGTCCATTGAGTCGATGATGCCATCCAACCATCTCATCCTCTCTCATCCCCTTCTCCTCCTGCCCTCAATCTTTCCCAGCATCAGAGTCTTTTCCAATGAGTCAGCCCTTTGCATCAGGTGGACAAAGTATTAGAGCTAAACTCTAGTATTTCAGTTCTACTGAATTGATGTTTTTTGCATGGCAGCTATGAAACTTTGCTTTTGGGATCCTATCTCTGGTGAGAATTCATTGAGCTAGGATTTCACAGATGGCCCCTATATAAGATGCTCCTGGTGTCCTAAGATGGGGGAGAAGCAGAGCTCTCTTGGCAATGGGGACTTCCTGTAATTGAGATCGGTCCTCCAGGTACCCATAACTTTCTCTCTCTTTGCATAAAATTGATGTTCTAAATTAGGAACCTAGGGAAATTTTTCTTCTCCATTAATTTGAAAATAGGGCTGTTAAAAGTCCAGACTTAATGATATGAGAACATTTCATGATAGAAAAACATCATCATCTATTCTCCTGATCAACTTGGGAGTAACTGTGGCTGCCTTGACTTCATAAAGATAAAACTGCTGCCAAATATTTTGAAGATCACAAAGTTCTCCACAGAAAAAAAGAAATGTATATTCATCTTCATAAGGAATGCATGCCAAATTTTTCTTTTCTGAGGTACTCTATAGAAATGGGTCCTGGAAACTTTTTACTTTAGAAACTATCATTTAATTAATTTCAGACACTGTGTAATGTTGGCAAGGAAAATTCTTATAAACTGCAAAAAACTCAGTCTTGATGTAGTCTAATTGAATTAAAGCACCACTGCCGAAGACTAAGTACCTTTGTAGAATATGAATGTCTGTCCTGTGGTGCCCTCTCCCAGATAATGACCCTTGGGGAAATGAATGTCTTTCTACATCAATAGAAGGCAATGGCACCCCACTTCAGTACTCTTGCCTGGAAAATCCCATGGATGGAGGAGCCTGGTGGGCTGCAGTCCATGGGGTCACTAAGAGTCAGACATGACTGAGCTACTTCACTTTCACTTTTCATTTTCATGCATTGGAGAAGGAAATAGCAACCCACTCCAGTGTTCTTGCCTGGAGAATCCCAGGGATGGATGAGGGAGCCTGGTGGGCTGCCGTCTATGGGGTCGCACAGAGTCAGACACGACTGAAGCGACTTAGCAACATGAATAATCACAGCTAACATTTATAGTGGGCTTCCTATGCCTTAGACACACTAGGAAGAGCTTAACATATTTGATTCTCAAGCAACCCTAGGAAGAGGGTGATTCCCACTTTGCACTGAAATCACTGAGGCCTTAGGGGAAAATTTACTGGGCTTCCTCAGTGGCTCAGTGGTAAAAATCCTCCTGCAAAGCAGGAGACACAGGAGACATGGATTCGATCACTTGGTCGGAAAGATCCCCTGGAGTAGGGCATAGTAACCCACTCCAGTATTCTTGCCAGGAAATTCCCATGGATAAAAGAGCCTGGCAGGCTATGGTCCTTAGGGTCACAAAGAGTTGAACACAACCGAAGCAACTGAGCGCTAGAGATTACAGAGTCAGGTTTAAACACAACTCTTAACACCTAGTCTGTGCAGCTTCTATATAATTAAATTTAATGTGCAATTATTCTTCATACTAGAAGCTCAAACCCTCCCTGTAAACATAATGGTGGCTGGATACACATCCCATTCTCTGTTACTCATTTCTGAGATTTTTGTAGGCTCATTTCTGCTTCCCATTTGAAAGGGTCTCAGAGTGCTTCCCTCTGACACTGGAAATTTCTGTCCACTAGCAAAGCCCTGTTTCAAGGCCCCAGGTTCTAGTAATCCTGTGTAGTTATTGTAGGGTTCTATGTTTGCATGGATTACAGAAAGCTTGGCCATTATATGAAAAAAAAAATTTTTTTTTAGCAAACATATCAGAGAGCATTCATTCAAAGGAATGTTGTCTTCTTGAAGAAGGAGAGGAAAGAGCTGTCAAATAAATACTTCTATGCAGACAAGTGCAGTTCTATCTGTAAGATCTTGGTTGTGACCTTGGGCACAGACTGAATTTCTCAGGTGTGAGATGGTACAATATAGATTTAGGAGTTTTCTGACTCTCAAGTGATAGAGTGTATGTAACATACTTACCGAGTGCCTGGCAGATAGTAGGCTGTCGATAAATGAGAGCTGTGTTTGTGAGTGGAGATGGTTCTGTGGCTCAGAGTATTTTTCGAACTGCTTTTTGAACTTCCTTCCAAACTAGTCCATTAAACTCTTCTAAGAACTCAGTTGAATGTGTTTATAGTTAGAACTCCAGGTTTGTGTCTTTCTTTCTTATTTTTTTTTTTTTTTTTTGATGGCCAATGGCTCTGACCCCAGTTGATCCCTTTATTCATTAGTCTGGTGCTAAATCATTTTGTCTCCTTCAAAAAAATATATCTATCTTCAGCAACATGAGTATTTGTAGTTTTTGATGGGATTTCCAAATACTGACACATGCTCTTGAGAACGTCTCAGATGAGTGCTTTAAAAATGCTTCCAGCAATGGCGGCAAGACTGGGGGGAAAATGTGTTAGGAGCAGCACATGTGTTAATATATAAGCTCTTGGCTCTGAGTAGCTATGACTTCCTGCATTTACCCCTTTCCATCGGGCAACAGAACTGAGTCAGATTAGCTATTTAAGGGCTCCTTGCGGCTTCTTCCTGGCTCCTCATGGACTGGATATAGAAGTTCAACACACCTCCCACAGATTGAGGGTTTCACTGGTGGCTCAGACAATAAAGAATCCACCTGCAATGCAGGAGACCTGGATTTGATCCCTGGGTTGGGAAGATCCCCTGGAGAAGGGAATGGCAACCCCCTCCAGTATTCTTGTCTGGAGAATTCCACGGACAGAGGAGCCATCCTTCTTTACCTTATCAAGTGGGCTGGTTCTCCAGGGGCACTTAGCACTGCCTCTGTATCTTGGAGCCCACAGAGGTGAGATGGAGGGAGGGAGATGGCAGGAACCTGTAGGCTGCACTGGCCAAGGAAGCGTGGCCAAAAGGGAGGAGTGTGAGCTGCCCTCGTAACCTCATTTAACGCCATCACCGTTCTATGAACCTAAGAGCTCACTAAGTGCTTTCTACATTATTTCATCCAGTCCTTTCAATGGCCCTTGAAGCAGGTTAGTCACTCAGTTTAGAAATGAGAAAGCAGATACAAAGAGATGAAGCACCACGGCCCAAGCCAAGTCAGGGCTCTGGCGCATGGAGGAGTCAGGGGGCTGACTCCAGGCCTGATGTTCTGTCCAGTGTGAGGAGCCAGGGCCAGACAGAGACTCAGCATCGGCCAGGCTTCCCCACAGTCCATCCCTGATGGCTGTACCGACAGACAGCTCCTCCTCGCCTAGTCTTTAATTCCTCTCCTGGGATTGATCACTGACATGGAGAGAGTGAATGTGAACCAGTGGAGAAGCTCAGAGGCTGATGCTCTGGGCCAAGCAAGAATTGCATCACTCTCCCCAGTCTATGCGCAGCATTTCGGGTGGAAGTGTTCCCTGCTCCTGCCACACCACTGGGAGAAATAGCAAGGTTTTGGTACCTGCTCAGTCCCTGTGCACAAATGCTATGGATGAATATTTAAGTGCCCATTGTGAGCCTTACTTGTGTGTCCAAGATCCTAAAAGCCTCGTGGAGTCCAGGTTTATGCATTTGCCTTTTCTTTGTACCAGAAGTAGTGAGCCCCTCGCTACCACCTGTGGAGGCAGACGCCTAATCAATCATGGACCATACCATCTCCAATGACGAGAGTCTGGTGATGTTCTTTTATCATAAATGTTCACTGAGCATCTCCCACGTGCCAGGCAGTGTGCATGGTGGGGACACAGCAGTGAGGAGAAGCAGACTCGGATTTCATTCTAGCAAAGGGAGACAGCGGTTCATCAGTCATATCCTCCCTGCAGAGTTGCAATGGTGGCACTTTTGGAGGATCTATGACCCAGTTATGGAAGCCGGAAAAGAGGAATGGAAAGCAGTTGGTCTGAACAGAGCAAAGGAAGGGCACATGGGTTAGGAGTTCCATGAGAACTCAGAGCACTGAGGCTGCAATAGAGGGAGTTGTCTTTGCCCTGAGAACAGTGGGCTGTTCATGTTCTAAGCAACCCACTTATGTCTCTGAGTGCTCACTCTTGTCAGGGAAACTGGAGACTGGAGAACAGACTGTTCCAGTACGGAGAGGGGAGAGGGGAGATGCGCACAGATCCAGGAGATTCAGGTAAAACGCAAAGGACTAAGAGTGGGTAAAGGAGATGATGGGGAGTGAGGTGCCAGGAAGACCCAGGGTTTCTAAGGTGCATGGCTGGGGATGGTGGCATCATTCACTAAGCCCGCTAGTGCCTGGTGCTAGAGTTATTTCAGAGTTTCGTAGGGTTAATGTGCCATGCTACTCATATTGGAAAGTACAACTATGAGAAAAATATACCCAGTTTGCTCACAGGGCTTGCAATCTAATGATGTGGGGAACAGGGAGTGATGAAGATATTCTGTCTCCTAAGATTTGTTTAAAGTATGGCTGTGGCATAAACTTGACAATGTAATACACAAGGACACTTCTTTCAGAGTGGGTGGGAGGCCTTAGACCTTTGTTGCCCTGGTGAAGGAAGAGGCTGGGGATTAGAAGACATTCTTGGCAGGTGAAGGATTGATCTGGTGACCTTTGAACAGGCACCATGAATTACTGAATAAAACCAAAATGCAGACCACATGGAAAAACACAGTACAGGCTTCAAGCTTGAAATTACAGAATGTGAGACTCATCTTTCATGGGCATGCCAAGTGCAATCAAAAGAAGCGAGCCATTTATCGGGAGCAAGTGGGATGAGAGTGATTTGTGAAGATGGAGGGGGGATTGTAACTTCTTATCCTCCAGAAACCTCTTAAAAGTATTCACTGACTGATCATGGTGACATCTTTATAAATATCACCATGGCAACCATGGATGTGAGAGACAATTCTAGCCTGGACACTTCTGCTCCAGCTGATGCGACAACTCCCACAGCAGTGGTCATCCCCATTGTTTGTGTGGATGAGTGAGGAGGATCCCACCTGGATCCTGTGACATTTTTTTTGTCCTGAGAAGACAAGTGCTCATTAAATCCGCCCTGATGGTAAGTGGCATTTGGGGTGGTGTGGCTACACCATTCTTGACTTTCATTGCTGAGGATGTGGTAAGAGATGCACCCTGCTGGTGTCATCCGAGTTGGTTCAGGGTGAGGATGGGGAGCCTTTTAGGGTGGTTAGGAGACTCTGCCCAGATCAGTTCTGCCATTGGATCTGGAGGAAGTATGTTGCTTGTAACTCTGCACACGTTTCCACCATACATCCATTCCTTCTCATATTTAGTTTCATCATTCTGAATCTCTTCTTTCTGGTGTCCAACCCCAATCCCAGGCAACCTAACTCTGCATTTCTGTACTTCTTGCCCTTCTAATCACTCTTCTCCTTAGACTCCCATCTTTTATAATCCCTGCTCCTTTCTTCATTCTTTCATTCAACAAATACAAACTGAGAGCCTTCCCTCTGCCAGGCACTATTCTCTGTGGCCGGGACACCCAGGGAATAGGATCCCAGAACTCTTGCCTTTGTGGGACTCACATTGAGAACGTAATCAGTAAGGAAATATTGGGTGTGTTAGATGCAGGATGCAGGGTGGGAGTGTTGGGTCAGTTTATAATCAGGTCCGCCGTTTACGGTCAGGCTCTTTGAGGACATGGCATGTGATCAGATTTGAAGATGAGGTGTCAGCATATTAGAGAGAGGAACTGAGCGTGGGCTGTGCCTGGCTTGTTTGAGGATCTGCAAGGAGCCAGAGTGAGAGAGACAGGATATGTGGTTGGCAGAAGAGGCCGGAACAGTGAGGGCAGAGGATGCAGGTCTAGAGGTCTTTGGGGGCTTTGAATGTGAGTGACATGACCTTGTTTCATCAGGATCACAGTGTCTTCCATTTGGACACTGACAACAAAAATCTCAGAAAGGCAGAAGAGAGAAATATAATGACACTGCTACAGGATCCCAGAGAGGGATGGTGATGGTTTCCCCCAGAGTGCTAGCAGTAGGTGTGATGAGAAGAAAGAAAGAATGTGAAGTCGCTCAGTCATGTCTGACTATCTGCAACCCCATGGACTGTAGCCTGCCAGGCTCCTCTGTTCATGGGATTTCCCAGGCAAGAATACTTGAGAGGGGTTGCCATTTCCTTCTCCAGGGGATCTTCCCAACCCAGGGATCAAACCCTGGTCTCCAGCACTGCAGCAGACTCTTTACTGTTTGAGCCACCAGGGAAGCTGGTGTGATGGAGAGTGGTGGTATTCTGGTTATGTTGAAGGTAGAGCCACTAGAATTCACTCATGGAGCAGAACTTTCCCCTTTGGCCTTTTTCCCAGGGCTGAAATAGAATACTCTTCTTAAAAAAAAAAAAAAAAAAAAAACAAAAAACAGTAAAATAGATCCATCTCTAAAGAAGAAAGTGAAGTCACTTGGTTGTGTTCAACTCTTTGCAACCCCATGGACTGTAGCCTGCCAAACACCTCTGTTCATGGGATTTTCCAGGCAAAAATACTAGAGTGGGTTGCCATTTTCTTCTCCAGGGGATCTTCTCGACCCAGGGATCAAGCCCGGGTCTCCCACACTGCAGGCTGACTCTTTACCATCTGAGCCACCAGGGAAGCTGGAATACACAGATTCCATGTGGGGAACAACTTTTTAAATTTGTTGATGAAATTGCACTGAACTGATGGAGTTCTGTAAGAACTAGGCACTGTGGTTAAGAGCACAGGCTCCAAAATAAAATTACCAGGTAGCGGAAATGGCCATTCCTTAATCCCATGAGTCCCTGCCTTCATAGCTAATTCAGTGTCTTCTCATTATAGTACATATTGTAGTTACTGTTTTTGAAAGTCAAAAAACACAGAGAATGCCAGTTTCATGAGATTTAAGTAAATATGTGTGTGCGTGTATGTATATGTGACTGTAGAGTTGGAAGCCTTTGGGGTCTAGCTTGAGAGTCAGACCATCCAAGTTTATATCCTGGTTCTGCTGGTCATGGTTATGTGACTTTGGACACATTGTTGAACCTGTTTCTGCCTCATTTCCCCCTTCTGTCAAATAGGGACAATCATAGGATCTATCTCATAAGG
The DNA here is from genome assembly GCA_006410635.1 of Cephalophus harveyi. Lineage (NCBI taxonomy): Eukaryota > Metazoa > Chordata > Mammalia > Artiodactyla > Bovidae > Cephalophus > Cephalophus harveyi. Next base: position 173,093 of record SJYT01018879.1, on the reverse strand, counting down.
GTCTCATGATGGTGAAACAAGGTCGTCTCATAGACTAGCTTGTAAAACAGTTGCTTGCACAAGGCAAAGGCTCCATAAATTTTGGCTCTTAGTAAAAAATCATGATCACTGAGATGGGCACATGGTGTAGAATCCCAATGTGTGAACACCCCTGGGGGAAATCGCTAGCTTCAAATCATAAAACATTAAGATTATATTTATTTAGACAACTCCCTACTAGACACCTCTGATCACATACTGGAATCTTCTATCATCCACCATCCAGGATACTCATGAGTGTACAAGTATATTTTCTCTACTTCATGCAGGAACTTGGAATAAAACCATGAATGATATTTTTTCCTTTGGGGTGTTTGAAGAGTTGTTGAAATTCTAGTCATGATATTTAGTGTTATGAGCTCTTTATGCCTGTTGTTAAATATGCCAGCATTTTATTGACACATTACTGTGAAATGGGCAGCCAGCTACAGTAATAAGTTTCCCCTAAAGAGTGCGAGTATCAACAAATCTGATGGTAGACATTGCCAAGGAAACTGAACATGTGTTCAAAAAACTAGCTTCACAGAGGATAATGGGTACATGCATGTTTAATCCAGTGACTTCTGTTTGAAGGTATAAATAGGTGACTACTATTAATTTTGATTTTCATGGTATCCTTCTTTTGAGAAATTCTTTATTTTGCTTAATTTTGTGCTTTAGTCTTCTCTTACTCTTGTTGCTCAACTCTGCCTATCCTTAAAAACCACTTAAGAAATGTTTAAAAATGTTGATACCTGCTCGTCATTCCCCAGAGGTTCTGATCTCATTGGTTTGGGGGTGGATCTCAAGCATCGGTTATTTTTTAAGTATTTTCAAACTTTCATCATGAAATATTTCAAATGTACATAAAGTTCAAATAATTATAATAATAAGGCCACATGTATCTCTCATGCCTCCGTCATAATGAACTTCAGTTGCTATTTTTTTAAATCTCCCCTACTTGATTCTTCCAATGCACCACCATGGTTGGGAACCATTCTCTCTTCTAAAAAGACAGAAAATGGGAGAAATATTTCAATGGATATTGATATAAAGAGAAGCTGAAATTTGTTCAAGGTCACACAACAATTTTAAAACATTCCATACTCTGTTCATCAAGCCATAATGGCATTCATCAACATGTATGTTGTATGGCAAGTGTGTGCCTGCTTGATTTTGTTAGAGTGGAATAGTTGGGAAATTTTCAGAAAAGAGCTTAGAAATATAATGGTTTCCCATTTATAACCCTTGTACCTTGACTCAAACCACATTGTGGCCATCCACTTAATGCAACTCAATAAAACATAACTCAGAGATAAAGGTCTGATGAGCAAGGGTGGGACAAGTGGATTAGAGTTGATGGATCAGAGAGGTCATGTAGGAAAGGAAACGGTGGTGGAAATTGTCTTCAGATTCACACAGAAAAAGCAATGAACCAATCACAGATTAATCTCAACCTATAAAAGAGTTTTGTAGGCTATTCCATAGCATGTACGTATATGTATAGTGGTGGTGCTTTAGTGGCTAGGTCGTGTCCAACTCTTGTGACCCCATGGACTGTAGTCCGCCAGGTTCCTTTCCAGGCAAGAATACTAGAGTGGGTTGCCATTTCCTTCTGCAGGGGATCTTCCCAACCCAGGAATCGAACCCACAGTCTCTCACATCTGCATTGTGGGCAGATTCTTTCCTGCTGAGTCAGCAGGAAAGCCCCACGTGTGTGTGTGTGTGTGTGTGTGTGTGTGTGTAAAACCCACAGTCTCTCACATCTGCATTGTGGGCAGATTCTTTCCTGCTGAGTCAGCAGGAAAGCCCCACGTGTGTGTGTGTGTGTGTGTGTGTGTGTGTAAAACATGTATATGTAATATGTATACTGGATATTTCAGTCAGTATATCCTAATGAAGTTAAGATTTGTATTGCTACTTCAGCAGTGGAGAATTGTGGGCAAGCTCTTATTTCCTGCATGGCAAACACTTGGGAAACAATTTGATCTCAGGGGTAAACAGGACTTTAAATATGATCTCGCCAAACTGCCCATCTGTAAGAGGAATCTCTTCTGGGACATTACTGACAGATGTCATCTGGTATCCAGATGGAGACCCTTGACCCTGCCAGCTGGAGAGTCCACTGCCCATAAGCCAGCAGGTTCACATTAGGATTTATTATCTTTTATTGAGCTGAAATCTCACTTTTTAATATACCTTTAAAGAAAGAAAATACTTCTGATGTCCCTCATGTTGTCATATTTTTGTTACTTAAATATATATATATGTAAAACTAGATTTAAATTTCTCATTCTGTAGGTCTCATCAACTATAAAACCAAACTAACCTTACAACTTGATATGAAAAATACAAGACCCATAAATTAAAAAACATATTAATGGCTACCCACCCAGTATTCTTAGGGCTTCCCTAGTGGCTCAGATGATAAAGAATCTTCCCACAATGCGGGTGACCTAGGGTCACTCCCTGGGTCTGGAGGATCCCCTGGAGAAGGGAATGGCTACCCACTCCAGTAATCTTCCCTGGAGAATTCCATGGACTGGGGAGTCTGGTGGGCTACAGCCCATGGGGTTGCAAACAGTCAGGCACAACTGATTGACTAATACTAATGGGAATAATGATCTTGTTTTTCAGAAACAAAATCCCTCACTTTGTGTTTAAGGATAGAAAGATGTATGTCTAGTCAATTTGTTTGGTTCACTAGCTTTCACTGATCAGCACAAGGGATACCTGTCTGCATATGTATGTTCTAGCAAAAGGTATGAATACTTTAAAGTTTCTATTTGCTGGGTTTGGGAGAGTCAAATCTCAAACTTAACCCAAACTGCCAGCAATTAGTTCTCCATTTCCCATTTTTAGGAGACATCCCTTGGCAACTTTGTCAGGATGTTTTGTGCACTTGGAAATTAAGGTCAGAGTTGTAGTGTTATTGCAGTCTTCAATAAATGGGCATCTAATCTAATTATTGCTGGAACTGGGTACAGAACAATCTTTCATTGTTATTTATTACTGTACTTACTGCGAATGAACTGCTGTTGCCAATTGATGCATACGACAGGATCCAAGCAATAACTCTTACGGCAAAATGTGTGTCATGGCACAGCCTCCTTATAGTTCTGCTTATTTGTGTGGCTGAAGGAGGCTGCCTCTCACTTATCTCTGTCCCACCTTCTATCAAACAGCTATGCAAATAATACATCAACCTTGTCTCCTGTGTCATTATTTCTGTACCTGGTGTCCTGGACCAGTGGTCCTCAAAGGTAAGTGTGACTTTGCATCAGCTGGGGAGCTTGTTAAAAGTGCCTGCTCTCCGGTCCCCACCCCAGGGGTTCTGGTTTGCTTATCCTGGGGCTGGACCCAAGAGTCTTCCTTATTAACAAGCACTCCGAGGGATTCTGACCTAAGTGGTGTGGGTGCTTACAAGCTTTCCAAGATTATGGTTGACATGGAAATAAGAAACTTAAACTCTTCACAAACCACCTGAATTGAGAAACTCTGGTGTCCTCCTCAAATGTGCATCATCTGCAGACATGCCCTTGGATGTTCTGACAAGTGCCTGATAAACATCTTGAACAGGGGAGAGTCAACAGCGGAGTCTTTAAAGATGGCTTTGACCTATTAAGCACCAGATTATTTCAAGGGACACAGATATTCTAATGTTGTTTTCATTGATGCCCAGAACATTCTGGAAGCTGTGGACTATTTTCAGATTGTTATGTATGCATGGACAAGGAGGCAATTGGAAATGGCAAATAAAAGTCCTGGAAAACAGGAATCAAATCAAGCAGCAAAGCTGACATTTTTCTTGGGAGTAGTTATAGGTGCATACTCCTTAATTTACAGAGTTAACTATGGCCTGTTTGCCTAAAGTGGGGGACATAAACCTGCAGAGTCAACAAGCTAATAAACCAGACATCTGAATGTGTTATATTAACACTTTTTTTTCTTCCTCAGTTCGTTCTTGTTAATTCCGGTTAGGATGAAATAGAATAGCTGGCTAGGATTACTTACAACTTTACAGGAGACTAAGGGGTTTGCTGGCATTTATTTCATGTCTTTTGGGGTGAAGTGGTTAAAATGCTTTGTGTCTTGGCATAACCCAACAGTGATTATCTATTGGGGTATCAATATGGTCTCAGTGAATTACAGATCGCCAACTTCCATTATTTATATTTTGCCATTATAAACAAAATGCCCCCAAATAAGATATGCTTAATGGATTTTTATTTTTACTTAAAGGAAAGAGAATAGTTATTGAGCATTTAAACTTTATAAAGGGAAGGGGGGTTCAGGATGGGGAATACAGGTATACCTGTGGCAGACTCATGTTGATGTATGGCAAAACCAATACAATATTGTAAAGTAATTAACCTTCAATTAAAATAAATAAATTTATATTAAAAAAATAAACTTTATAAAGAACTGAGGATTAGACTAACCCTTAAAATTTTATCATTAGAAATTATGCTATTTATTTACAAGTGCTTACTTTCTAAAGTTTACTACAAATGGAAAGTAAAAAATTATTTAATAAGGGTATATTTTAATACAATGAAACTTACATGATATGTATTAGCCATGTCTTTTTGACTAATATTTTTCCAAGAGTACAAAGATAGAAAGGAGGAAAATATGGAATTTTGATGAATAGGAATGATTTTTAAGAATGATGTGCTAGCAGCCTATTATACAGAGTGAAATAAGTTTGAAAGAGAAAAACAGATATCATATACTAACGCATATATATGGAATCTAGAAAGATGGTACTGATGAACCTATTGGCAGGGGAGCAATGGAGACAAAGATATAGAAAACAGCTTTGTGGACACAGGGTGGGAAGGAGACGGTGGGACGAATGGAGAGAGGAGCATGGGAACAGAAACACTACCATATGTAAAACAGTCAGTCAGGGGGAATTTGCTGTATGATGCAGGGAGCTCAAACTGGTGCTCTGTGACAACCTAGAGGGATAGGATGGGATGGGAGGTGGGAGGGAGGTTGGAAATGGGAGGGGACATATGTATACCTATGGCTGATTCATGTTGATGTATGTCAGAAACCAACACAATATTGTAAAATAATTATCCTTCATTAGAAATAAATAGAAATTTTTTTTTAAATAGCTGAATAAAGGAAAGAGAATGTCTTCAACATTAAAAAAAAAAAAAAATGATGTGCTAGCAGGTCTAAACTTGCTCCCTCTCGTATGTACATATTTTTACATAGTTTGTGCTGCATTTGTACTTGTGTTTTAAAATTTCGTTCTGCATCTGTGCTCTGCATGTACACAGACCCCTGAAATGATGTATACAAACTCAGAATGAAGCATCTGGAAGCCTTGATAAGCTGTTAACTTGACACTATTCTTAGAGCCCAGAAACTCTCAAATGAATTTTCATTTCAGAAGAATAAGCTTGTTGCTTCTGAATTATGCATTCATCCCTGGATTTCCCTTATTTATGGTCCCTGGTAATGCCATGGCTGAAGACTTTGTGTCCTCTTTTCAAGGACTTGATATGCAATTCAGGTGCCTGAGATTATCATGAGCATAAAATAAGCCTCAGCCAGTTACTGCCAGGGTTGTTACCACTAGGACAACTGATGATGAGGAACAGTCAGCCTAAAGGACTAAAGGGCATGGAGTTATTCACCACATGCTTTCATGAAAGGTGGTCTGAGATCATGGACAGGGGTGCACACCTGTTAGAGCGGCCGCATCTGCCAGGTTTGGTCAAGCTTCAGTCAGTGTTCTCCCGGTCCTCCTGCTGGAGGGCAACGTCCTGGTGGGTTCACTAGACAGACTCTCCATCATCTTCCTGGAGCCTTGTTGATGAGGCTGTCGTACAGCTGGTAAATGCTGCCTTGGCCTTGGCCATCAGGCTGGAGTTATCATTGCTCATCAGGTAGCATGGTACCAGTGCGTACCACGGAGTCAGCATGCTGTTGATGCTCGTGGGTGGATGGGGGCTCGTGGGGAATCCTGTCTCTACAGTTTGGGATGAAGTCACACACATACTTTGCCTTAAGTGAGCTGTGTCCCTTTTCTCTGGACCATGGCTAGAATTCTGCATAGCTTGCTGGCTTTTAGTGATGTATCTTCCCTGCGTGCATGCATGCTCAGTCACTCCAGTTGTGTCCAATTCTTTGTGACCTATGACTGTAGCCTTCCAGGTTCCTCTGTCTATGGGATTCCCCAGGCAAGAATACTGGAGTGAGTTGTCATTTCCTTCTCCAGGAGATCTTCCTAACCCAGGGATCAAACTGTGTCTCCTGCATTGCAGGTGGATTCTTTACCCACTGAGCCACCTGGGAAGCCTGTATCTTCCCTACAAGAGAGCAATCTCAGGAAGCCCGTTGTAGGGTAAGCCTCTCTCTTAGTGGGAGAGACCAGAAAGAATGAAGACCTGAGCTGGAGTCATGGCATGGGGTCATTCTTGCCCCACGTTTCATGGATTATTTCAGCATTTCCTGTAGGAACACAGAAAATCTGGAATCTGAGTTCTCATGCCAAATCTGCATCCACTCTGGGACTGTATGAAAGGCATTTCTTTGACCCAAGAACTACTTTTCTGTAACCCATTGAAGCAGCACCATGAAGGGTCTTACACAGACAAGAATATCAAATTCTCTGGGGGTAGAGTGGCTTTATTTTTGATAGCTGGAGGGATGTAGAGTGTTTATTAATGTTTTATGAATAGCATCACCTTACCTTCTTTTTGCTTTCCTTCTCTTTTCCAAGTGGAGGAGCTCCTTAATTTTCCAAAGAGTTATAATTCATAAGTGTAATCTTTATTGTTTTTACTCAGCAGGTATTAATATCTGATGGCTCAGTGGTGAAGACCATGCAGGAGACATGGGTTTGATCCCTGGGTCGGGAAATGGCAACCCACTCCAGTATTCTTGCCTGGACAGAGGGGCCTGGTGGGCTATAGCCCATGGGGTCGCAAAAGAGTCAGATAGTAAACAACATTAATATGTGATAGTGTCTTTTTATTTTGTGGAACCCTATTGGCCACCTCATGCGAAGAGTTGACTCATTGGAAAAGACTTTGATGCTGGGAAGGATTGGGGGCAGGAGGAGAAGGGGACGACAGAGGATGAGATGGCTGGATGGCATCACTGACTCGATGGACGTGAATCTGAGTGAACTCCGGGAGTTGGTGATGGACAGGGAGGCCTGGCGTGTTGCAATTCATGGCGTCGCAAAGAGTCGGACACGACTGAGCGACTGAACTGAACTGAAGTGCTTTTGAAACATAAGCATTTTGGAAATAGTCCTTTATTTGTGACAGAACCATCCAAGTGACAACTTAGTTCTTTATTCCATGTCCATTTATTCATTTAGCAAAAGTGTTCACTGCTTGCTTGCAATGTACCCAGTGAGGCACTGTGGGGAGACAGATGACTAGCAGCGGCTTTGGCATGATATTCACAAGGTAGAAAGAAGAGTGTTTATTGCAGAGATACAAGCAAGTACTGACGAGCTAGCTCTGTGATGCTCCTGAATTTTTGTTTGGCCTTTCTTTTTCTCCACATGTGTGCTTGGAAAAACAAAAAAGAATACCATAGAGCCTTGGTCAAGCCCAAACAGTTTCATAATAATTGCTTCCCAGGTTAACTATTAAACTATGAAGCAGTATGGTTTTTACTCCAAATTTTGAATTCATGCAGTATTAGGATGAATAGTTAGGTACTGCTAACTTTTAAAACTAATATTTAGTATTTGAACATTTTTCTCCCAAGAAAATAGACCTTCATACACTATTGCTGATTTTTTCCATCACTAGAAAGATCCAAGATTCATCAGTCAGGGAGAAAGTGGTTCACTTTCAATTAAAAAAAAAATAGCAAAAATACTGCAATAAAATGAATGAAAATATGAAACCATCTGTATCTTCAGTGATAATGCCAATGCAGTGTATACTGTAAACAATACAATTTGTTCAAGTCCACTTTAAAGAAAAGTGGTTTTAGTGTGCATATACAAAAAAGGAAAATAAATCCTTTCTTTATTCACAGATCTCATATGTAACACATACCGCCATATATGAACAGATGTTACATATATGTGTGTATATATATATCTCTGAACACTCTTGTGGCCCCCATAGGAAATGAACACAGGTCATCACCAAACACAACCAGTGTTTGAACTGTCACCTTTGTCTGTCACTTAAAAGACAGCTCAGGTTTTTGTTATCTCTGGTCCTTGGAACAATGCCATACTCACCTCCTGTCTGCCCATCCTTTCTAGTATTTGCAGTGTCATCAGAATATTTTTCCTATGACATGACTCAAGTCACATTTTCTTCCTCAAAATTTCCCAAAGCTGCAAACCTATAGAATGCAGGCCCATAAACTCCACAGAAACACAGGAACCACAGTTTTCCAACTCTTGTCTCTAATACAGTCTGAAAAATGCCCCTCCCTTTTATTCTTTTCCATCAGGCTTATTACAGGACATTGAAAATGGCTCCCTGCACTGTATAGCCCTCTCCCCTTTCTATTGCCATCTTCCCTGTCCTGGAAACACCGGGTCACGGACAGACCCGGTTCCGAAGCTCTGCCGCAGCCATTTAACTGTGCACCACGTATCTGGCACTCGATAGTAAACGCAGTACTTGTGTAAATCCATTTTTTCCCCTCCCTAAATGAGTCGGTGAGCTCCCAGAAAGTGACTAGGAGTATTTGGAGAAGCCCTTTAACATTTTAATAAATGTGCCTTGGTTACTTGGCTAGGGCTGTGATATTGCGAGACAAATAGGAATAATTTCTTTTGCCTGCAAACCACTCCCCCCCGCCCCAACCCCGCCATTTCAGTGGGAAGCGTTATCAATTATGACTTCCCATTAGGCCGGGAAGACCACCTGTAACTGCAGCTTTAGGTTGGGGATGGGGAGACGGTGGGGAGCAAGAGGCTGCCTGAAAAACAGGAAACCTCCCTCAACCTCTAATTCAAATCTTCTCCTTTAACTTAGTCTTTCTGGGACACCTACCCGATGCAAAACGCCGCCGATTTTTTTTTTTTTTTTCCTTTCAAAAAGCTGGGGGCGGGGGGGGAACCTGCAGTCCCCAAGCCAGTAAATAACTCACCTGAAGGTCAGGTACGCCCTCCCCCCAGTCTCTTATACACATCTTGTATGAAAGGCATTTCTTTGACCCAAGAACTACTTTTCTGTAACCCATTGAAGCAGCACCATGAAGGGTCTTACACAGACAAGAATATCAAATTCTCTGGGGGTAGAGTGGCTTTATTTTTGATAGCTGGAGGGATGTAGAGTGTTTATTAATGTTTTATGAATAGCATCACCTTACCTTCTTTTTGCTTTCCTTCTCTTTTCCAAGTGGAGGAGCTCCTTAATTTTCCAAAGAGTTATAATTCATAAGTGTAATCTTTATTGTTTTTACTCAGCAGGTATTAATATCTGATGGCTCAGTGGTGAAGACCATGCAGGAGACATGGGTTTGATCCCTGGGTCGGGAAATGGCAACCCACTCCAGTATTCTTGCCTGGACAGAGGGGCCTGGTGGGCTATAGCCCATGGGGTCGCAAAAGAGTCAGATAGTAAACAACATTAATATGTGATAGTGTCTTTTTATTTTGTGGAACCCTATTGGCCACCTCATGCGAAGAGTTGACTCATTGGAAAAGACTTTGATGCTGGGAAGGATTGGGGGCAGGAGGAGAAGGGGACGACAGAGGATGAGATGGCTGGATGGCATCACTGACTCGATGGACGTGAATCTGAGTGAACTCCGGGAGTTGGTGATGGACAGGGAGGCCTGGCGTGTTGCAATTCATGGCGTCGCAAAGAGTCGGACACGACTGAGCGACTGAACTGAACTGAAGTGCTTTTGAAACATAAGCATTTTGGAAATAGTCCTTTATTTGTGACAGAACCATCCAAGTGACAACTTAGTTCTTTATTCCATGTCCATTTATTCATTTAGCAAAAGTGTTCACTGCTTGCTTGCAATGTACCCAGTGAGGCACTGTGGGGAGTGCCCGTGAGGCTGCGCTGCCCCGGGAGGCGTGTGCGCGGGCGGCGCTGCGGCGGCTGGGGGCGGGGAGGCCGGGGCGCGGGGCTCGGGACCCCGGGAGTCGGGGTCTCCGCCAGTTCCGGGCGGGTGTTTCCCGGCTCCTGCCGCGGGGGCCCCCGCTGTCTGGGGTCTCCCCTCTTCTCTCGCCCTCCTTCCCCTCCTCCCCCCCCGCCCAAGTTCACGGCTTCTGCAATGCGGTGGGTGTGGTTACCTAGTCTGTTGCCCCTGTGGTCCTTCGCCGCGGGAGCGGTCTCTCCTCGGTTTTCAGATTTCAGGATCCCAAGTTGTCTAGGGTTTTTTTTTCTCCTTCAGTCCCAGCCCAGGGTTAAAGTTGAGGTGGTTGCAGAACACATAGAAAGATAAAGAGAACATGTGTTGTTAATTACGCCTGGAGGCCGGCCTGAGAAATCCTGAGGGCCAGGCAGCCCTGTCATGCGTCGCTTGCATTTCATGTTTAACTTGGTGTTTCAGCTTTTTTTTTCTTTAACCTCAGTCTGGCGGAATTGTTTTTGCAGATATCTCGCTCGTCCTTTTTTTTGGGGGGTGGGGTGGGGTGGGAGGGTGTCCATTTTAGGGTCTCTGGGGCGGTCAGGTGTGCGTTGGAGTTTATCCTGGTAGCAGTAACTTTCCTAGTAGAAGAGCCATCAGATCAGACCAAACACTAAAAACAGCCTTTTTGAATTTTACACTGATTTTTAACGTCTCAAACAAAAATGGTAAACCTCCATTTATGATCTGGGAACCCTCGACGCAGTAATTATACAGCAAATTGAGCAGAAAAGCCCTATTAAGGAAAAAGAGCGCATCGAGTTTGAGTAAACTCTGGGGAATGGGAGGTGATTCGTATCTTGGATCAAACAACGTTTTTTAAAAATGCACGTTAATTTTGGTATCAGACTTTCAAAACTTCAGTTGGAGTAACAAAGTCATTTCGAGAGGAAATAAATTCCATATTGAGAAGCCTGACTTTAATTTGTTAATTTCAGAAGGCATTGATGAAAATAAAATTTTTGAATACTAAATAGTCTCATTTGCATTATTATTTTCTAGTGGTTTAGAAAAGCAACACACCAGATGCACCAGTTACTGCAGTTTATCGAGCTAATACACTTTAGGCAAATAATTTTGGCAGCGCAGAATGTGTTTTCTGAATGATTTCTCAGTAGCGGGAAGAGTGGCCTCTCTATTTGATGTGTAAACTCTTTGGAGCTGAAGGATTGAGAAGATGGAGGTCAAAGGTCAGTATCTCAGAGAGCTGTTTGCATTTCATTTTTAAGTCATTTCTTCTGTACCAATGCTATTTAGGTTAAAAGCAGGTTTTGTCAATTCTTGTACAGTGCTTGGACGTGGGCCAACTTTGAATTGTGTTGAAATAGGAGACCTGGGATGATGATGATGGTTATTTTTTTACTTGATCAGAAGCTCTCTTGTCCATACCTTGGTCTTGAAACATTGGTCAAATGCATTAAGGGGCTGTCCAAGGAGAAGGGAGGCAACTGTTCATGGACCGAGATGTTATGATGTCAGTATGTTGTGAATCCTTCCTTGATTTACAGTTTGTTGGATTATTATGGCAGGGACATACTTTCCAGGGTATTTAAGTTAGTGATTAAAAAAAAAAAAAGCCTTAAAATTCACAAAATAGAATTCATGTCCTCTCCAGTAAAATAGAACTCCAAGAGTGAGCTGAAAAATAAAGACATGCTTCTCTTCCTTGAGAATTTGACTCTCATGGAGAGACATTACTTAAGTCCTGGAGTTCCTTGGTTATCTTTCCTCCCCAGCCTCTTCTAAAGATCCAACCATTGTTTTCCTGTGAACGTCAGCTTTATCGTGAAATAGACTTACTATGGAAAACCATGACTCAGGTTTATCTCTGGCACCGCTTTCTTTAGAGAGATCTCTGATGGTATCACTGCAGCGTCTCTTTCTTTCGGAAGCCTGCACAGCTGCTAGCTTGTTGAGAATTTGTCAGGCACTCCTGGAGAGCTCTGCTCTCATTTGATTCCTCTTGGCTGCAGAGAATTGTGTGCTCAGAAGCAGGGACTGGAGCCATGAAGTCACTGCCCTGCCCTGTCTGGTGTTGTGACATCACTATGGCTCAAAGGAAACAAGGGTGGGGCAGGCAACGCCAGACGGTCTGAAGCATCTGCCGGCGTTAACTTTGCCTGATCCATGAATGAGGCTCTCCTTTCTCAACTTGACTGCACCATAAGGTATCGTTTGAAGCATGAGATATGGATGCCAGCCTGCATGGGAAAGTGTGTTTCAGAGATTAAGGAAGCAGAGCGTTTGTGTGTGTGTGTGCAGTGGTAGGAATAATTGACTCTTCCTCCTATTAAGGAAAATATTGTTAGTTTTTTAGGAGGGCCATTGAAAAATCATACTTAATTAACGAGTATATATTAATGCAGAGAATAGAGTCAGTATATTTCTTACTCTTTTTCTACCTAAGTAGCATTCTTGCTGAATTCTTGGTGTAGGTGGTTAGTCTTGTCTTTCAAAAGTGTGTGGTGTGGTGTCTGTCGATATACAATCTCTCTCTGGGTAGACAGTGTTTCTATCTGATGTATTTTCCAGTAATGTGTTTGCAATAGGAAATTAGAAAAAAAATGGGGAAAAGAAAGCAAGAGGTTTCACAAGTGTAGAAGATAATCTGCAGTGATTTGGGGTAATTGATTTCTATGTAAGTTTTTGGTTTATGTGTAGATGATTTTATAATTTAGCACTTTTGAATTCTCTGAACTGAACATTCTAGTGCAGAGGTGATCCCAGACAGGCCGCACCCGAATTTGTAATAAATCACTTTCCTATTGTGATTCCTGACTTGAATGTGATGTGAGCATAAAGGAGACCCACAGAACAGCTGCAGCCTGGGGTCTTCTTGCCGCCTCTTCAGTAAGATGACTGACCTTTTCTCATGTGAGAATATTATGTACGTGGGACCTGTGAGCAGTTCTCATTTAACCGTGTCACTGTCCAGAACACATTGCCAATGCAAAAGGGAAGGAAAACCAAAAAAAAAAAAAAAAAAAGGAAGGATAGCCCAAATAGAGAAGTTGAAATTAAGTACCAGAACTGCAGCTCAGTTCGTTGAAACATCTTTGGTGTTGCATTTTTAGACTTAACCATGATTGGCTAAATTGCACACTTCACAGTTGTAAGCTTCTATTAGCGCCAAACCCCTAATTCTTTGGTAATTTGCAGTACAGAGGAAAAAGCTGACAACTTAATTTTTGGATGGCTGACATTTTGATGCACTGTTCTTATAACCCTTCCTTATAGACTTGAAAAAAAAAGAAAAAGCAGAAAGGTTTGTATTCAATCTAGAAAACAGTTGGGATACTTCCTCTGCCTCATGCACTGTTTTTTTCTCTCCATTTAAACTGAATGAGTGCCTGTTGTTTGAAGGGACTAATTTTCCTTTTGCTTGGAGTTTCATTCCCAGACCAGCACAGGTCTAAACTCCTAGGGTATTGAGTAAATACTTAATGGAATTAGATTAAGAAATGAGGCCATAAGTGACTTCTGCTTCACTATTAAAAAATAGTCGACAAGGCTTAAAAAGCCTGGCCACTTCCTTAAAAATGAGAATGTTCAGACTCTTGTATGCAGTTGTTTCTAACCACGCAGTCCTCTTCCTAACGAGTTTGCTGCTCTGGCCACAGCTCAGATTAGGTAGGTTCTAGAGGTTTCGTCTGAGCCAAGAAGAGAATACTGCAGGTACCGTGAGAAAAAAAGGACGGCTTCTTTGAGAGAAGATGGGCAGGCAGCCTGCTTCCCTTCCTGCCATCTCTAATTGGTGTCAGGGGGACATCAGTAGAGCAGGTGTACCCAGAAGAAGGGGAGAAGGATCAGATGGAGGGAGACAAAAGCTGGATGAGGGCTGGGCCATGATACTGATCTTGATGTTGAACTAAGAAGAGAAAAACTATTTTCTCCTTAAAAATTGTTTATTTTAATGTTTTTATTGGAATATAATTGCCCTAAGATGTTGTGTTAGTTTCTGCTGTACAGTGAAATGAATCAGCCATATGCATACACATCCCCTCCCTTTTGAGGGGATATATACATACATATATCCCCTCCCTTTTGAGTCTGCCTCCCACCCCACTCCCCCATCCCCACCCTTCTAGGTCATCACAGAGCCCTGAGCTGAGCTTTATGCCAGCTTTATAACAGCTTCCTGTTAGCCATCTATGTAGATCTTTCTTCTTTGGTCATTTTTTTATATATGTTGTATTTACACTCTCCAGTAGTGACTTTCTCTGTGTTTTAGTCAAGCCCCACATTTCATCCTTTCTCTAAAACAAACCTTTTTTTTTTTTTTTTCCCATTTGCACATCTCTGAAATTGGGATATGTCTTACAGTTGCTCTCAGCCATATGGCAGAGAGAGAACTGGCAACTGAATTCATTGATAAAGACGCAGACATGAAAAATTGGAGATTGGGTGTCAGTTGATTGGAAGGAAATCTTGGAGACATAATGGAGCATGGATAAGAAATAGCGCATCACCCATGAAGAAACATAGGTGGTATTTACTGTGTAAAGGCATAGACCATGGTAACTGAATCAGCATGCAATTTGAGAAAGTTGGATTTTGACCTGTAATAGAATTTTTTTGAGTACCTTGGCTTGTTTATTTTGTTTCTCTTTGTGCATGCAGAGAATATGTAATTAAGTGTAAAAGAGTTCTCTAAATAACTAGAAAATTAAAATTCCAACATATGAGTCTCCACTTGACTGGCAGAGTGCTACGTATTGTGTTATTTCTTAGAATTAACGGTGTCATAAAAATATAATAAAAGTCGCTCAGTCGTGTCCGACTCTTTGCGACCCCATGGACTGTAGCCTACCAGGCTCCTCCCTCCATGGGATTCTCCAGGCAAGAGTACTGGAGTGGGTTGCCATTTCCTTCTCCAGGGGATCTTCCCAACCCAGGGATCGAACCCGGGTCTCCTGCATTCCAGGCAAAGGCTTTAACCTCTGAGCCACCAGGTGTCATGAATTTTATGAAATAGGGTTTGTCACTTGGCTACGCTAATTCAAAAAATGCTCTATGACGTTCAGTGCTTATTCACACGCCCCCTCCTATGTATTTGGTAACTGAGGTGCATCCCTTTGTAGGAAAAATCTATTGAGCGGTCTTCATTTTCAAGTTTGGCTTTTCCATTTGGGTCCTTGGAAGATAGTTGGACTTTGACTAGTCATTGAGAAGACATTCCAGATAGAACACTCTGAAAGTTAGGAGGCCTCAAGGTAACTGGAATGTAGTCTTTACCCTGCGGAGTAATAGGAGATGAGTCTCAGGAGAGATTGTGTGGCCTTACGGTGAATATGAGACTAAGGAACATTTTGCACTTTGCTAGGTACTAGGGAGCCATTGAAAGTAGTGGATTGGGAAAGACAATGTTCATCTGGTCATCAATGTAGGGTGTATTGGAAGAACAGGAGTCTGGAGACAGATGACCTTTTGTTAAAGGAGTAATCCAAATAATTTCAGAAATTGTATGTAATGCTAGTTCCTCTCAGCGATTGATATTTTGGCAACTCACGACATACTTTTTGTGATGTTTAGTTGAAGCTTAATTATTACTTTTGGACTGATTAGGGTGGAAAACAAAATGTTCAGAAGATGAAATGATTTTCATTCCTATTTATCCTTCCAGTTAAAACCTCTCTGTTATTTCAGGTATTAAGAATAATGCATACTCCTGGTAAAATATTTTCTAATAATACTGAAAGACAAGTAGAAGAAACTGCACTGTCTAGAGGCTACTGTTAATAATTGTGCTCGGTTGCTCAGTCGTGTGCTCCTCTTTGTGGCCTCATGAACTGTAGCCCGCCTGGCTCTTCTCCATGAAGTTTTTCTGGCAAGAATACTGGAGGGGGTTGACATTTCCTTCCCCAGGAGATCTTCCTGACCCAGGGATTGCACCCTCTTCTCTTGTATCTTCTGCATTGGCAGGCGGATTCTTTACCACTAGCTCCACCTGGGAAGAGACTAAAACAACAACAATAACAATGTGTGTCTTGGAATCTGACAGCCCTGGGGTGGGCTCCTAGGCTTGCCATGTGGTTACTGTGTGACCTGGGTCAAGTCTCTTAACTTCTTGAGTCTATCTGATCACTTACAAAATGGCCATAATGTTTAGATCCCAAGGTTGCTGCTGCTACTGCTAAGTCACTTCAGTCGTGTCTGACTCTGTGCGACCCCGTAGACGGCAGCCCACCAGGCTCCCCTGTCCCTGGGATTCTCCAGGCAAGAATACTGGAGTGGGTTGCCATTTTCTTCTCCAATGCATGAAAGTGAAAAGTGAAAGTGAAGTCGCTCAGTCATGTCCGACTCTTCGTGACCCCGTGGACTGCAGCCTTCCAGGCTCCTCTATCCATGAGATTTTCCAGGCAAGAGTACTGGAGTGGGGTGCCGTTGCCTTCTCCGAGATCCCAAGGTTATGAGGGTTAAATGATGCAGTACACGCAAAGCACTGCACATAGTACCTGGTACATCACAAGTGTCTAGTTAATAGACACAGATTCCTGTTATTGTTTAGCTGATGAGTCATGTCCGACTCTTTGCAACCCAATGAACTGTAGCCCGCCAGGCTCCTCTGTCCACGGGATTTCCCAGGCAAGAATACTGGACGGGGTTGCCATTTCCTTCTCCAGGGGACCTGCCCAACCCTGGGCTCAAACCTGAGTCTCCTGCATTGCAGGCGAATTCTTCACCACTGAGCCACCAGAGAAGCCCTACTGGCTAGTGTCTTAATAAAGATAATACACTGGAAATAAATAGTCCTAATGATTGTGAGAATGCTTAGCATGGAGGAAAGACCCTTGTCTGGGTTTCTCTATGGCTGATCCATCACTTACCACTTTTGTAGCCCTAGGAAATTAATATAAAATTTAAAAGGTTAAGGAAATAGGATTAAGGGTTAGTTTTCTTATCTGTTAAGTAGGGATGATAATCATGTAGTATAATGGTCTGGAGTATGAAATGAATGTCTAATTGAAAATATGTGGCTCTTTAATACATCTTCAGTTGAGGTTAGTTTTCTCTGCTTATGATGAATAATAGGAAAATGGAGTGAAGTCAGTGAAGCAGAGATGCTTCTATGAGAAAATGTGATCTGCTGATCAAAATCAGGCTGAGTACTTTGGGTCTTACAGATATTTTCAAGATATTGTGAGATTCTTAACTTTCATATGGGGGCAACAAAACAAGGCATCGATTTAATAGGATCTGAAAATGAATTCATTGACTCAGCAGACATGAATTTGAGCAAATTCGGGGAGATAGTGAAGGACAGAGGAGCCTGGTGGGCTATAGTCCATGGGGTCGCAAAGAGTTGGATACAACTGAGTGACTGAACAACAAAAGCAACAGCATAGAAAAATGAACTCAAGAGGGAGCTTCCAGGGGACTTCCCTGGTGATCCAGTGGCTAAGACTCGGTGTTCCCAGTGTAGGGGCCCGGGTTTGATCCCTACTCAGGGAACTAGATAGCACGTGCCACAACTAAGAGTTTGCATGCTGCAGCTAAAGCTCCTGTATGCTGCACTTAAGACCTGGCACAGCCAAACAAACAAAAAAAAAGAGAGAGCTTCCAGTCCTTGGACCTACAGTTGCGATGCAGCCTAAGGGTCTTCAGAAGCTTGTCTGACACTATGGCCCAGTCTCAGTAGAGACCCAGCAGGTTGCCACCCCCCTCAGACAGCCCTTCACTTCTCACTGTGCCTTCTGCAGGTGCCTTCAGACAGCATCTTGGAGTCACCTCTGCTCTCCTGGATGCTGTATTTCAAGCTGGGGGACCAGCAATACACAAATAGGATTTCAGATTGGGATGAATGTTCTGAAGTAGGACCAGGTCACAGTGTTGATGGGTGTAGAGGACTGCTTCAGATACTGTCACTTGGGGATGGTTAACATTTAGTTAAGTCCTTCCTTCTTGTTTGCATCCTTCCTCTGCAAGTGAGACATCAACCCTTAGGTGGTGATCGGTGCCAGGCAAGAATCACACCTTCCATCAGCTGCGTGTCTTTGGGCCTTGTACAGCGCCTGGCTGTGGTCCCATGCAGGCTCCTCTGTCCACGATTTTCTCCAGGCAAGAACAGTGGAGTGGGTTTCCATTCCCTTCTCCAGAGGATCTTCCCAACCCAGGCATTGAGCTCAGGTCTCCTACATTACAGGCAGACTGTTAACCATCTGAGGCACCAGGAAAGCCCAGCTACTGAACACATAGCTTTTACACTCACCAAGCCCTCTTTCTTGTACCTTACCTTTCTTGTGATATGATTTTTACCGAGACCATGCATTCTTTTCTTTCTCTTAAGTTTGATTTCTTGAACCTTCCCACTCAGATGTGGGCTTAACCATGCATGAAACTAATGGAGCCTATACTTAAGTTTAAATTCAAACTGTATCATCTTTTTCTTAGAGAAGGTTTCCCAAATTTGTTTTAACTGTCAGCGTTTATGAAACCTACACCTGCCTCTGATCTCAACCTGTATTAAATCCCCCCTTTTCTGAATTCTTACTGCAACTGTGGTTCACCCGAACCCAGAACTTTACTGTGTCCCAGTTCATCTTCTCAAGGGTGCACACGAAAGGTGTCCAAAGACTTGGATTTGTGATTTGACTAAAAAGCTTCTGGACCTCTCAGAGATGTAAATTCTCATGTCGGAGTGTAGAACAACCCTTCCTTGCTGTGGAATCACCTTCATGATGTTCATCGCTCAGTTGTGTTTGATTCCTTGTGACCCCATGGACTGCAGCATGCCAGGCTTCCCTGTCCTTCACTGTCTCCCGGAGTTTACTCCAACTCATGTCCATTGAGTCAGTGATGCCATCCAACCGTCTCATCCTCTGTGGCCCCCTTCTGCTTTCTATCTTACCCAGCATCAGGGTCTTTTCCAATGAGTCGGCTCTTGGCATCAGGTTGCCAAAGTGTTGGAGCTTCAGCTTCAGCATCAGTCCTTCCAATGAATATTCAGGGTTGATGTCCTTTAGGATTGACTTGATTGATCTCCTTGCAGTCCAAGGGACTCTCAAGAGTCTTCTCTAGCACCACAATTCGAAAGCATCAGTTCTTCAATGCTCGGCCTTCTTTATGGTCCAGCTCTTAACATCTGTACGTGACTACTGGAAGATCCATAGCTTTGACCAGATGGGCCTTTGTCGGCAAAGTAACGTCTCTGCTTTTGTCACCGTCATGAGCCAATGGTGATTTTCCATTGATCCAATCCAGTTTTCAAGCTGTAAGATGTAGAATATGATGATAATCAGTGGTTTTTTTTTAGTGCGTTAGGGTAGCAGACTTCAGTTGAAGGAACATCTTAGATTTCTTCCATGCTTTGCTCCTACCGTCCTGTGCCTTCATTCCTTCTCCTGATGATGTAATACATCCTGAGGACTTTGCATTAGCACTGTGCCAGGGTCAGCGACAGAACAAAAAGGAAAATAAGCAGCAGCTGCTCGCTTGGCTCCCCCAGGGCACAGAGCTGTCACTGCCTGTGAAAGGGGCATCGGGCTCCAAGTTCTTCCCAAGAAGCTCACCACCCAGACTTGGGATGTGGTCCTGGCAGAAGGGAGTGAGGTCTAACCTGGACCTGGACAGTGGCCAAGAGTCAGCATGTGGCGGAGAAGAAGGGGAGGGTCTGGTAGGATCCAGAGTGGACAAAAGAGGGGCTGTTTGTGGGGTGACTGACCAGCAGGTACAAAGGCTAAGGGGGAAAGGGCGCTTAGTCAGACATGGTACACGACTAGGATGAGACTGGATCCAGGAAGAACACTGGGTAGGTGACGGTGTTGCAGAGGTCCATGGGGTCCACAAGACATGCAGGGAGAGATGTCCGGTAGCCTTCACGCCAGAGCGGTCCAGCTTCTGGATCAAGATGGGGACTCATTACAAAAGGATGCTCTTAATGCCTTGGAAGCTGAGGCCCGGGAGAGGGTAAGTGAATAGGGTGGGCGGAGGAGGAGGGGGGTGGGGGACAGACACACCTGGAAGCGTGTTTAGAAGGAGCAGTGCTCAGGGCTCCTGGGCACCCAGGACCACTGAGGCTGTCTTGTGCCTGCGACAGCTTTGGTTCA
Organism: Cephalophus harveyi; assembly: GCA_006410635.1. Lineage (NCBI taxonomy): Eukaryota > Metazoa > Chordata > Mammalia > Artiodactyla > Bovidae > Cephalophus > Cephalophus harveyi. The sequence continues at coordinate 152,937 of SJYT01018879.1, read as the reverse complement.
GCTGCTGTGACATTGGTGCCTCCTCACAGGGGCTCAGAGAGCAGGACCCATCTCCTCTGGGAGCCCCTGGCGTTTCTGCTTCCTTGCTTTCCTTGGTTTTGAGGATGGAGCGAACTGCTGGAGGTAGAGGTCAGGGTGGGGGCACCAGAAATTGGGGGAGCCCATGCCCCCAGGAATCTTTGCCACATACAGGTGAGGTGTGAATTACACGCCTGTATATATGAGGTCCTGTTATCCACGGTGTTTTATTTATTTTTTTAAAGAAGTATATTGAGAAGCAAAGGTGACATTGCTAAAAATGCCCACCTCCTACGTGGATGAGGGACTGTGTCTAAGGTGATACTGTGACGGTTTAAAGCATTGAACATAGATTTGCCGTCTTCTATGCAGCCCTTGTCTGTGGACCCTAAAAGGCTCTAATATGTCGTTTGAGAGCTAGGAAAGTGATGACAGCTTTTCCAGTCCCTTAATTTGTTTCCTGTCTCCTCGTACCAGAAACGTTTCCACCAGTGGTAAAATATTCTTGATCACAGCAAATTAGAAATACTGGACAGCCTTGTCCATTATGTAGAGATCCATGTCAGGATGACCCATGGATGGGTCAACTCAGATCTCAGAGGATGTCAAGATGGGGTGACGATCTCTCTTAGAAATAGTGTGTGATATTTCTGATACCTGAAAAAGTTGAGTAATAGATACAGTGACCACCTCTGTATCCCACATCCAGTTTTAAGAGATAAAGCATTATCCCAAATTGCTTACTTTCCCTGCGTTCTCCTCTGCAGTTGTACCTGCCTCCCTCCTAGGAGCAGCCATTCTCTATAGCATCACTAAATTATTTGTGGTGGTGTTCACATTTAAGCTACTTTAAACAGTGTCTTATATCTGTCCCTCTGCAGCTTTGTTCATCCTGTAGGATCCATGACTTCCAGGAGCCCATGGTGTAGTTCTTGGGGGTGAAAACTAATGCTTTAACCAGAGTTCATGGCTTCCTCACCAGGCCTTGAACAGGATTGTGCTTCCCACCTCAGAACATGGTACACCCCTGTATCTTCATGCTCTGTATCCCTGGATTCAACCAACCATGGATTGAAAAATACTTTTTTAAGAATGTTCTAGAAAGTTCAAAAAAAGCAAAATGTAAATTTGTCCCCAGCAGCTATTTACATAGTACTTGCATTGTATTTACAACTATTTACATAGTATTTCCATTGTGTTAGGTGTTATTGAAAAATATTTTTTAAGAATGTTCCAGAAAATTCCAAAAATCAAAACTTGAATTTGCCCCCAGCAACTATTTACTTTGTATTTACTTTGCATTTGCTTTGTATTTACAACTATTTACCGGATATTTCCATTGTGTTAGGCATTATAAGTAATCTGCATGCTCAGTCACTTCAATAGTGTCTGACTCTTTGCGACCCTGTGGATTGTAGAGTCTCCTAGGCTCCTCTGTCCATGGGATTTCCCAGGCAATACCGGAGTGGGTGGCCATTTTCCTCCTCCAGGGGATCTTCCTGAACCAGGGATTGAACCTATGTCTCCTACATTGCAGGCAGATTCTTTACCTGCAGAGCCATCAGGGAATCCCATAAGTAATCTAGAGATGATTTAAAGTCTGTGGGAAGATGTGCAGGGGTTAAGCAAATACTGTGCCATTTTACAGGCTTCCCAGATAACTCAGTGGTGAAGACCCCACCTGCCAATGCAGGAGGTGAGGGTTTGAACCCTGGGTCGAGAAGATCCCCTGGAGGAGGGCATGGCAACCCACTCCAGTATTCTTGCCTGGAGAATTCCATGGACAGAGGAGTCTGGCAGGCTACAGTCCATGAGGTAGCAAGAGTCAGGCATGACTGAGTGACCGACCATATGCCATTTTACATAAGAGACTTCAGCTCCATGGAATTTGATATCCGAGGGTGTCCTGGAATCAATCACCCCTCCCCAAAACAGACACCAAGGGATGAGTGTCCTTGCTGCCCATCAGCCTGGGACATCCTGCCTCAGCAGGTCTACACAGCCGCCTCTGCACCTGCATCTCATCACCTCTCACCCCACCCGGCACTGACTCCCAGCTCTGCCTCCATTTCCTTCATATGAGTACATGTTTTACTTGTTTGTGTCTGCCGTGTGCCTCCCCCAACCAGAGCATCTGCTTCATCTGTTCTAGGACTTAACATCTGTTCTGTTCACCATGGACCCCAGCTTTGAGAACAGTGCTCCTCAGTACCCAGCTAACTGAAGGAATCTTTCAAGATGCGATGTGATAGGAGTTTGCCACGTTTTTATTGTGGACCTTTTAGTTGTGGTGGTTTGTCTATTATGAATAAACCTACAGTGTACATACATGCAGAATTCTTTTCTTTTTTTTAGAAAACAAATACATTACATTATCAATCCAAAAATAAAAGAAGATGTGAGCTTACGAACGAGAATTTTTTATTGATCCGTCTTTAACCTTTGATTTAGTGGATACGGTTGTGTTCAGAGTGATTTAATGTTGAATTGTAAATATAGCTTCAATAAGTGAGGCCCCCTGATGGGAAAAGCTGGCCTGTGTGACCCAAGGGATCTTGCCAAGAGGTGAAGCAGCCGGTGTGTGTGCACCAGGTCGAGACCGTCCTGCTCTGAGCTGTGAGTTCAGCCATGCTTCCCAGGGTGACAGTTGGGTTCCAGTCATTTTCAATTAATTTGGACTTGCAGTTCTTTATGCTCATTAGAGTATCGTAATTTTCCCCCTCCTCAAGAATTAGCACTTCCACAATCATCTGTACCTTCCCAGACATGCCATCTGGCCTGCCCCCTTCTTTCCCTTCCATTATTAGCACAGTCGAAGGTAAACACGTTTTTTTTTTCCCTCTTCCTTACCGACGAATATTCCATTTTCTTGTAATTTGGAAGATAATTCGTACACCACTCATTTTCACTCTTTGTATTCAGTGCTGGAAAATCAAAGCGTGCTTGGTTTCCTGGGCTCTTTAATGAAGCATCAAGTCGATAGTGAGGTTTTGATTAGATGTGCATCCTAATTAAAAACAAATGATAAATTTCCACTTGGATTGCCATAGAAAATGATTCCAACATATAAGGATACATAGTCATGGTATCCTATCAGCAAAATCATTTATAACTTGGTTTTGAAGAATTTCTTATCCAAAAGAAAGCTTTCATGACTGCCTTTTTCTCTGCTTCTTTTATCGACAGTATTTTTCTCTGAATCTGTGTATCCTGTCTAGTCTTGGGGAGGGTGGAGACCTGGAATTTCTCTATCCGGGTATTCCAGAAGCGTTGGTGAAATGGAATGGTCTCCCTCCATTGGGAAATTTGTTTTCCATTATGTTCCTTTCTTCTTGATGCCAGCAATGACATGTTCTTGTATGAGCCTTTGAGTTCAGGAGTTGAATTGGTGAGTTGAGTGTGCCTGGTTGATAAAGGGGAGCTGACTGAGTGGTAAAGCAGATCAGATCAGTTCAGCCGCTCAGTCGTGTCTGACTCTTTGTGACCCCATGAACCACAGCACGCCAGGGCTCCCTGTCCATCACCATCTCCCAGAGTCCACCCAAACTCATGTCCATCAAGTTGGTGATGCCATCCAGCCATCTCATCCTCTGTCGTCCCCTTCTCCTCCTGCCCTCAATCTTTCCCAGCATCAGGGTCTTTTCAAATGAGTCAGCTCTTCACATCAGGTGGCCAAAGTATTGGAGTTTCAGCTTCAGCATTAGTCCTACCAATGAACACCCAGGACTGATCTCCTTTAGGATGGATTAGTTGGACCTCCTTGCAGTCCAAGGGACTCTCAAGAGTCTTCTCCAACACCACAGTTCAAAAGCATCAATTCTTCAGTGCTAAGCTTTCTTTATAGTCCAACTCTCACATCCATACATGACCACTGGAAAAACCATAGCCTTGATTAGATGGACCTTTGTTGACAAAGTAATGTCTCTGCTTTTGAATATGCTGTCTAGGTTGGTCATAACTTTCCTTCCAAGGAGTAAGCATCTTTTAATTTCATGGCTGCAGTCACCATCTGCAGTGATTTTGGAGCCCAGAAAGATAAAGTCAGTCAGCACTAATTTCCTTTAGGATTGACTGGTTGGATCTCCTTGCAGTCCAAGGGATTCTCAAGAGTCTTCTCCAACACCACAGTTCAAAAGCATCAGTTCTTTGAAGCTCAGCTTTCTTTATAGTCCAACTCTCACATCCATACATGACTACAGGGAAAACCATAGCTTTGACTAGACAGACCTTTGTTAGAAAAGTAATGTCTCTGCTTTCTAATATGCTGTCTAGGTTGGTCATAGCTTTTCTTCCAAGGAACAAGCATCTTTTAATTTCATGGCTGCAATCACCATCTGCAGTGATTTTGGCTGTCTCTTATACACATCTAGATGTGTATAAGAGACAGGTTCTGAGCAGAACACACAGGTGCCCTGCCTCTGGCTTCTCTGGTTTTAGGTGGTCTGATAACAGCCATTACTCAGTTTGAAGCCATCATTTCTCAGCATAGGCAGTCTGGATTCTGTCTCAGACCCAGATTAGCAAGTTGGATGCTCTGAAACTGCTTTAAAGGGTTCGTTAATCATCGTTATGGCTTTATAAAAGTGAAATGGAATTACCTAATAGACCAGTCTTGTTTCTTGGCATTCTTTTATCTGATACTGGAAAGAGGATGATGCTGAAATCCCGTTCAGTAGAAACAGCATCACCACAGTCCTCAGAAGTGTTAAATGTGCATTGACTGTTTCTCCTATGGAAGGAATCTTCTTGGGAGATGGTGCTGAGGGCAGTGTGGTGATTTGAATGCATTTATTTCATTTAGGGTCGGTGATTCTGTGGTACTTGCTGCTGCTTTTGTTCAGTCGTTCAGTTGTGTCTGACTCTGCAACCCCATGGACCACAGCACCCTAGGCTTCTCTGACCTTCACTGTCCCCAGAATTTGCTCAGACTCATGTCTGTTGAGTTGGTGATGCCATCCATCCATCTCAACTTCTGTCGTCCCCTTCTCCTCTTGCCCTCTATCTTTCCCAGCATCAGAGTTTTTTCCAGTGAGTCGGCTCTTTGCATCAGGTCACCGAAGTACTAGAGCTTCAGCTTTAGCATCAGTCCTTCCAGTGAGTATTCAGGGTTGATTTCCTTTAGGATTCACTGATTTGCTCTTGCTGTTTTAACCTATTTTATCATTAATTGGATTTCACATGACCAGTTTTTAGATATTTCCTTTTTAAAGACCACTTTGATCATGGAAACATTGGATTTGAATTCCTGGAAGATACTGTATGTGGAAGAACAATTTTATTATTTGTCTTATTTGATGGGCAGTGACCTTGATAACAAGATAATACTCTGATGGAAAATGAATTATTATACTTGGGCCTTTTCTAACCACCACAGTTTAACTCCTGGGAGGTGCTTAACCACTATGACCTGGCTCCATCCTTGCCCTTGTGAGGCAAGCAATTTAGCTTGATTGTCTTCCGTGATTAATGCTCTGTGACTCAGAAACATATCCAACTTTTTCAGCTCAGAAATAAATCTGCTGACCTAGTTTATTTGGCCTCGATTGCTCACTCCTTGATTTGAAGTATCTTTGGGGGGCATCTCTGGTTTGACACATTTGAAATGTCATTGGTTACTACCTGTTGTTAGTGTCGGGACACCCAGCAGGAAGTAGGAAATGCAGCTGAAGAGCAGGGACAGGACCTTGACTTACCGCAAAAGATGAAGCAGTCTCGTTCCTGAGCTGTGTTTGAGGCTTTCATCCCTGAGGACATTGTAGGTTGGGTTGTGCGCATTTATAACACTTGGGGAGCACAGTGAAGGGGGTGAAACACTCCCTCCCAGTGTTTCCCTGAGGACCGAAGAGCAAAGCTGGGGGATAACTAACCACGGGAGAAAGGGACCCAGGTATGCTCTGCTGAATCCCCCTCAGTGCAGGGGAAGGAGGGTGAGTCCTTTCTAAGGAAAAACAAAGACTCCTGTGCGTCGGATGGACCTCATGGTTGAAGCTAAGACGATCCCACGGTCAGGTGCAGTGGTGGTCCTGCAGGAACTCAGCAAGGAGACACCTGCGGAGGCTTCCTCCGACATGGGATGTCCCCAGTGCCTGGCAGAGCCTCCTTAGGGACCTGGAGCAGGGGAGGCACAGCTGGTGGCTTCAGTACCTTCTCTTGACAAAGTCGGGCAGAGGCCCCAGCCTCTGCTCTTAAACACACGGGGCACTGGATTTGTCTCACAGTTCTTGGTTGTAAGTGCTAAGTGACTCTTTTGCCTGAGAATTTTTGAAAAGGAGAAACATGGGAAACAGGCTGATGTATCAGGAGTCCCTGAGATGTAGGGTGGATAGGAGAACAGGGCTGCAGAGGAAACGGTTTCTTCCTCAGCAGTCTCTCCTCCTTTACTGGGAGTTCCGGGCTGTGCCACCATCTTCCCAAGGGCACCCCGCAGCCATCTGCCTCTGCAGCTGCCGATGGGCCACACTGCCACGTGGACGGGCTTTCCTAGCGATGTGCTGTGTGCTTTCACCAAAAAACAAAAACAACTGTTGACGGTTTGTTGTTGTTTCTGCCCTGTTTTCCTCTCTCAAAGCCTAGCGTGAGTTGTTCTCCCTGCAATTTTTCTCTCTGATCAACCCTATAATTTTATTGTAATAATTCTCCGCGGGCTGTCACTCGACACACATCCAAGCAAACACGTTGCCTGCTCGGTTGCCCAACAAATGGGTTCAGACACTTGAGCCTCCTCTTCCTCGTGTCAGCTTTTGAGATATTTGTACCAAAAGGAAAAGCTCAACTCTTTTCATTTTAATCCTCATTTTTTATCTGCAAATGCGTGTCCATGTAGAAGGGTGTGTGTTTGTATTCTTTCTAAGTAGCAAAAGAATACAAGTCGTATCTGACTCTTCTCAGCCCCGTGGACTGCAGCACGCCAGGCTTCCTAGCCCCTCACCATCTTTCAGAATTTGCCCAGGTTCACGTCCAGTGAATTGGTGATGCCATCCAACCATCTCAGCTTCCTTCGCCCTCTTCTCCTCTCGCCCTCAATCTTTCCCAGCATCATCCGGGTCTTTTCCAGTGAGTCGAGTTTTCACATCACGTGACCAAAGTATTGGAAGTTCGGCTTCAGCATCCGTCCTGCCAATGAATATTCAGGGTTGATTGCCTTAAGGATTCACTGGTTTGATTTCCTTGCTGTTTTAACCTGTTTTATCATTAACTGGATTTTACATGACTAGTTTTTAAATATTTCCTTCTTAAAGAGCATTTTAATCATGGAAGCATTGAGTTTGAATTCCTGGAAGATATTGTAAGTAGAAGTATTGAAGCTTCAGCATCAGTCCTTCCCATGAATATTCAGGATTGATTTCCTTTAGTGAAACAGTGGAGAGGCCCTAAAAGGTCCTTTCAGAGGGGACTAATTGCATAAATGCTCACTCTCCTAGGCTGGAGTACCAGGCAGTATCAAATACAAGGAGATCGTTTTCTCCACCTAATAAGGAAGCTGTTAAGCGATAGTATTCAAAACATGTTGCTTATTTGTTACTTCATTCAACAAAGATTTACCAGGTGCCTATCATTGAGTGCCAGGCGTTTTTCTGGGAACCAAAGATAGAAATAGAAACAAGCCAAGAAAAAAAATCCTTTGTGTCCTGCAAGTTATACTCCAGAGGTGAGAAGTAGAAAATAAACCATATATTTGTTGGTGTTCAGTTGCTCAGTCTTGTCCAGCTTTTTGTGACCCCATAGACTGCCGCCTGCCAGTCTTCCCTGTCCTTCACTATCTCCTGGAGTTTGCGCAAACTCACGTTGATTGAGTCAGTGATGCTACTTATCCATCTCATCCTCTGCCACCCCCTTCTTTTGCCTTCAGTCTTTCCCGGCATTAGGGTCTTTTCCGCTGAGTCAGCTCTTCTCATCAGGTTGCCAAACTATTGGAGCTTCAGCATCAGTCCTTCCAATGAATATTCATGGTTGATTTCCTTTAGGATTGACTCGCTTGGTCTTGCTGTCCAAGGGACTCTCAAGAGTCTGCTCCAGCACCACAGTTTGAAACCATCAGTTCTTCAGTGCTCAGCCTTCTTTCTGATCCAACTTTCACATCTGTATATTACTACTGGAAAAACCATAGCTTTGACTATATGGACCTTTGTTGGCAAAGTGATGTCTCTCCTTTTTAATATGCTGTCTAGCTTTGTCATAGCTTTTCCCCCAAGGAGCAAGTGTCTTTTAATTTCATGGCTGCAGTCACTGACCGCAATGATTTGGGAGCCCAGGAAAATAATATCTCACCGTTACCATTTTTTCCTCTTCTGTTTGCCATGGATGCCGTAAATTACAATAACGTAGGATATTCAAGGTCTGATGAGTGTTATGGACATGACATAGCAGGGGAGAAGAGGTGGCAGGGGTGGGGGTGGACTGGCAGTTTTGAGAGCATGTAGCACTCCGGGTCGCCTTCAGGGAAAGATGCAGTTGAGCAAAGCCTGAAAGCGGGGTGGGTAACGGAAGCCTGATGGTGTGAAGGGAAGAACATCCCAGGATGCGTGCGCTCTTCACAGACTGACTGTTGCTGGAGAAGAGCAGAGCTTATCCAAGCGTGAGCCCTACGGCTCCCCAGGGTCTGCAGACCACTGAGCAGTCAGAGGGGAAGGAGAACCGGGAGCCTGGGGCCAGGAATCCTAGAGGAGCCAATGTTTGGGGGGTGGGGAGACAGGGGCAAGGGGGAGTGATGGCTGTTCTCTGCGTGGGCAGTGGAGACAGCGCAGTGCAGAGTCCTGTGTCCAAGGTGCTTCCGTTTTGTTTAAAGGCAGGAGTTAGCATCCATGTCGGTGTTTGATTCTGCTGCGGCACTTCTGGGGAAATACCCAAAACACTTGACATGTGTCTTCTGGGGAGGCCAACCCCCTGGGGCTCCAGTCAGGGGAAAAGGAGACTTTTTCAGTTTAAAAAGAATCCGTTTTTAAGCTGTTTCCATTATGAGAACATTTGAATGGACAGCAAGCCTTGCCTTTCTCTCCTTGGCTCTGCTTTGAGGGGTTCTTCTTGCTGGATCGTGCCAGACCCTCACGTGTCCCACTCTGGGGTGTAGCGGGTGCCTCCTCTCACTCATTCGTTGCCTCATTCATTCATGTACTCGCTCACATGTGCCAAGGACTGCTTGGCATGTCTGCTGGTGGTGCTTAGTCACTCAGTCGCTTCCGACTCTTCGTGACCACATGGACTGCAGCCCACTGGGCTCCACTGTCCATGGAATTTCCCAGGTAAGAATCCTAGCATGGGCTGCCTAGCATGGGCTCCAGACGTGTTTGGTGACGGAGCCATAAACCAGAGACAAAGCCACCGTGTTTGTCTTGAGAGCAGTACCCAGACCTCCTCCCCACGCTCATTCCCACCGGGTTTAAGGAGTCCCAGGGCCCTTTGGGATTCCACCAAAATGTTGTTCTCATGCTTATTCTGCTTTCAGACTTTGACAGGCAGTCCTTGAAGCCTGGCTATAATTTAGGGCACTAGTATCTGTGTGGAAAAGGCTTCCCGGGTGGCGCTAGTAGTGAAGAGCCTGCGTGCCAGTGCAGGCGGCTTGAGAGGCAGCTTCGATCCCTGGGTCACGGAAGATCCCCAGGAGGAGGGCACAGCAACTCACTCCAGTGTTCTTGCTAAGAGAATCCCATAGACAGAGGAGCCTGGTGGGCTACGGTCCATAGAGTTAAACACAACTGAAGTGGCAGCACACATGCATGCATCTGCGTGGAAAACGGGATGTGGGGCTTACTACAACCAGTTTACAGGTTACATTTTGGAATGTGACAAATTGGCTATGGGCAACTGCCCATATACTGGTTTTAAGTATTCCAATCAGCAGATTTTGTTAAACAGTCTACTCTTGGTTATCTCTGCCTATGGACTTTTGTAGTAGTGTGAATATACGAATTTTGATGGCTGAATTAAAAAAAATAAAATCTATCATTAATTTTTTTGCTTAGGCAAATCTTTTATTGTTATTAGCATACAGTTGCTCTATAATGTTGAGTTCAGTTCTGTTCAGTCGCGTCCGACTCTTTGTGACCCTATGAATTGCAGCACACCAGGCCTCCCTGTCCATCACCAACTCCCAGAGTTCACCCAAACTCATGTCCATCGAGTCCGTGATGCCATCCAGCCATCTCATCCTCGGTTGTCCACTTCTCCTCCTGCCCCCAATCCCTCCCAGCATCAGAGTCTTTTCCAGTGAGTCAACTCTTCACATCAGGTAGCCAAAGTATTGGAGTTTCAGCTTTAGCATCAGTCCTTCCAATGAACACCCAGGACTGATCTCCTTTAGGATGGACTGGTGGGATCTCCTTGCAGTCCAAGGGACTCTCAAGAGTCTTCTCCAACACCACAGTTCAAAACCATCAATTATTCAGCACTCAGCTTTCTTCACAGTCCAACTCTCACATCCATACAGGACCACTGGAAAAACCATAGCCTTGACTAGACAGAGTTTTGTTGGCAAAGTAATGTCTCTGCTTTTGAATACGCTATCTAGGTTGGTCATAACTTTCCTTCCAAGGAGTAAGCATCTTTTAATTTCATGGCTGCAGTCACCATCTGCAGTGATTTTGGAGCCCAAAAAATGAAGTCAGCCACTGTTTCCACTGTTTCCCTATCTATTTCCCATGAAGTGATGGGACCAGATGCCATGATCTTAGTTTTCTGAACGTTGAGCTTTAAGCCAACTTTTTCACTCTCCTCTTTCACTTTCATCAAGAGGCTTTTTAGTTCCTCTTCACTTTCTTCCACAAGGGTGGTGTCATCTGCATATCTGAGGTTATTGATATTTCTCCTTCTCCTTTTCCTACTACGAAGTCGCTTCAGTCGTGTCCGACTCTGTGCGACCCCATAGATGGCAGCCCACCAGGCTCCCCCGTCCCTGGGATTCTCTAGGCAAGAACACTGGAGTGGGTTGCCATTTCCTTCTCCAATGCATGAAAGTGAAAAGTGAAAGTGAAGTCACTCAGTCGTGTCTTGATTCCAGCAATCTTGATTCCAGCTTGTGCTTCTTCCAGCCCAGCATTTCTTATTGTGTACTCTGCATATAAGTTAAATAAGCAGGGTGACAATATACAGCCTTGACGTACTCCTTTTCCTATCTGGAACCAATCTCTTTCTACTATACAGCAAAATGAATCAGTTATACATATACATTTGTGGTTATTCAGTCTCCAAGTAGTGTCCAACTCTTTGTAATCCATAGACTGCAGAATACCAGGCCTCCCTGTCCCTCACCATCTCTTGGAGTTTGCCTAAGTTTATGTCCATTGAGTTGGTGACGCCATCCAAGCATACATATATCCCTTTTTTTAGATTTCCTTCCCATTTGGGTCCCCACAGAGCATTGAGTAGAGTTCCTTGTGCTCTACAGAAGGCTCTGATTAGTTAGGCAAATCTTGAATTTACATCCGCCAGCTTCCCAGGGCTTCCCAGGTGGCGGTAGTGGTAAAGAATCTGCCGGCAATGCAGGAGACGCAAGAGACGCGTCTTACATCCCTGGATTGGGAAGATCTGCTGGAGAAGGAAACGGCAACCCACTCCAGTATTCTTGCCTGGGAAATCCCATGGACAGAGGAACCTGGTGGGCTACAGTCCTTGAAGTTGCAGAGAGTCGGAGATGACTGAGAACACACACACAAATTCATAGGCTCTGATACCCAGGACGACAGTCTAGTCACATGCTGTGGAAAGGAGTTCCTGGCTGTGCTGCTGCTGCTAAGTCGCTTCAGTCGTGTTTGACTCTCTGCGACCCCGTAGACGGCAGCCCACCAGGCTTCCCGTCCCTGGGATTCTCCAGGCAAGAACACTGGAGTGGGTTGCCATTTCCTTCTCCAATGCATGAAAGTGAAAAGTGAAAGTGAAGTCGCTCAGTAGTGTCCGACTCTTAGTGACTCCATGGACTGCAGCCTACCAGGCTCCTCCGTCCATGGGCTTTTCCAGGCAAGAGTACTGGAATGGGGTGCCATTGCCTTCTCCGTCCTGGCTGTGCAGTGTTGAGCATTTCTGGTTTAGGGAGCCATGGAGTGTGAGGAACACTGACAGTTATTTCCATCAAGGATGGTTTTAGACCTCTTTTGGGGGACTGGAAAGAAAGAGCCTCAGTTTATAGAAACATTCGTGTGGGGAGCAGCTGATAGTGTCAAAAACCAGCACGGACTTCCTAGTGCCTCCTTGACCGCGTGACTTCCTGTCAATAAAGTGAAAACAGGAGTCCCCAGGAGCCCCTGCCCTTCCTAGAACACGGGTGGTCAGCAGGGTCCTTGATTGCCTGGGAGGGCTGGTCCTCACGTCCATTCTTTCAGTATCTTCTTAAAGTATCCTCTTAATTTTGTCTGGCATTTCAGAAGCCCACAATGTGGCTGAACCTTTGGTTTTAGCTGTGGTCTTGAGCTTTCATTTTGAAGAAGCTGGTGGCAAGTCCACTTCTCAGCTGTGGCCGGGTATCAGTCGCCCAGGAGGAGAGCATCCATAGACTGTGTGAATATCCACCCCATAAGTGGGGCTCTGGCGTGGTCCACAGACCAGAGGCATCTGTAGCATCCAAGATGTTTGTTAGTCGGGAGCATCTCGTTGCCCTGAGGACCCTGCCAGTACCAGCTATCAGCTTTGGGGGCATCTCACTTTTTACGGGCACTTGAGTTTTGGTCCATTATAACAGTCCTTTCTAGGCAAGGAAGTAATGGTCTTCAGGAGTCTGAGGATGACCCTGGGCACAGGCTTCCCTCTGCCAGGACAGAAGGTTCTTCTCCTTTGGGAATATCTGCTTCTGTGCCTTTGTTTCCTATGAATATTGGACCAGATCAGAGGGTTGGTGGATGGTCCTCTGTGTTTGGAAAAAGTTACTTATTTTCTTAAGAATTAGGCTGCTTTTTGTTTCAAAGACTCACTCCAATGTAAAGCTTGCTCCCTCTTTGACTTTTTGACTTAATATTCTCGTTTCTGAGACAGTGAACCCGGATGATTTTGAAATAGGGTGGGATTTTCATCTCCCTTCTCTTAGTTCCTCCTTGCTGTGCTGTGTTGGTTCATCTTGATGATGGTGCCTGGAAAGGAAAATTATGTAAAAGGCCATGGGAGCTGTGGTATCGGCTCCAGTGCTGATGCTCTCTGCAGCTTTGAATCGGAAGGTTTCTCCTATGGTTTTGCACTTTCCCATTTTTCATGCTGAGTCTCAAGTCCCCACCCACGTGACTGGCTCAGTGCATTTGAAAGCAGACACTGCTCTTAGAACAGATCTGTTCGTAGCTAGTGGTGGAAGAATTCCTGTTTGCTGCCCAGGCCAAATTCCAATCCGTGTTCTTCCAGCAGCTCCGTCTTGAAGAGGACATTTTAGGGGCTGATATAAAGCACAGCCCTCTCAGCTCCCCTAGCAGCCTCCACTGAGGCAGCTGGGGAGTCTAATTATAGGCTAGAAAGCCCCTGAGGAATTACAGAGTGTTAGCAGAAGGCCGGCATGTAGATGACAGCTGTTTGCCTGGGGCACCAGGGAACCACAGTGCAGAGAGAAGAAAAACGCAGTGTCCTGTCCAGCAGATGTTGGCCTTGGACACTTGTGATAATTACCCTCCTTGGTGTTAGCAAAAGTGCATCCGTGGTCCGTCACTGTAGTGGTTCTGGCTCAAACCCTGTGGGCAACAGAACACATCCCTTCCCTTGATTGTTCAAAATTGTGTGTGTGAAACATTTGACTCTCCCGTGTCTTGTTGATTAAAACATAGTGTAGGAAATCAACGTTCTAGACCTGTAATTTGGAATGTCAGAATATTCTGGGTGCAGCTGTGCCCTGCCTACACTGATGGATTCTCGGACCTAGGAAATCCCACTTCTTGTTGGAAGCATATGGTGTGAGAAATATTCCCTCTATTTAAAAAAACAAAAAAACAACCCACCAGGCCCAAAGTCATGCCAAGAAAGTGCTAATGAGTCCTCGGAAGGAATACATTTCTTAGGCTTAGTGTTTTTCCTAAGAGGGTCATATGAAAATATATTGTTTCTTTGTAACTTTCTTTAGTATTTTGACATTTCTTGATAAAGATAAAAGGGATACGTACTTGAATAACATGCCGTGCAAATAAGGCAAGGTTTGGCTTTTAAAGAGGAGAAAACTACTTTGGAAATGAAAGGAGTGATTATTTGCAAGTAGACTATAATGCTTATGCATGGGCTTCCCTGTTGGCTCAGCAGCAAAAGTGCAGGAGATGCAAGAGATGTGGGTTTGATCCCTGCACTGGGAAGATCCCCTGGAGGAGGAGATGGCAACCCACTCCAGTATGCTTGCCTGGAGAATCCCATGGACAAAGGAGCCTGGCGTGCGACAGTCCATAGGGTCACATAGAATTGGACGTGACTGGGCAACTGAGCACACGTGCACCCATAAAGGGAGGAAGAAAATGTTTTTCAAGCGTGATCTTTTCGTATAATGTATATTTTTTACTATTTATGTAAAGACATACATAATGTCTTATGTCTTATACATAATGTCTTATGCATGTCTTATTTTGGTTGTGTTGTTGAATTACTTTTACAGAAATGCAAGACTGGCCTCAGATATAAAGATTTGTATTAACTTTTCCTGTTGTCTTCTCCCGTAAAGGGAAGGCGAACCCCGCACGTAATCAACGGCGAGGACTGTCTCAGCAGCTGCTCTGGCGTTCTGTTTCAGTTAGGCTGAGGCAAGAAGGAAGAAGTGCCTCATACTGAAATAATCATCGCATAAGGGTTTATGTCAGCAATGTCACTAAGAGTTGTAATTTAATACACAAGACACACGGAGAGAAATGCTCATTTTCTTCCTCTTTTGTAACCTTGTAATTATGCTTTTGCCTCTGTATTAACCAAACCAGAGTCAGTAATGACTTTTTTATTGAAATGAGACTCAAGTTTTAAAATGCAACTTCAACTTTGCTGTGTCTTTTTTTTTTTTTAATCATCAGATTTGTTGTGCATGAAAATTATCTTGATTTTCTACTTGGCATAAACCATTAAAACTATAGATGCTACATTCTGGACATACTGGGCCTAGGAATCTGAACTGTGAGTGATAAATAACAGCTAATGTTTGAGTACCTAATGTGGACTTGTATGTGCCAGACTGTATAAATCCTATGAATTATCACGTTGAATTCTCATAAGCTGGCGAGATAGGCAGACAAGATTAATATCACTGTTTAGTAAACTAAAACTCAGAGAGGTTAAGTAACTTTCCCAAAATTACACGGCTGATTAATCATGGAGCCAGCTGAATCCGTGGTAGAGTTTATACCCTCTCTGTTTTATTGGGTCTTCATTACAGATAGAGACCCATGAATGGCGTGAACAGTTGGGAAAAGTCTGACAATTTTCTAGGCTGCCACCTTCCGTTTTATCTGGTCATCCCATCCTTTCTGTTTTCCTAGGTCCTTGCAACCCAGCACAAACATCCCTGGCTTTCTCTTCCCTCATTGCACCAGACATGTAGCCTTTATGCTCTGGGTTAGGATAGGTGAGGCGATGCTGCTTTAACAACCCCAGATCTGCACCTTAAAGATTCACTTTTGCTTGAGCTCCATGTGCGTCGCGGTTTGGCAGGAGGTCATTACCCAGGGTAGTAACTGAGGGACCCAGGTTCACGAGGACATCCTACGATGTGCCTAGGAAGAGATGGACAAGCGTGACTTGGGGGAGAGTTCTGCCAACTGCACAACCCAGTGCCCAAACAGGAGCCCCACACAGGCCGCCCACTGATGCCTGGG
Source organism: Cephalophus harveyi (assembly GCA_006410635.1). Taxonomy (NCBI): domain Eukaryota; kingdom Metazoa; phylum Chordata; class Mammalia; order Artiodactyla; family Bovidae; genus Cephalophus; species Cephalophus harveyi. Next base: position 137,179 of record SJYT01018879.1, on the reverse strand, counting down.
TGCCTTTCCTGATGTGATATCCCTTGTCCCGCCACAGTCTATAGATCCTTTTTCTGAAGGATACGACTCCTAACCCCTTACCAGAAGCTCCAACGTTTTTATATAGGTGTGGCATAAACGGGCATGCTGTTTGAAACTTGGGGGTTAGAGGCATGTCTTGAACCTGCATTCGCATAGCCAGCCCTTTCTCACTCAGGTTATTGGTGGGAGAGTGTGATGACTCGGATTCAGCTTCTGGTGGGAGTTGTAAATGATGGAGGTGAGGAGGAGAACTGATGCTTCCCATCCCAACTCATCTCCATCTCCACGATGCTGTGATTATTCGGGCCCTCATAGTTTGCTTGGATCGCCATAGCATAGTCTTCACTGGGTCTTGGTCTACTCCCTAATCCATTCTGCACCTTCTAGCCTCTATGATGCGTCTAATACACCAATCTGGGCTGTTTACTGCAAGGTTTAACACCTCAAAATGTTTTGTGGCAGCCTAGATGGGAGGGAAGCTGGGAAAAGAATGGATACATGTATTTTTATGGCCAGGTCCCGACACCGTTCAGCTGAAACTGTAGTAACATTGTTAATCCATTCTATGTGTGCTCAGTCGTGTCCTACTCTTTGCGACGCCATGGCTTCTCTGTCCATGGGATTTCTCAGGCAAGAATACTGGAGTCGGTTGCTACTTCCTCCGCCAGGGAATCTTCCCGACCCAGGGATCAAACCCATGTCTCCTGCATTGGCAAACAGGTTCTTTTCACCTGGGAAGCCTAATCAGCTATTCCACAGTACCCCCATAAAAGATACAAGTTAAAGGAAAAAACTGATACTACAATCCAGCTTTCCCTGATCTGTATTATGGGTTAAGTGTATGTGTTCCAGGAGTGTGGGTACCTCCTGACCTCAGTCTGGGTTGATGATGGTGAGCTGTAAGTAACTTGTTTGATGTATTTAGCCTTTTTTTTTTTTAATGATTATCGTGTAGGTACAACATGTTGTTTAGTGGTAAAAATCAAAAGTAGGGCAAATTAACATGAAAAGGTGCTCAACATCACTGATTATTAGAGAAATGCAAGTCAAAACTACAGTGAGGTACCACCTGGCACTGATCAGATTAGCTGTCATTAAAATGTCTACCGGTAACAAATGCTGGAGAGAGTGTGGCAGAAAAGGAACCCTCCTACGCTGTTGGTGGGAATGTGAATTGCTGCAGCCACTGAAAAACCTTTTAGCCTTTGAATAGTCTTAGCACTTTCATTCGGAGAAGGCAATGGCAACCCACTCCAGTACTCTTACCTGGAAAATCCCATGGGTGGAGGAGCCTGGAAGGCTGCAGTCCATGGGGGTCGCTAAGAGTCGGATGCGACTGAGCGACTTCACTTTCACTTTTCACTTTCATGCTTTGGAGAAGGAAATGCCACCCCATCTAGTATTCTTGCCTGGAGAATCCCAGGGGTGGGGGAGCCTGGTGGGCTGCCGTGTATGGGGTTGCACAGAGTCGGACACGACTGAAGCGACTTAGCAGCAGCAGCAGCACCAGCAGCCACTATGGAGAAAAATATGGAGGTTCCTCAGAAAACTAAAAATAGAATTACCATACCATCCAGAAGTCCCACACCTGGGCATATATCCAGAGAAAGTGAAAGTCGCTCAGTCATGTCTGACTCTTTGCAACCCCGTGAACTGTCATCTGCCAGGCTTCTCTGTCCATGGAATTCTCCAGGCAAGAGTACTGGAGTGAGTCGCCAGTTCCTTCTCCAATAATCCAAAGAAAACTATAAAAAGATACATGCACTCCTATGTTCCTAGCAGCACTATTCACAGTAACCAAGACACAGAGACAGCCTAAATGTCCGTGGACAGATGAATGGATCAGAAGATGTGGTATATACCATTATACACATGATAGACACACTTAGAATGAAATATTGAGTTCAGTTCAGTTCAGTCGCTCAGTCGTGTCCGACTCTTTGTGACCCCCTGAATCGCAGCACGCCAGGCCTCCCTGTCCATCACCAACTCCTGGAGTTCACTCAGACTCACGTCCGTATTGCCCAGCCATTAAAAAGAATGAAACAGTGCCACTTGCAGCAACATGGATGGACCTGGAGGTGATCATACCAACTGNCCGACTCTTTGTGACCCCCTGAATCGCAGCACGCCAGGCCTCCCTGTCCATCACCAACTCCTGGAGTTCACTCAGACTCACGTCCGTATTGCCCAGCCATTAAAAAGAATGAAACAGTGCCACTTGCAGCAACATGGATGGACCTGGAGGTGATCATACCAACTGAAGTGAGTCAGAAGGAGAAAGACAAATACTGTGTGATGTGGAGTCTAAAATATGAAACAGATAAACTTCTATATGAAACAGAAACAGACTCAGACAGAGAGAAGAGACTTGTGGTTGCCAAGGGGGTTTGGGGTTTGGTGAGGGAAGGATTGGGAGTTTGGGATTAGCAGATACAGACTATTGGGTTGGCCCAAAAATTTGTTTGGGTTTTTCCATAAGCTGGTGCAGAAAAACCCAGATGAACATTTTGGCCATCCCAATATCATATATAGGATTCATAAACAAAAAGGTCCTACTGTATAGCCCAGGGAACTATATTCAGCATCCTGCAATAAACCATAGTGGAAAAGAAAAAGTAGGCCAAGTCAAAAATAAGGTATCAGAGCCTCATGTTTTCAGGATGCAGCATATATTAAGAAATGTTACTGAATGAGTGGATAGTTCGGAATGAAGGGCGATTATAGAAAATGATTTGAATAGTTATCTTACAAATGGAAACAAAGCAGGATAATGGCAGAACAAGAAAAATCCTAAATTAGTAGAAATTTGCCCAAAGTGCTTTGGAATGGAAGGCGAGCAGGTTGGTGCTGGTGCCCCCGGTTAAGCATATTCAGTTAGGGGCCTGCGACTTGACTTTTTGATCTTCAGCTCCTTTCAGGTGAGCATGATTCTCCAGTAGCAAACTGTGAAGCAGGCAGATTAATGCCTCCAGTCCCATTTACATTTCCGACTGCTCCTTCTTCCTGCTACACTGAACGCTCTTCCCTGCCAGTTCTCTGTGTCTGAGTCTGTTTCTCGTAATGGGGAATGAGGGAATCCATGGAGAAAATAGAAAGATGAAAACAGGAATACTCTGCAAAAGGCTTAGAGCAAACGGAAGAGATTTTCGTGGGAGGCGTGTCTTCTGCAATGGTCAGTGTTAATAAAATATTAGACTTGGTGAATTGGTCTTGTTTTCCCCGTGACCAGGAGGAGAACATAGCTTGCAAAGTGGTGTATTTTTCTTTTTTTGCTTGTTTTTTTCATGACTTTTGGAACCTGAATGAAGAAGACAAAATATTTTTAGGACCTGATACGTATTGTGTGTGTGTGTGTGTGTGTGTGTTAGTCGCTCAGTTGTGTCTGACTCTTTGTGACCCCATGGACTGTAGCCCACCAGACTCCTCTGTCCGTGGGATTCTCCAGGCAAGAATACTGGAGTGGGTTGCCATGCCCGTCTCCGGACCTGATAAGGATTCAGTCAGTTCAGTCGCTCAGTCGTGTCCGACTCTTTGCGACCCCATGAATTGCAGCACGCCAGGCCTCCCTGTCCATCACCATCTCTCGGAGTTCACTCAGACTCACGTCCATCGAGTCCGTGATGCCATCCAGCCATCTCATCCTCTGTTGTCCCCTTCTCTTCCTGCCCTCAATCCCTCCCAGCATCAGAGTATCTTCCAATGAGTCAACTCTTCGCATGAGGTGGCCAAATTACTGGAGTTTCAGCTTTAGCATCATTCCTTCCAAAGAAATCCCAGGGTTGACCTCCTTCAGAATGGACTGGTTGGATCTCCTTGCAGTCCAAGGGACTCTCAAGAGTCTTCTCCAACACCACAGTTCAAAAGCATCAATTCTTCGGCACTCAGCTTTCTTCACAGTCCAACTCTCACATCCATACATGACCACAGTGCTTTGGCATAGTCAATAAAGCAGAAATAGATGTTTTTCTGGAACTCTCTTGCTTTTTCCATGATCCAGCGGATGTTGGCAATTTGATCTCTGGTTCCTCTGCCTTTTCTAAAACCAGCTTGAACATCAGGGAGTTCACGGTTCTAATTATGATTTCATAGTTGTGGTTCCTAGATTACCCAGGATACTTATTTTCACCGTCTCCCTGGCTGATGGAGGGCCTCATTGTCCCCAGTAACCTTTGTGTGAATTCCTTTTCCTTATCTCCCTCCTGAGAGAGTCCTGGGAAGATAATTATCTCCCAGGCCCGGGTTTTCAGCAGAGTTCACGTAAGCAGGTTACTGGAAATGACAAGTGCACAGAAATGATATATGCGGCTGTGATTTTTTTGACAGACTAGCCAGGAGAGCGTTGAGCCTGTCCCTTAATTTGGTTTATTAATTATGAATAGATTAACACTAGTGATCCTATAAAACTCTAAAGGAAAAAATAATATTTCTATAAATTTCAAAGAACTTTGCCCAAATCCTCTTTGGATTTTAACAAAATGTTCATTTTTTTTTTAAACTCCCTAATACTGGAGTACATTCTAACCAGGAAATAGTAACAACAGGAATTGATCCACTGGTTTAAAAAGGATGGTCCATTTATTGAATGCTTCCTATGTGTGTTGAGCTGTGTTAAATGCTACTCTATATACTTTATTTTATATAATTCCAGCAATCATAAGATGTATTTTATCTACATTTTATAACTGACTAAAAATGGATTCCTAGAGAGTTTGAGTAACTTACTGCAATTCACAGAGCTGCAGTAAGCGACAAAGCTCAAATTTTACATTATCCATGTTTGAACACCTTAGATAGAGATCAGTAACTGTTCCCAATTGGCAAAAGTGATTAGCTTGAGCTTATTAATGTCTCCAAAATATCTTAAATACTAAGGTTGTTTTGCCTTTTTTTGGTTAACCCCTCTTGAAAGAGAGGAGACTCCTTTCGGATTGTCAGTGCTGAATATGAGGTGGCTGTTGTTCGGTCAGTCACTCAGGGGTGGGTTATATTCTGCCTCTTGGACCTCATGCTGACGTTCTGGGTGAGCTTCGATTGCTCCATGGTTCTTTACAAGTTTTGCCCTGGATGGATCTCCCTTCAGCAGAGCCTCATAAGGGAGACAGCTCTGGATGTGGGAGGGGTGGCTCATTCTTCACAGCACTTTTTTGGATATCATGGACATTTTTGACATCTGGATCTTACACAGAAAGGAGTGCTCCTTTTTAGAAAGACATGGAGCAGGTGTCTTCTGCATGAAATAGGGGTCCTGGTTAGTGTACAAAACACTCTGCCCTTGAATAACATGGGTTGGAAGTACTCAGGTCCACTTACAGGCAGATTTTTTTTCANATATCATGGACATTTTTGACATCTGGATCTTACACAGAAAGGAGTGCTCCTTTTTAGAAAGACATGGAGCAGGTGTCTTCTGCATGAAATAGGGGTCCTGGTTAGTGTACAAAACACTCTGCCCTTGAATAACATGGGTTGGAAGTACTCAGGTCCACTTACAGGCAGATTTTTTTTCAGTGGTACATACTGCTATTTCAGGGTTCCTGGTGGCTCAGATGTAAAGAATCCACCTGCAATGTAGGAAACATGGATTCGATCCCTGGGCTGGGAGGATCCCCTGGAGAAGAGAATGGCCGCACACTCCAGTATTTCTGCCTGGGAAATCCCACAGACAGAGGAGCCTGATGGGCTACAGTCCATGGGGTTGCAAAGAGTTGGACATGACTGAGTGACTAACACAGCAACTTACTGCTGTTTCAGCCGAGGTTGGTTGAATCCAGGGATGCGGGGCCATGGATGCACAGGAGGAACCCGATGTACGGAGGGCTGACTGTGGTTATGTGTGATGGGGCAAGGCCCCTGTCTCCTGCATTGTTCAGGGTCGGCTGTGCTTCTAACTCCAGCCACACTCCTGGGTTGTGCAGTGGCCTGGTCTCCTTCAGCTCCAGCGTCCAGACTGCCCTGCAGACTCCAGGCATTTGGGGACCATCTTCAGAGGTGGACTTGAGGAGGAGGAGTGTCTCAGATCTGGAGGCCCTCATACTATCTCCCAGCTCTGGTCCAGAGGGGCCCTAAAGAAGGAATACCTGACAGTAAACATCTGTGCTTCTCTGACATTTCCAAGGTGTCGCCACTAGAGATAACATTGACCGTGCTTTTTCTGGCCAAGGACCTGGCTATGTCTTTCTCCCACTCTGGGAACTAAAACCTCTTTTAATATTTATTATTTATTTATTTATGGCTGTGCAGCCTGTGGGGTCTTAGTTCCCCAACCAGGGATCAAACCTGTGCCCACTGTAGTGGAAGCATGGAACCCTAACCTTGACCACCAAGAAAGTCCCTGAAGCTTCTTTAAAATCTAGATTTTTATCTCACCTATTCTATTGAGGAATAGTCCACACTGGGTAATTTCCGAAGAACATTCTGAGAAATTAATAAGAAAACCAGCAATCACGATTGCTACAGTATTGAGGATCTACTACATGCCAGGTGTTGTGTATACGTCTCTAGTCATTATGGTGACCTCATAAGATAGATGTTCACTCATTTAAAGATGAACCTGAAATGCGAGAGGTGACGCTACCCAAGCACTCACAATTAAAAGGAGACTGAACTAAATCTTAGCCCAGGTCTGGTTTTCTTGACATTCAGGATTGGGTAGATACGAGGGATTTAGTCATGAGGGCTCTTCTTAAGAAATAAAAACGTTGATGTATCTGTGACCTGTTCCGTTAGGCAACCAAGACCCTGACTTAGCGTGAGGACTCAGCAATTTTTGTGGAATTGAATTGAAAGCACAGGCTCGGGGCTAGTAGGTGGTCAGATTTCATGAAGGCAAAATCTGAATGAGGTCTCTGAATTCTAATTAGCAGGGTTTTTCTTCTCCCTTTTCTTTCCAACCCTCTCGTGTCTGTCAACTGTCCTCTCTTCATGGTGACCCCATTTCAATTTAAAGGAGGTGCTTTTTTGGAAAGAGGAGGAAGTAGGATTTCCTCAACGTTGAAGAAGTCAGTTGTTCTCAACCTTATTTCAGTCATCATCATCACTAATACACACAGATAATATTCTTTCCATCAGCTATTACTTAATAGTCTGTTGGAAAGAAGATTGAGCATGACTGAGGCAGAAGAATGTAACTGTTGTGGAACAGACCTTGAAATGAATCTTGCTTTATTACTGAAGTGAAGATCTTAACGTTTGAAAGCATACAGTCTACATGTACACTTTGGGTAAACCAGTGAAAGCAAAATGACGTGTACATATGGGAGACGTGAAACGCAGTAAGGGTGCTTCAGCTTACATGGGCCAGAGTGAGCCGAAATTGGTGGCCTTGACCAGGGCCAATGACCTGTTGTGATATATTTGTCATTTCTGTCTCCAGATAGAGTTGCTTAATAACTTTAGGGGCTTCCCTGATAGCTCAGTTGGTAAAGAATCCACCTGCAATGCACGAGACCCCCGTTCGATTCGTGGGTCGGGAAGATCCGCTGGAGAAGGGATAGGCTACCCATTCCAGTATTCTTGTGGCTCAGCTGGTAAAGAATCTGCCTACAATGTGAGAGACCTGGGTTCGATCCCTGGGTTGGGAAGATCCCCTAGAGAAGGGAAAAGGTACCCATTCCAGTATCCTGGCCTGGAGAATTTCATGGACTGTATTGTCCATGGGGTCGCAAAGAGTCAGACACAACTGAGCAACTTTCATTTTCACTTTTCCCTCTATAACTTTAGGGCTGTGAATTTTCTGATGGGGCCACTGATTAATAAACTTCAATGTGGGGATGACCTGGGTGCTTAGTAAAACTGCAGAAATGCTAGCTCACTATTCTCATCCCAGTCTGCGTTTTAGAATCCCAGAGTGGCTTTTAAAAATTAAGTAGGCTTAAGACCGGCCACCAGGGATTCTGGTTGAATTGGTGGGTGTTGAACCCAAGCATCTTGTGAGGAAGATTCTCTGCATGGTGGTTAATTCTGAGGACTGTGGAAATTTACCAGAGCCCCAGATGATTCTGATACATATACACATGGTCTGAGTATCGTCCTGTGCCTTAAGCCTTCACTGGTTTGCTCTATCTACTGAATGGTGGCACTGGGTTATATTAGTGGCGGATAAATAGGCATATTTCTGAAGTGTTCAATTATTTTAGGATGAGTCCTTTTTTAAAAAAAAAGAAAAAGCCAATTTAAGATACTAAGATAGTCACCTAGCGAACAGATTATTTTAAAGATGCAATAAACATATTTTTAAGGGACTTTCCTGTGGTCCAGTGGTTATGAAGCCCTTTTGCAATGCAGGTGACACACTCCCATCCCTGGTCGGGGAACTAAAAGCCCACATGCCACAGGGCAACTGAACCTATGCACCCCAACTAGAGAGTCCGTGTGCCACAACAAAGACCCGATGCTGCCCAAAAACCCCCATATACCTTTAAGAAACAATGTTTTGGGAATTCCCCGGCGGTCCAGTGGTTAAGACTTCACCTTGCCTCACATGCCTCAGGGCCAGAAAACCAAAGCATAAAACAGAAGCAATATTGTAACAAATTCAATAAAAGCTTTAAAAATGGTCCATATCAAAAAAACTTTTTGAAAGAGAAGCAGCAATATTTTGTTGATTTGTTTTCTTCTGGTTATATAAATAATACTTTTGTACAAAACCTGAGAAAGACAGAGTCGACCATCTAGAAGTGATCTCTCAACATTTTGGTTTCTTTCTTAACACACGTCTTCGCNATAAAAGCTTTAAAAATGGTCCATATCAAAAAAACTTTTTGAAAGAGAAGCAGCAATATTTTGTTGATTTGTTTTCTTCTGGTTATATAAATAATACTTTTGTACAAAACCTGAGAAAGACAGAGTCGACCATCTAGAAGTGATCTCTCAACATTTTGGTTTCTTTCTTAACACACGTCTTCGCTTGGTGAACCTAAATGCTGGAAACCGCAGGCTTCATCCACAGCCTCTCCAGGGTTAGTCATTAGCGCTCCCCTCTCCAGCTGTCTGGCTTCTGTTGCTCGTCCATTCCTTCCAGCAGAAAGCATTGCTTCCCTGCTGTCAGAGAACAGTTTAATCTATCTTCCTCTGGCCTTTCATTTTTCCTACCCTACATCAGAAGCATCAGTGGCTCAGCTGGTAAAGAATCGTGCTGTAATGTGGGAGACCTGGGTTCGATCCCTGGGTTGGGAATATCCCCTGGAGAAGGGAACGGCTACCCACTCCAGTATTCTGGCCTGGGAAATCCCTTGGACAGAGGAGCCTGGCAGGCTACTGTCCAAGGGGTCACAAAGAGTTAAACACGACTTAGGGACTAACCACGAACAAGAGTAATTTTCACAACCTGACCCTGGCAGAGTCTGCTCTGAGAAAACCCTTCTTATTGTAGCTTCTTTATGTATAAAGCTGCCAGTCAGATTTATTTTGCTTTTATTTTCAACAGACAAGTGAAAGGATTTAAAACTAATTTCATTGTGAAAAGTGCAGTAATTAAAATTATCAACATTTGAAGTGAAGCAGGTTTGCCTGTGATTAAACCTTTTCTGGAGACCTAGGCTGTAAAGAATGTAGGAAAATTTTTAAAGATGAACTTCGATTCAACCTTTCTGTTTTTCTTCAAATTTATTTTTGTCTGTAGGGTTTTAAGTTAATCCCCATTGAACTGGAAATGTGTGGATTTAAAAATTGAAAGAGCTGTTTATTGGCTTAGTTCCCCGTTAGAGAAAAAGCAAATAAATAAAACAGCACACCTGTAGCCATTCAGTCTTGTTTTAGTACATTGGGTGGGAAATTCAATCCCACTAATTGGAATCTGGAATGCTGGAGAAGACTCTTATATTGAAAGAGCTGTTTATTGGCTTAGTTCCCCGTTAGAGAAAAAGCAAATAAATAAAACAGCACACCTGTAGCCATTCAGTCTTGTTTTAGTACATTGGGTGGGAAATTCAATCCCACTAATTGGAATCTGGAATGCTGGAGAAGACTCTTATTGAGAGTCCCTTGGACTGCAAGCAGATCAAACCAGTCAATCCTAAAGGAAATCAACCCTGAATATTCATTGGAAGGACTGATGCTAAAGCTGAAGCTCCAATACTGAAGCCACCTGATGCGAAGAGCTGACTCATTGGAAAAGACCCTGATGCAGAGAAAGATTGAGGGCAAAAGAAGAAGGGGGCAACAGAGGATGAGATGGTTGGATGGCATCCCTGACTCAATGGACATGAGTTGGAGCAAACTCCAGAGATGGTGAAGGGCTAGGAAGGCTGGCATATTGCAGTCCACGGGGTCGCAAATAGTTGGACACGACTAAGCGACTGAACAACAGCAGATCAGAATCTGCCATTAGAAGGCAGCTCCACTGGGCTGTGTTTTTATCTGCTGAGTCACCTGAGGGAGGGGGGCAGGAGGGATCGTGGCTGAGCCAGTCTCTGAAAGCTTTAATTACAAAGAATTTGAGGTGCAAATGGAGAACCTCTTCAGTGCTACAGGCACCAAGGGACCAGCCCTGGAGTAAAGAATCTTCTTATCAGCACCTTCAGAAAACTGGACCAGACACTGTCTCTAAGCAGCTCATTTGTGTGCCAGGGAGACCTTTTAAGAACATTCTTTGTAGTCTCCTTTCATTGCTAGCATAGAGATAAAAGCTAATGCTTTATGGTAAGAAACAGAATAATTCAGTACTTGGCCTCACATTTGAGTTGAAGTTTGCAAAGACTCAACAACCTGTCAAAACTCCCAAATGTAGAAGGATCCAGAATGCCAGAGGAGCTCCCATTTCCTCTCTTACAAGAGTTCTGAACACTTAATTAATGGGGCGGGGGTGGGGGGTGGGGCAGAGACTCTATGATATGGAACTGTGGTGAAAACCAAACTCTATGAATTTGGCTTTGGAATACCCAAGTGTCAAGACAATGTCAGGATTAAAAAGAGAAGCTGGTCAAATTTAGCATATTCTACTCGGGGAAGAGCTGAGAGCTTTCAACTTGTATTCGTTCATGGCAATAAACCACAAAAACAGCCCCGGGTTTTAGGAGTCAGACTCAATTGGATCTGAGTTCCCAAGACATTATTTGTAGGCTCGGGACTTAGAGGTTCAGTCATTGTTCGCACGTAGGCATTGTTGCAGGGTGGGTTCCAGACACACAATAAAGCATGTCACACAGGTTTTTTGGTTTCCCAGTGCCCTTAAAAGTTGCGCTTATACTACACTGTAGCCTGTTAAGTGTGCAATGGCATTATGTCTTAAAAATATTATACAAAACTTAACTAAAGACACTTTATTATTAAAAAGTGCTAACCATTATCTGAGCCTTCAGTGAGTCATAATAGTAATATTAAAGATCTCTTATTACAGTGTTGTTAAAGTCAGGTTCAACTGCTCGCCATTCAAAACCAATCATTTGAGAAGCAAGTGTCAGGAGAAAGGAAAAGTGCTTTAAGCAGACAAGTCAGCAATCTGGGGAGAAGGTGAACTCGTGTCCACAGACCAACTACGGAGATTCTGCTCAGCCACGATAGTAGTAGTTGAATCACTTGTTGTTCAGTTGCTAACTTATGTCCGACTCTGGGATCCCATGGACTGCAGCATGCCAGGCTCCCCTGTCCTTCACTATCTCCTGGAGTTTGCTCAAATTCAAGTCCACTGAGTCAGTGATGCTGTCTGTCGCCCCCCTTTCCTCACTTATATGGGAGGATAAGTGAATCACTTAGATGGGGCATTTCTTCTGGGCTTCCTTCGGCCAGTCATCTTGCTTTGCCCAGTTCTGAGTCCGTGTTCGGTTTATCTCGAGGTCCTTCCACGTGTACATGCGCCTCTTTAGTCAAGATGGCTTCCAGCAAAGAGGGCTTTGGGCAGGTTGGCATCACTCCCTTCTGACCTTCACAGCGCCTTTCTGTCCATGTATAGTCAGGAAGGTCTCCCTGACCTTGACTTTCTTGAGAGTGAGAAATGTGTGGTCTTGTATCTGGCCAGGGTTCAGCTGCTGCTCCTCTTCAGCTTAGAGCATCCGTGCACAGAGGACAGACTCTAGCTTTTCAGCCTGGGCCCGTCTATCTCCTGCCTCAATCCCTAAAGTGCTGACAACTCTAAAGAGAAGCCCAAACCCTGGCTTCTCGGCCAGGTACCCCCAGATACCAGAGGGGATGTTGTCCCTCACTGAGTGCAGAGATGGGGAGTTTTAGCCATGACCTTTTCCCTGTTTTGAAAACGCATGGTTCTAACGGAGAGAGACCCATTTCAGAAAGAGCCGGGCAGCTCTCCTGGGTGGTGGTGAACGGCACAGTCTGACTCTGTTGTAATTTATTCACTCTCTCTGGTTCACACCTCATTTCTCACAGATGCAGAGTCAAATGCTGGGTAGTAGAGAAATATGCTCCCTATTTAAGGTGCCAAAGATATCTTTTTGCTAATAAGTTCCTCGTTGAGGCAGAATTGGCCAGAAGAAACACGCCATCTCCTTTTCTTTCCTATTTAGATTGTAGCTGTGGAATTCTGAAAAGTTTCAAACAGTGGAGTCGGATGGTATGTTGTTGGTGTCTTGTCCATTTGAGGCCATCCACGAACAACACTTTCAGAGTTGGAGCTGGTTCAAGTCTAGGCTCAAATGGATATTTGAGGCTAAAGCCACTACCAGTGGAAAGTCACAGATTGTTGAGAATCTAGAAGCAGGGTCAGTACCATTCATATTTTCTCTAAAAGCAACAATGATCATTTTGTCTGTTTTCCAGAAATAAGTTGGCAACCTGGTATAGAATTCTAAGAGCTTGCAGTCGATTAGAAACTAAAATTGTATATATATATATACACACACACACACACATACATACACATATATAGAGATAAATAGTAAAGATAAGTGCATAAAGACAAGTAGTAGGGAAAATAGTCTGTAAACCAAAATATAATGTTATAGAAGTTTAAATTTATTAATGTTTGATTTACATTGAGTAAAGGAATAAAGTAGCATTGTGGAATTGTAGATGATCACATAAAACAATGACTTTTGAAAAGCTGTCCAGTTCTGAAATAGGGACAGAAGGCTAAGGGTAGGTTTAATTGCTGTCAGTGAAGTGCAGAACTCATGTAGAAGAAAGAGGTCTTATCCGAAGCAGAAACTCAGATTTAAAAAAACTCATTTATGTGTTTGGGTGCATCAGGTCTTAGTTGTTGCATGAGGGATCTTTGTTTTGTGGGCTCAGTTGCTGCACAGCATGTGGGATCTTAGTTCCCCAACCACCGATCAAACCCACATGCCCTGCATTGCAGGGTGGGTTCTCAACCTCTGAACTACCAGGGAAGTCCTCCAAAACTCAGATTTAGTTGTTGGCCAGTGGTGGTTATTATATGACCTTGGGCAACCCCGCCTCCGTCTGTCCTGGGAGGCACCATCCACTGCACTCCTTGGGTTCCCTGTGAACAAATTCCTTTACTTTCTCAAGCACCACATCCTGTTAATTACAAAATACTATTAGGGAAAGCACAGAAAGGCGATGAGAAATTACTCCAAACTCAGGAACCTCCTACGCATTTTGCAAATTGAATCTTCCTTTGAGGAAGCCATAAGGCAGTATTTTCTAATATTGGCATAGAGGTGAGTTAAGAAGCAGATAATGCTGTTTGAATGGCGATCCACACACAGAGGATATAATGCCAATTTCTTCATTAGAGTGATTTATGCTTAACAGTAAATGAAGAGAATGTTGCTAAATTTAGCTTGCTCTCTTAGACTTTCCAGGATTCATATTGACATAAGGGCTGTCTTTTTGCCCTTTCTGATGTATTTCATTGGTGGCTGAAATTTCCATTTTGCTTTAATTTTTTGCCTATAACCCCAAGGGTTCTGTGGGAGCATCTTTGGCTGAGGGAAATGAAGTCGTGGTCAGTCCTGAACTCTGTTTCAGTGATAGGGAACACAAATGCATGGCTGTAAACAGAGCTCATAGGAAACAGAATTCAAATATTCTAACTCCTAAAAATAAGTAGATGTGCTTGGCACTTTCTTATCACAGGAAAGCTCCTTAAAATGTTTCTGCAGTGCAGTGACTAATACATTCAAATGCTTGTCCAAGTGAAAAACTGTAAATATGTTGTGAAAAGCGCTGCTCTGTGCTTGGTAAGGTGGTTCTAGATCCAACCTGGGCAAGAGAAGGTTCATGGGTCGACAGCTTAGTCATTTAAGTTAAGCCCTTTGATAGGAGCAGAAGTGTTCTACAAACTTACTAGCACCTCTTTGCTGACAGTGACAGCGTCTCGGTGATAATCACGTTAAAATCTCATGGAGACTGAAATTCTTAGCGAGGTTATGTGTGAAATGAGCGTATAGGTCCAGATGCCCTTTAGCTATGAGCTCGGTACCCAAATGAAGTCTAGAAAGCCATGCTCTACGCCCAGGGCCAAAGCTTTTCTGTGTTAATCTGCTTTGCTAGGAAGACTGGAGCTGTCACTTAGACCAGAAGAAGACATTCATTACACATGCAGCCAGGCGTTGCCTCTCACCTGAATGTGTTTAGAAATGATGGATAATGATGTTGGGTTCCCTGGAGATCTGCATTAGAGATGCAGCAGCGCCCAGAAGAAGGACTGAAGCCTCATCTTTGCCTGCGGCTGGGCTCCCTGCCTAATGAGTGCATAGTGTGTGGGCTTCTCACCCCCAGGGGTCCCCGTGTTTATAAGAGACCTAACAATGCTAAGCGGTTGTGTCTCCCATGCCTGCACCAGGGTCTCCGCTGCCTGCACAAGGCTCAGATCATAGCGTCCAATACCCTAGAAGGCACCCCTGCCCTTCCTTCATCTCCTCCCAGCACCTTCTCTCACCTGGACTACTGTAACCTGCTCACTGCTGCCCCTGCTCCCATCCTGGCTCCCTCACTCCAAACCCAGCATGGTCTTTCTCTCTTAAAAAAACAAAACAAAACAAAACAAAATGCATTTCTTTCTTTATTTTATTTTTTTAATTATTTTTTAATTTTTACTTTATTTTACTTTACAATACCGTATTGGTTTTGCCATACATTGACATGAATCCACCACGGGTGTATATGAGATCCCAATCCTGAATCCCCCTCCCACATCCCACCCCATATCCTCTCTCTGGATCATCCACGTGCTCCAGCCCCAAGCATCCTGTATCCTGTATCGAACATAGGCTGGTGCTTCGTTCTTACATGATAGTATACATGTTTCAATGCCATTCTCCCAAATCATCCCACCCTCTCCCTCTCCCACAGAGTCCAAAAGTCCGTTCTATACATCTGTGTCTCTTGCTGTCTTGCATACAGGGTTATCATTACCATCTTTCTAAATTCCATATATATGTGTCAGTATACTGTATCGGTGTTTTTTTTTTCTGGCTTACTTCACTCTGTATAATAGGTTCCAGTTTCATCCACCTCATTAGAACTGATTCAAATGAATTCTTTCTTTTATTTTATTTTTGGCTGCCCTGGATCTTCATTGCTGTGCACGGGCTTTCTCTAGTTGCAGCAAACGCAGGCTACGCTCTCGTTGCGGTGCATGGGCTTCTCCTGTGGAGCACACGCTCTAGAGTGCTCAGGCTTTTTTAGTTGTGGCTCAGGGGCTTAGTTGATCCCCAGCATGTGAAATCCTCCCAGATTAGGGATCGAACCCTGTCCCCTGCATTGTCAGGCAGATTCTTAACCACTGGACCATCAGGGAAGGCCCTGAGTCATCTCTTAAAAAGCATCAATAAGACCGTCTGACTGCTCCCCTTAAAATTCTCCACTGCCTTTAAAATAGAACCCAGCTTCATATGCTGGCTTAGCAAGGCCCCAAACCCCACTTACATCACCTGCTTCACGGTGGCCCTCTCCCTGCACCTTCTGAGTCCCAGCTCCCGACACCAGCTTTTTGTTCCTCAGCCATGGGCTTCTCATTGCAGTGGCTTCTCTGTTGTGGAGCACAGGCTCATTCCATCCTTAGGGCCTGGGCACTAGGCTTCTGGAAGGCATGGTCCCAGCCCCCGTGCCTGATATTGGAATGTCCCCTCCCTGGAGAAGCCCTGCCTGACCACCCAGCGTCAGCAGCCACCCACCCACTCGGTGTGTGCTCTCTCTGTGGCCCCATGAACTGTAGCCCACGAGGCTCCTCTGTTCATGGGACTCTCCAGGCAAGAATGCTGGAGTGGGTTACCATTTCATCCTCTAGGGGACCTTCCCAACCCAGGGACTGAACCCAAGTCTCTTGCATCTCTTGCATTGCAGGCAGGTTCTCCACCACTCACACCATCTGGGAAGCCCTACCCAACTTCAGATTCACTCATCTAATACCGTCTCCCTGGGGCTGCCGTCTTTCATTTCTCTGTCTCCTTCAATTAGAAGGCAGGCTCCCCTGGAGCAGAGACTTGTTTGTCTTCATCTCATGTGTCCCCAGGCCTCACATTCAGCACATGTTTGTGGAAGGGATGGATTCATGAACGAAACAATGACATAGCCAGTATTTCTAACCTTAGCTGATAAATACCCAAGCGGAAGCAGAGAGACTTGGCCACTGTGTGCAGCCGCGTCATTTCTGAATGTACAATATCCTTAGAAATATCAAAGCAATCTCTCGGACCCTTCGGGCCCCTCTCCCCACTGTCTGGAGTTCAGGAATCCAAGTTTGGGGCCGTCCTTGCTTTTAACACGGTGGTCGTAATGCAGGTGTACTAGAGCAGAACTGAGACTGGTTGCTCCGCCACTTGCTTTATAGACGGACCTAACTTGCCAGCCGGAGAAGGCAATGGCACCCCACTCCAGTACTCTTGCCTGGAAAATCCCATGGATGGAGGAGCCTGGTAGGCTGCAGTCCATGGGGTCGCTGAGTCAGACACGACTGAGCGACTTCACTTTGACTTTTCACTTTCATGCATTGGAGGAGGAAATGGCAACCCACTCCGGTGTTCTTGCCTGGAGAATCCCAGGGATGGTGGAGCCCAGTGGGCTGCCATCTGTGGGGTCGCAGAGTCGGACACGACTGAAGCGACTTAGCAGCAGCAGCAGCAACTTGCCAGCAGCTTCATTGTCTCGGGAACTCGGCCTCTCCTCCCATTAGTGGTGTCACTGAATTCTGTTAAAATCCTTTACCAGCTCAAGTCCCCTTTCCTCTAGAGGGGGAGCCAGCTGTTCCCTTGGTTTTATAGAAATGTATTCAGAGGACTATGGAAACTACAAAATATCCTGGTATTTCAAAGATATATTGGAATTTTATACCCTGGCATTTCCCATCAGTTGGATTTCGAAATGTGGATACATGTTGATAAAATGGACACTTCCATAATCACTGTATCTAATTTCTTTTTTTAAACTTTTTATTTTGTGTTGGGGTTTAACCTATTAACAATGCTGTGATGGTTTCAGGTGAACGGCATAAAGACTCCACCATCCCCACCGTCCATATACATGTTTCCATTCTCCCCCAAACTCCCCTCCCATCCAGGCTACCACTTAACATTGAGCAGAGTTCCCTGTGCTATGTACAGTACATCCTTGTTGGCCATACATTTTAAATTCTGTTTTCTAAACTGTATTTGTTTATCTGCTCACATATAGAGGTAAGCATCTTTTAACTTGAAAAGCTAAGAAGTTGCTGAAAAAATTATTTAGGGTTTTCAAGTGTATTCAGTCAACTAAGAGATTATTTCAGTTTCTTAGGTTTATCTGGGTAATGTCTTGCTTTGGTGAATTAAATCAAACTTGAAGAGACTCAGATAGTTGGTGAAGCCTTGCACTTGTACTGTGGCCAGGAGGCTGGCTTTCCCACCAGAATGTGAGCAGTTGCTGCCCTAGGAGCTTCCTGTTCTTGGAGATCAGTTAGTCTTGGTCCTCACTTAAAGGACAAAATTTCCTTAGACCTCATTGTTAATGGGCTTCCCTGGTGGCTCAGCGGTAAAGAATCCTCCTGCCAATGCAGGAGACAGGGGTTCGATCCCTGAGTCGGGAAGTTCCCCTAGAGAAGGAAATGGCAACCCACTCCGGTATTCTTGCCTGGGAAATCCCATGGACAGAGGAGCCTGGCAGGCTACAGTCCATGGGGTCACAGAGAGTCAGACACAACTGAGTGACTGAAGCCACCGCCACCATCATGCTGTTCGTACAACAGTGTCTCAGGTTTCAGGAATCCTAGAATTTCAGCCTCTTAGAACAGAAGGAAACCGGGCTCTTTGAGGTCACAGAACCTGTGTAGAGTTGAGGGTGCTTGCTACATGACTGCCTGCCCCTCAGCGTCCTGCCTCATCCTTGCTCTTATTTATCCCCGTTCCCCTTTTGTCTTCTGAAGTAGCCTGTGATCTTTGATTGCTTCTAAAGCTAGTCCTTTAACTTGAGGTTGAAGGTCAGCGATTATCTTTTTTACCCAAGGTGACTTGGCTGGTGGACAACTCTCAGCTCGAAGCAGATTTCTTGCAGATAAGAAAATTCAGTGACATTTTATTAAAAGACACAAACCTAGGATTTTTCCTGCAGGAGAACGTTAATTACTGCTTGAGCCTTTTTTTTTTTTTTTTTTTAATTCTTTCCAGAACATGACTGTAAAGAAAAGTAGAGAGGTAGGGCCATCCTGGAGGAGTAAAGATGGGGTTGCAGAGGGGTAGGATGCAAGGTCAGGAGCAGTTGTTAGGTGTGTGTGGGTGTGTTTAGTGGATACTGGGGCTTTTTTTTATAATGCAAATAGACTCCACCATAATTACCATTTCTTTTGGTAGTCATGGAATAAATACAGCCTTGAAAAGAGGCATCATGGAATACAGTTTATGTTTCTTGAAAAGATAAAGAAGGCTTCTCACACCATCATCCCAGTGCATGTAGTGAAAGTCCTTATACCAGTTTTGAGGATTTAGAGTTTCTAGGATTCCAAACTTTTTTAAGCTGAAGCAGAACACAGTTAACAAGGTAAATTTAATATAGAGAAAAGGCACAGTTTAGCCAAAGCTGAGCATAAGCGTTTTGTGTCACTTTCTGTTTGTGATCACAGGCGATGCTGTTCCTTCCAGTCACCGAATGGTTGCTAATTTTAGGTCATACAAAATTAATCTATCAGAAGAGAAGGGAGCACTGGAAAATAGTCATCTTTAGTGAGTTGGCAAGGATAATGTGCAATTTTAAATGGCAGGGGTCATGCAGGAAAGCAAAGAATCGAGTATAAGAAAAAGAAAAACCAAAGCACTGTAACAATCATGCAGATCTGATGCTAAAGAATGTTTTAGCACTTGGGCTTAAGATTGGAGAAGTACATTATAGAATTATTAGACTAATGACCTAAAGTAAGAAGGACCATATTAAGAAGCTTTGATTTTAGTTGTTTGCTATTGAAAAATCAGTTTATTGCTCACTTATATTGGCATGTGAATAGGGAAGGAAGACTGTTTTCAAAGTTTTGAAATTGAATTTACAGGTTGAGGCCATTGATACAGTTTGCTCATAGGTACAATTTGACCTTATGCCCTCTCATATATTGGAATTAAATATTCATTCTAGTGAGATTCCAGAATTTTAAAACCTTACATTTTTAATGTTTCTTACTTTACTGTCTCTCAACAGCAAGGAAATTTTATTTTTTTAATATTAATCAAAAAACAGCAATGATTTGTATTTCTTGTATTATATATTTAGTGTTAGGGAAATGATATGACGAGGAAATATTTGACAAGGGCATAGGATTTTATTTGAAATGCGGTTCTATGATAAATGTGATATATGCCAGGTCAGGTATTAGTTATTCCTAGGCAGAAAATAATGGTAGGTTATTTCACTATTCAAATAGCAGATAGGTGGTTCCTGGGCTCTGTCCATTTTGCATTTTTATTCAGCCTTTATGGAGCTGGCTCTTTGCCTTATAGGGACAAGACATGGAATTAAAGACAAAAACCAGGTGCTGAGTGATTTCATGGCTGGAATAGTAGCAGTCAAAATTGGGATATTGCTTTATGAGTTTTGCCTTTCTGTTTAATGTAGAGTGAATCCCAGGCTAATTTTATGTTTAGAAAGATTTTTATCTTAACACGTATTTGAGAAGATTTTCAGCCCAGACAGTGAAGTACCTGCGTGCAATGCAGGAGATCCCAGGTTCGATTCCTGGGTCAGGAGAAGGGACTGGCAATTCACTCCAGTATTTTTACCTGGACAATCCCATGGACACAGGAGCCTGGCGGACTATAGTTCATGGGGTTGCAAAGAGTCAGACTCAACTGAGCAACTAACACACTTTCAAGTCTAGAGTGCATTCATATGAGCTGTATATACCATAGTTACATGTATGGAAAAAAACCCTTACATTTAAAAAATAGTAAGGAAATCCGGAGAAGATAATCAAAGAGGTAGCAGGGGGTTACAACATGTTTATCTCTGCTTCTAAACCAAGAGCAGGGCTTGACTCATATCTGGTACTCCCTGAAGGTTGGGCAAGTTGAATTGATTATTAGAATGACTCCTCCCCCTTTAACAGGAAGAATTCAGCTATAGTCACTACCTCTATAGTCAATCACTACCTCTCCCTCCCCCTCCACTGTTTTTTCTGTAGACTTGACACTTTGTATTATAAGCTTAAAAATGAGAATATCATATTTACCTTCAAGATTTGCTTGAAAATATAAAATGTAAGGAGGAAAAAAATGTATTAGTTTTATGTAGATCCCTGGGTGGCCCTGCACTTGGACTTGGTATTTACGTTTACATGGTAACTGAGCAAATGCCAGGTTGACAGGTCTTTTATTCAACAGGCAGAATAGCTGGTGATGGTTAAAAGTAACCTAAAATAGAAAGCACCACATTTAGTTTATAAAGATAGATTAGTATTTATAATGTCTCCCTCTTCAAAGTGTTAAGCATCTTCCAATGTGTATTGTAAGAATAGGAATTAAATGGTGGTTTTACTATGGTGTTTTATTGGGCATAGAAATTCTACACCATATGAGCAGGTGTATTATTTGCTTAAAGTGTGACACTAATTCTTTGCTTGAGATATTTTTACCATAAAATTAGGATTAGGAAGGGAAATTATATGATGATCTGCAATATTCATTTTTGAAATATTTACCATACACCTGAGATGAGAAATTGCTTAAAATGACATGCTGACCAGTGGTATAGCAGCTCTCTTGCTTAGAGCAAAAAACGGCTTTAACTAGAGCAGTATGTCTATTAGTAGTAGGGAAAAGGTAACAGCAGGGAATAGCTTATTTAGATGTGATCACGCTCAGTTCTCCCATTTGGCAGATGTGGAAACTGAGGCACAAAATACTTGTGTCTTTAAAAGCAAGTTATAAGAACATGGTGGTTATATTTTAGAGTGTCTTTTTTTAGGATGTAAGAGCAGATTATTCTGTATCAAGATCTGTTGTTTGAGTTTCTGATGGAATATGAGACAGACTTCTCCTTCAACACTCAAGGGAAATGAGGGGGAGCTGAGAATAAACCTTTGAGAGCGAATTTGTGATGAGCAGGAGAGGGGATGCTGTCTGGCTTCCCTCCGGCAATACCTAAGAAGCCGCTGTTGTACTGTGGTCGCTCATTCAGAAGGGCATAACAATTATGGGACATCACAGAGGAAAGACGTTTGTTCCAGGAAGAATGGGTGGATTCAAGGCTGTGGAGGGGCAGAGCAGGGTCCCTGGGGAGGAGGAGAAGAGTGAGAAATTGTACCTGTTTCCATTATTTGATCATCCTTCCTAGAGACTAAAATGTATCTTCAGCTGATACTGCAAATTCATGTTTCTGAAATTAAACGTATCTAAGTTAGGTAATTATTAGGACGGTAGTGTCATTTCCCTGTCATCTGTGGTGAAAATCTAATAGGGAAACCCGTGATGGGCCCAAATCAACTTGACTACTAGTTAAATGTTCATTTTGCGCCGTCGACGGGCACCCTTGCCAGTGGCGAACTTGACAAGGCTGCTGGGTCTGTGTTGGGTTCTTAGCCTGTCTCCCTCTTCTGGGTGCTGCTTCCCCGAGTGATGGGACCGTCCCTCTCTCTGCCTGCAGAACAATCGACCATGACCACCGAATCGGGATCAGACTCGGAATCCAAGCCGGAGCAGGAGGCCGAACCCCAGGAGGCGGCGGGGGGCCAGGGGGCGCAGCCGGGGGCGCAGCCGGACCCCGAGCCGCCCGCCGAGGAGCAGCCCCAGGCGCCGGAGCAGTTCGAGGAGGCCGCAGCGCACAGCACGCCTGTGAGGAAGGAGGTGAGCCCGCCTCTCCCCGTACCTCTGCCATTCCAACCCAGAACCGTGAATGAACGTCTGCTGAGCTTTTCCAGGCTTTGCTCCGACCTGAGTCTCTGCACTAGCAGGAACGTGGGGGGTGCAGGGGAGGGGAGGGAATCATCTGCTTGTCCTCTTCTGTTCCCCCGGGCAGATGGACACTTAAGCTGTTTTAAGACTTATAGTGAATGACATTCCACAGCCTTGCTTGGTAACGCCTTCCTTTGATGAAAGCATTTCAGCTCACAGTGAAATCTGGATTGCGGGTCCACGGTTTTATCTGAGTTTACAGGGAGGCTAGACACTGAACTGGCAGCTCTAATTATGCTCCCAGTTGTTTACTTAAGCCTCTGGTGGCTCAGACAGTGAAGAATTCGCCTGCAATGCAGGAGACCTGGGTTTGGTCCCTGGGTCCAGAGATCCTCTGGAGAAGGGCATGGCAACCCACTCTAGTATTCTTGCCTGGAGAGTGAATCCCCATAGACAGAGGAGCCTGTTGAGCTGTAGTCCATGGGGTCGCAAAGAGTCGGACATGACTCAGCGGCTAAGCATGTACACACTGGTTCAGAACTATTCTAACGTTTCCCTGGGGGCTACTCTGACCTTAAGGTTACCAGCTGTCCCTAGTAGGTGTTCAAGCTGCTCTCTTTCTCTCTGCCATGGACATATTCAACTTTGTTACCTAAATGTGTTTAAGTTGTCATGGATAATGTGATTATTCCTTTTAAAAATTTTCCTGCAAAATATAAAGCATGATTTATACCTGGGCCTTGACTGAATCCATATTTAAATTTTTTTGTCTTCAAACTTCAAACCTGGGATCCGTATGTTTTAGGATGCTGACTCATGGGTTAAGGGAATCTGGGAATCTCTACATATGGTTGACCTTTTACAGGTTGAAAGTGTCTATGTCAAGCCAGAAATTCTAGAGGATGTCAAAAGGAGACATGGAGTCCCCATGCCTTTTTAAAAACACAACACATAATTATAACATTAAATTATGTGTTGACAAGCCTGATTATTTTCTTTCTTTTCTCATGGTACTTAAGTTCTGCTTTTAAACTCTATAAAGAGTCATGTTGGAACTTCCCTTGCGGTCCAGTGGCTGACTCTGCACTTTGAAATGCAGGGGGCTTGGGTTCAATTCTTGCTCAGGGAACTAAGATCTTGCATGTGGTGCAGTAGGGGGTCAAAAGGAGAAGAATAACATTTATTTTCATGCTCTGTCTGATCTCAGACGTTTTGTGAAGAGAGCTGTGGGTTATCCTTTACCTTTTGTCAGGTAGAATCTAAGGAGCAGGTGTTGTCATCCTGGTTTCCCTTTTCTTTTTGTGTAGACATGGTGGTGGTAGGGTTTTGTTTGTTTGCAGATCTTCCGCAATTTTAAATTATTAGGCTGGATTTTTCTATCCTCTTCACTCTGAAATGAAATAAACATGAAAGTGGGAGAAGAGTTTCTATACCCAAATATAATTAGACATACATAGCTAATAAATGGATTGACTTTCTATACTCCGACATTGGAAACTAAAGAGAAGTGTGACTCTAAACCACTTTTCTTCTGTGGTTATCTCAGTATTTCTAGAACTCTTTTCAAGTCCTCTGGATGTCACCTTGCTCATTTACCAAATGGAGAGGTCAGAAAAGAGAATTTTCTAAGAACATATCTTTCTTTGGACTTTTGAGAGTGTATTTGCAGACCAGTAGAAGCAGTGGTTGGGCCCATGGGTTGCATATGCATTGGTGGTAATCTAATAGATAGAAGAGGGGTAGAAAAAGTCATTGGAGAGCAGAGCACAGGGAGATTCCAAGGGGACTGACTCAAGGGACGCTGTTACTGTTCTGTAGGATCGCTCCCTCTTAAAGTTCTGAGTCTAGCTTGGACTGGACTGTTAGGCTTTGAAAGCAGGTTAAAGCCTTTGAACAGATTTGATATTTTCTTATACTGGCTCATTACGATGAAGGAGGGGGGAGCAGACTTAAAGGATTATTTTTAATTAATTTCAGTACTGCTGCTGCTGCTAAGTCACTTCAGTCATGTCCGACCCTGTGCGACCCTGTAGACGGCAGCCCACCAGGCTCCCCTGTCCCTGGGATTTTCCAGGAAAGAACACTGGAGTGGGTTGCCATTTCCTTCTCCAATGCGTGAAAGTGAAAAGTGAAAGTGAAGTCGCTCAGTCGTGTCTGACTCAGCGACCCCATGGACTGCAGTACTGCTAGCTTCATTGAATTGAGTTAGAGCTAAATCAAGTATTTTAGCAGTCGTAAAATTACTGAGAAGGTTAATACTTGAAACTCTGTAGGCTTTACAGTTTATAAGATACCTGGTATGTTTATGGAGCGGTATGGGTCATGGAGTAAAGGACCTGCCAAACAGCTCGACCCAGTGAATGAAAGAAGCAGAATACATTAGATTCAATCTTAGATGATTTAATTACTTTTAAGGCTTATACTATCCCACACTTTTGTTTTTTTCTAATTGAAGTATAGTTGGCTTACAATGTCTTATTAGTTTCAGGTGTACAGCAGTGTGATACAGTTATACACACATTTTTTTTTTTTCAGATTCTTTTCCCTTACAGGTTATTACAGGGTATTGAAGATAGGTTCCTTTGCTGTATGGTCCTTGTTGCTTATCTAGTTTAATATACATATAATAGTGTATGTTAAGTTGCTTCAGTTGTGTCTGACTCTTTATGACCCTATGGGCTGTAGGCTTCCAGGCTTCTCTGTCCATGGGGATTCTCCAGGCAAGTATACTGGAGTGGGTTGCCCTGCCCTGCCTCCAGGATATCTTCCTGACCCAGGGATCGAACCCGCGTCTCTTATGTCTCCTGCATTGGCAGGCAGGTTCTTTACCACTAGTGCCACCTGGGAAGCGTGTATCTGTTAATTCCAAATTCCTGATCTGTCCCCTCACCCTTTCCCTTCTGATAACTGTACATCTGCTCACTATGTCTGTGAGAGCCAATGCCTTTTTAAAAAGTCAGGAGCCCAAACTTCCCTGGCAGTCCAGTGGTTAAGACTTAGCCTTCCAATGAAGGGGGTGCAGGTTTGACCCCTGGTTAGGGTGCTAAGATCCCACATGCTTCACAGCCAAAGAACCAAAACATAAAATAGAAGCAGTATTGTAGCAAATTCAATAAAGACTTTAAAAATGGTCCATATGAAAAAAAAAATCTTTAAAAGTCATTTGTACCCTTCTTTGCTTGGGCAAAACTTGATGGCATTCACTAAGAACTCAGCACTTCTCGTATTAATACTTAAGTCAAACTGAAAGAAGTCCCTATGGGTACATTCAGGTGGCAGAAATTATTTAGGTGTACCTGTTAGTATTATTTTTGTGTATCTGTATCCATTCCTTATGTCCTAATTCAGACATCCCTCATCCTGTAGGAAATAAAAAAATCCCGTTTCTACAGTGTCCTTTGATTGCCTGAGCAATGCAATATTTATTTCCTGTCTTGCAATGAAAACTGTCCATTGTTTGCTCTCCACAGGTCACTGACAAGGACCAGGAGTTTGCTGCCGGACCTGCCAAGCAGCTCGAATATCAGCAATTTGAAGACGATAAACTTTCTCAGAAATCATCTAGCAGCAAACTGTCTCGATCTCCATTGAAGATTGTCAAAAAGCCTAAAAGCATGCAGTGCAAAGTGATACTTCTGGATGGATCAGAATATACCTGTGATGTAGAGGTAAGTGTGTATTTAAAATATTTTTTTTTGTCCCAGATATTGAGAGCTGGGGCATATTGGTCTAAAGCATGCAAGATGCCTCTTTGTTTTTCCAGATCTCTGGAAAATTACTCAGACCCAGTTTCTAAATACAAAATTATTTCCAGTCTCTCTCACAGGGGATCAAATTACTGAAAATACTTGTCCCCAAAATGTTAGAATCTAGAGAAAAATGTGATCTTCTTTAAAAAAAAAAAAAAAGACAAAATATCTAATACTTTCCACAGTAGGAAAAACATTTTGGAGGCCTTTAAAAGATGAGGTTTCTCCTAGCTGTGAGCTGTCATTGAAATGAATTTTACTTTTTCTGTTTGCCTTACTTATGGCGGAGTTGTTAATTGGAGGAAACTTAACAGATTTCTGTACACAGGAGTGGTAGGGTAATTTGAATGGTGAATGGTGTATGTCCTTTTCCTGCTTGGACAATGAATAGGATCTGCAGCTCGAGTGTAAAAGGGTTTTAAAATTCACATCTGCAGCTCGAGTGTAAAAGCGTATGCTCCTCTGTGCTCTCTCTGTAAAGAAAACAGCAAAAAAATTCCTTCGAGAGAAAGGGCAGGTGAATGACTTTTATCAGAGATGTGTGGCCAGACCAAGTTAACAGCTGAGAGCGACGTGGGCTGTTGAGAGCGGTAGAGACACGGATGGTTGCTGGTATCGCGAGAACACAGGCTGGGTGAGAACTCAGGCGGGAGCTACAAGTCCGCCAGGTCCACCACCCACCACCCGCCGCATCTTCTCCCCGCGCTGAGCTGGGGGAGATTCGCATTTTAGATTTAATATTTTCGTTTAAAGAGCTGTTCCTCGGCCTCCAGCTGCCTGCCCTTGGTCCTTCGCACATCCCTCTGCTTAAACCCCCCCCACCACATGACTCCACTGGCCCCCTCTTCTGCCAGGGGTGCTGAGAATCTGTACCTCTGTGTGTGGTTGTTCATGTCAGACACAGCCAGCAGCAAGCCCACCTGATGCCCCATGTTCTCTGCCTGTAGCCCCTGCCTCGTTCCTTATAGTCTGCACAATGCGCTCACGCACCAGTGCTTTTCTTGGAACAGAAGGTTCAAATCCATTTTGCATTGATAACATCATTTAGGGTGGGGATGGGGTTGCATTACCAAATCACTACAGATTACAGGGACATAGAAAAAAATTTTTTAATAAACTCTTATTAAAAGTGATCAAAAGTGATTTCATTTATCTTGTTAGAGATTTTTTGTCATCCTGTAACCTGACAATTATTAGTGGGTTGCTTAGTGAAATGGACTTGTTTGTCACCGACTGGTTGAATAGGAAAAATGGGTGGGGAGTAAAATATATGTTCTGAGGTTTGCCACACACAGATCTATTTGTTGCAGTTTGCCTGCTGCTTCTGATTTTGCCTAATTTCTTAGCCCAAAGTATTCAATTATTGATTCAGATGTTTATTCTGGAAATGAGAAGATCCAATAATATACTCTTACCTGGGCTTTACTATGAAGCTTAAAGCCCTTTTGTAACCTTTAGCAACGTTGCATTTTTCCAATGTGGATCCACCTTCTGGAAGAATTTAAGTCAAGAGAAGCTTTCTTCCTTAACTTGAGGGTGAGTCTTTCTACTGAATTATATTTATATAATTGAGTAATTATGGTTCCCTGGCAATCCTCTAGTCAAGACTACCAGAGTTTTCTAAAGAACAGTCTGGAAGAAAGCAGATAGTGTTTCACACAGGGAGAATTCCAGCAGAAAGCATAGGTGCATCTGTGGAAACTAGTAGCTCTGATGCTTCCAGTGCCTTTTCCTGTTCTAAGACTCATGGAGAGAAGCACAAAACTCTGGAGAAGCAGGATTACCACTCCCAACCCCTGTCCCCAACTCGAGCAAGTGAATTAAGAATAGAATGCAGGAGACAGTAAGAGGAATACTCGCCCCCCCCCCTTTTTTTTTTTGCATTGAATAAGACCTCAAACAAGGCATTTTGTTTTAATGAAATCTCTGTGCCTAGCTGTTTTTCCTCCCTGGCTTATTGAAGGCCTTTAATGTTTCACCATCAAAATCAACAAGGCTCAATTTGCCACGACTGTGTCATGAGAATTTATAGTTGCCAGCAAAGGACCCCTGCCAACACACACACACACCCCTTACCTGTACCTGATTCTCTCTTCTTTTGATGGTAGAAGGTAGCTTTTCCCCTTGCCCAGCAGTGCTGCAGCAGAGGAAACCCAGCGACCCTGAAAATCAAGATACAAGAAGCCTTTGCTCTCTGAAAACAGTGACTTCATGAAGTGTACTGATCCCGCCCCCACTGTTTTGATGGGAAGCCCTTTCCAACTGTGCTGGATTTTTCAAATTTCCCTCCAACAGTAGCCGTAGATCATTGTAACACTGGGTGTTTTCCCTTTTGAGAGATGTATTTCCTCAGTCATTTTTTTCAAACTCTTCATCATGACTATCTAAAATATAAAAAGAACTAATTACACATAAAATTTAAGAGAAAAAAATCTGATGATCAGCAATTTGATATGCATGTTTGGGCAATGTTTGCAGGCCACAGGGTTGTCACCTTTGCCAACAAAGTCACCAATACTGCCATTCTTTTCCTGTCATTTTTATTGGACCTTTAGAGAATGCAAGCTACTTCCTATGGCCAGTTTGTCACCGTCATCATTGCTATTTAGTTCTTGAACATGAATTTTAAAAGAGAAAATAAACAGAAGTACCAGTCACAACAATAGAGGAAGAGGTGCTTATCATGTTTATTCTATTTTAATTTCACTCTCATTGTTTCCGGGTTTGATTAGCGTACAGTGTATTTTCTGATGACCATCCAGTTAGAAATGTTTCCTCTTATTTGACACCATTTTCATCTAGTCTGATTTGGTTTTAGGAAGATAAAATAGACATGGTTTGAACTTTGAATCCATATTTCATCCATATTTTAAGTCATTTTCAGGTGTAGCTTGGTTTGTTCTTCATAAGAAACCCAACGGGTGGCGGAGTCCCAAGCTTTACCTCAAAAGTGGCAGAAGGTAGACCTTGAAGGCAGACTTTGTTTTTCACAAGGTCCCGCTGTGTTGCTGGTTTAGTCGTGAGCAAGACCAAGTGCTTGTGAGCCCCAGGTAATCCTATGTGGGGCTGGAATCCAGGGGACGATGCCCGTAGGTGAAAGAACTCTAGCCTCTCTGGAGAGATCTTTCCATCAGGTTTGGGCAAATACAGAAGGTACTTAAATGTAGCAGTAAAAACTTAAAAGCCTGCAGCTCAGACATCCCCCCAAGTTTGGCCATGCCCAGAGGCCTGAAGGTTGATGGACTCCATGACTAAGTACTACTCAGATCCTTCCAAAATCCAGAATGTTTACTCCAGCATGTACTTCTTGCTACCATTCAGAGATGCTTCCAAGGGACCAGAGAGGATAAAGGAATATTTTGCCCTCTAAATATGCTTTCATCACCTTCTAACTGTTAGGAAGGGGCTGTTTAAAAAATTTCCAAATACCCTGTCTTGCTTGTGATCCAATTAACTTTCCAAATCATGCTTCTGTTTCATGTATTCTACTCACAGGAGTTTAGTTGGAAAAACAAAATCACTGTCTGAATTTTCCATCTTCTCTAGGTTACATGATTAAAATGCCTTATGGTCCCTTTAGAAGTTCTTGAAAGAGTGTATGTTAGATGCTCAGTAGTGTCTGACTCTTTGCAACCCCATGGACTGTAGCTCTTCCACCAGGCCCCTCTGTCTGTGGTATTCTCCAGGCAAGAATACTGAAGTGGGTCGCTATTCCCTTCTCCCAAGCATCTTCACAACCCAGGAATCAAACCCATGTCTCCTACATTGCAGGTAGATTCTTTGCCATCTGAGCTACCAGGGAAGCTCTTAGAAGTTCTTGATTGGACAACAAATAGAATTGCTATTATGCAGAAGGTTGAATAGACACCTATTGCCTTTCATGGAAGTTTTAGTTGTAAAAAATAAAAAATAAGAATTTTTTCAAACCAGTACAAGTATCATTCCCTCAAGTGAAAGTGAAAGTGAAGTCGCTCAGTCGTGTCCGACTCTTTGTGACCCCGTGGACTGTAGCCCACCAGGCTCCTCCGCCCACGGGATTCTCCAGGCAAGAATACTGGAGTAGGTTGCCATTTCCTTCTCCAGGGGATCTTCCCGACCCAGGGATCGAACCCAGGTCTCCCGCATTGCAGGCAGACGCTTTAACCTCTGAACCACCAGGGAAGCATCATCATTCACTCAACTACTACATAATTCAGAGGCTTTGATTCTGTATATTTGTGTAAATTTGGATTTAACCTCTCAGTGGGTTTCTGTTCAACTATATGTTTTACTACATCAAAACATCTGTTACACGCTGTGACCAAGTGGCCCAATCTTGCAGCTGAGCCTTCCAGCCTGAAGACCAGTGGACTCCTGACCACAGAAGGGCTTTAATAAACTCAGTTTCCTTGTGCAGTGACTCTGAGCAGCCGTAGGAACAGTGGCACACGAGGACTGTTAACAGGCACCTTCTTATCTACCTGACATAGTCAGCATGCAGTCTTCCCCAGGTGTTCAGATTTGACTTCTTGAAGGTTTAAGAGAAACAAACTCTTTTACTAAAAGTGTCAAAAACTTTTCTCCTAGTTTTCATTTCAGAAAGTAACAGGGGCCACAGCCTCCCAGTCACACAGCTCCAAGCTGATTCAGGGTCCCAGGACAGGAGTTTCTGCCACTAGCTGAGCTTCATTAGCCTCCTTCCTAGAGGAGGCCCTTGATTACAGCTTCCAAACATCTCTTGAGGTGTTGTCTCCACCAGGCATCTCATTCACATCTCTATATTTTGTAGAAAACACTGATTTGTACAGGGCAGGTACTGAAACAGTTTTTAACAAGCGGATGCACCATTTGAGTCTTAATTATGATTTGTCTTAATGAGCCTTCTTTTTTCTGGTTTACAACCATTCCAGTCCCTAGAATTGACATCACACAGTATGCAAAAGATGACAAGGAAGACATTGATCTAAAGCATTTCTTGAGGGCCTGCAGTGTTCCAGGCACTGAAAACCAAATGAGGCAAAGACTTCAAGCTTAGAGAGGGTGTTCTCTTCCTCAGGAGTCACAGTTTTAGATCTGGAAGGATCATTGGAGATAACTTTGTCTCCTGTCCCATTTCACCGAAGAGGAAATAGGCCCAGAGTAGTTAATGTTATGCCTGAAGATACACAGCCTGGAAAGGACCATGAAGGGCTAGGGCTCAGATCTCCTGCCCTCTGCTCCAGAACTCTCTTTGTTGTTGTTCCGTTGCTCAGTCATGTCTGACTCTTTGTGAACCCATGGACTACAGCATGTCTGGCTTCCCTGTCCTTCACCGTCTCCCAGAATTTGCTGAAACTCATGTCCATTGACATGTCCATTGAGTCGGTGATGCCATCCAACCATCTCATCCTCATCTAAGAGACAGGTTAAGTTGATGGAAAGGATGTCATCTTCTCAAGACTTCTTAAACCTAATTTCTCAAAAGGACCACCAAGGCCTTGCTTCTGGCTATACTATCATGAAATAAGATGCCCTGAAAGATAGTTGCACCCCTGTGTTCATAGCAGCACTATTCACAGTAGCCGAGACATGGAAATAATCTAAATGGCTATTGACAAAGGAATGGATAAAGAAATTGTGGTGTATATATACAATGGAATATTACTCAGCCATAGAAAAGAATGATATAATGCCGTTTGCAGCAGCATGGATGGACATGGAGAATATCATACTAAGTGAAGTAAGTCAGACAGAGAAAAACAAATGTGGTATCACTTACATGAGGAATCTTAAAAAGGATAGAAATGAGCTTGTTTACAAAGTAGAAAGATAATCACAGACATAGAAAACTTATGGTCACTAAAGGTAAAAAGAGGGAGGATGAATTAGGAGTTTGGGATTAAAGTATACCCATTACTATATATGGGCTTCCCATGTGGCATGATGGTAAAGAACCCACCTGGCAATATAGGAGATGTAAGAGAGGCAGGTTCGATCCCTGGGTTTGGAAAATCCCATGGAGAAGGAACTGACAACCTATTCCAATGTTCTTGCCTGGAGAATCCCATGGGTAGAGGAACCTGGTGGGTACAATGGAGTTGCAGAGTTGGATACAACTTCGCAACTAAAACAAAAACAGCAACTACTACTACTGCATATAAAGCAGGTAAACAAAAGCACCTACTGTATAGCACAGGGAACTATAGTCAATATCCTGTAATAACCTATAATGGAAGATAATCTGAAAAAAATAGTTTTTTTCAGTTTGCGTTACATGAGAAGCTAATACAACTTTATGAATCAACTCTACTTCAATTGAAAAAAAAAAATACTCTGTGAAGAGTAGAACTTGGAAGCAGCACTTTTAAATTTTGAGTAAGAAGGGGAAAACAGCTGGGGAGGTGTCTTACAGAAGCTCTTCCAAGTGGGGAAGGGACCAGAGCTCCAGCTGGTCTCCGCGCCTTGCCAGAACAAAGGATGACTGGGAGCCAGTTGTACAGTTGCGTGTCCTACTCACAGTGGAAAGGCAGGTCTGATCTGGGACCCTCACCATCCTTTCTGGAGAGAAACACTTTCCACAATACAGTGATCTCTTCCCCCAATCTTCCTGATCAATTGCCAGTTCATTTCATAATTACAGCATTTCCCTCATGAAAGACAGGTTATAATTTTCAAGATTATAGCTCGTCTCCTTTTCGTTAGCATTTAAATTGATGCCTTTCTTTTTCCGGCCAGTCTTGGCTCTGCGGGAAGTTTAGGGAGAACGCTACTGGCATCAACCATAAAATGAGAGAAGTCTTTTCAAAGTTAGTTCGTAACCTGGAGAAATGTCTACATGGTGGATCATCTCTTGAATGTGATACCACTTTTTTTGTTGTTGTTACCTTCAATGTCAGAGGCAGGTGTCTTTGACCTTGTCCCTTCTTGGACAGCAGAGCTCAAGTCTTGTAGAATAGCAGGTTCTTAGGGTCAGAGGGGAGAAGGCAATGGCACCCCACTCCAGTACTCTTGCCTGGAAAATCCCATGGATGGAGGAGCCTGGTAGGCTGCAGGTCGCTAAGAGTCAGACACGACTGGGCGACTTTACTTTCACTCTTCACTTTCATTCATTGGAGAAGGAAATGGTAACCCACTCCAGTGTTCTTGCCTGGAGAATCCCAGGGATGGGGGAGCCTGGTGGGCTGCCGTCTCTGGGGTCGCATAGAGTCGGACACGACTGAGGCGACTTAGCAGCAGCAGCAGCAGGGTCAGAGGACGGTGTAAACTCCAGTTCAGTCCTGCACTCACATTCCAACAAAGTGCAGAGGTAGGTTCTGGAAGCCGGGAAGACAGTGATATTAAAGTCCTTGTCTTAGGGGCACAGTAAAATAGTCACAGAAAAGCAGCTTGCACACAATTTCGTGGTGTCTGTCCACATACCAGCTGATCTGGTCTTAGAGGGAAGCGCACACAGTCAGGCAGCAGTTAGTGTCAGGATTTGACTGCCATGTACACCTTACAGTCCAGCGTCCAGTTGGCACAGGAAGAGAGCTGAATATGTGGATAGTAGTTTGAAAACCCGGAGAAGGCACTGGCGCCCCACTCCAGCACTCTTGCCTGGAAAATCCCATGGACGGAGGAGCTGGTGGGCTGCAGTCCGTGGGATCGCTAAGAGTCGAACACGACCGAGCAACTTCACTTTCACTTTTCACTTGCATGCATTGGAGAAGGAAAGGGCAACCCACTCCAGTATTCTTGCCTGGAGAATCCCAGGGACGACGGAGGAGCCTGGTGGGCTGCCGTCTATGGGATCTCACTGAGTGGGACACGACTGAAGCGACTTAGCAGCAGCAGCAGCAGTTTGAAAACCCTTGTAATTTAAAAGGAGATAGCCAGCTGTTACTTCGCTGGTAGCTCAGTGATTAAGAATTCGCCTGCAACATTCAGAAAACGAAGATCATGGCATCTGGTCCCATCACTTCATGGGAAATAGATGGGAAACAGTGGAAACAGTGCCAGACTTTATTTTTTTGGGCTCCAAAATCACTGCTGATGGTGACTGCAGCCATGAAATTAGAAGACGCTTACTCCTTGGAAGAAAAGTTATGTCCAACCTAGATAGCATTTTCAAAAGCAGAGACATTACTTTGCCGACTAAGGTCCGTCTAGTCAAGGCTATGGTTTTTCCTGTGGTCATGTTAAGACTCTGATGCTGGGAGGGATTGGGGGCAGGAGGAGAAGGGGACGACCGAGGATGAGATGGCTGGATGGCATCACTGTCTCAATGGATGTGAGTCTGAGTGAACTCCGAGAGATGGTGATGAAGAGGGAGGCCTGGCGTGCTGCGATTCATGGGGTCGCAAAGAGTCGGACACGACTGAGCGACTGAACTGAACTGAACTGAACTGCCAATGTAGGAAGTACAGGTTTTAGCCCTGGGTCAGGGAGATCCCCTGGAGAAGGGAATGGCAACCCACTCCAGTGTTCTTGCCTGGAGAATCCCAGGGACGGGGGAGCCTGGCAGGCTTCAGTC
The DNA here is from genome assembly GCA_006410635.1 of Cephalophus harveyi. Classification (NCBI taxonomy): domain Eukaryota; kingdom Metazoa; phylum Chordata; class Mammalia; order Artiodactyla; family Bovidae; genus Cephalophus; species Cephalophus harveyi. The sequence goes on along the minus strand of SJYT01018879.1, from coordinate 102,737 downwards.
CATGGGGTCACAGAGTTGGACATGACTGAGCACGCATGCACAGCACAGCTTATCACCTAATAATAAACTCTGGGAAGTATTTCTTAAATCTGAGAAAGTGAATTTCATCTTGACTCTCCCTTTCTAGGCTTTTTTTCCCCCAACCTGGAAAGAAGATTATCAATGTTTCCATATGAGCTAATCATTTATCTGGCAGTTGGGGAAATGCTGAATGATTTTATTAAATATGAACAGGAAGTAACTTCACTCAACACCCACTTGTGAGGACTGAGACACTGACCTCAAACAGGAAATTTGCTTTTCTCAGGCTGCCCGGCTTGAACCTGCTGAGATCAGACAGAAGATGTGGCTAAGGGTCTGTTGCTGTTATGCCAGAAATCAGTAGGTGTTTAACAAGCCTGAATATGTGCTGAAGATAATTAAACATACTCCATATCTGGCTTTCAGCACTAGCCTCCCCTCGTGAGCCAATTCCCACTTTATGGTGAGTGAGGAGGCAGTGGTCCTTGGTGTTGGTGATGAACTCCTCAAAGAGTGTAGGAAATTCTATTAGAGAAGGTGTCCAACTGAGTCACCCACTTTTCTTTCACACTTGATCCCTTCAGAAGTCCCTTGTTCCACTTAGCCTTAATTCAATATAGTTTCCAGTTTCTTCCTTGGTAACTCTGAGAAGTGTTATTTGAAGAGGTTTCTTTACTATTTTTTTTTAAATCAGAGTTTAGTTGCTTTATAATGTGTTAGTTTCTGCTGTACAGCAGAATGAATCAGCTGTACATATAGGTGTGTGTGTTTGTGTGTGTGTTAGTTGCTCAGTTGTGTCCAACTCTTTGTGACTGTATGGACTGTAGCCCGCCAGGCTCCTCTGTCCATGGGATTCTCCAGGCAAAACTACTGGAGTGGGTTACCATTCCCTTCTCCAGGGGATCTTCCCAACCTGGGGATCAAACTGGAGTCTTCTGCACTGCAGGCAGATTCTATACCATCTGAGCCATCAGAGAAACCCCATACTTATACATTATATGCCCTTTGTTTTGGATTTCCGTCCCATTTAGCTCTTTACCACAGAGCACTGAGACCACACAGTTTTGAATGTCTTAAAAATGCAGGTTTCCCTGGTGGCTCAGATGATTAAAGAATCTGCCCGCATTGCAGGAGTCCAGGTTCAGTTGCTGGATCGGGAAGATCTGGAGAAGGAAAGGACAACCCACTCCACTATTCTTGCCTGGGAAATACCATGGACGGAGAAGCCTGGTGGGCTACAATCCATGGGGTCGAAAACGGTCAGACATGACTTAGCAACTAAACAAGAACAACAGCAACAAAATGCAGGTCATCTCTATTTGTCCTTCTGTAGCAAGTAGAGAATAGGAGAGTCTTTGTGAGCCTGTTATCCTTGAGGAGTTTTGTGGTGTGCTGGGTTTTAATGCAAATAACCAGGGACAATAGGAGCAACTCAGAAAAAGGAAAGAATTGGAAATCTACTCAACTCACTTCCATGTCATGCTGAGACAGATTCTCTGCTTTTGTAGGGAACTTTCTCTCTTGCCTGAAGAAATTGGGAGTGGCTGTTTGAGGCACGTTTCTTAGATTCTTCTTTCTTTTTTAGGATCTAGGTTTTGAAATAGGGCTGCTGTATAAAAAGCATGACTCCAAATCTTTAGCTGACTGTAAATACCTCCCCACGAACAAAGATTCCTCCGCAGTGGTTCATGCTGTTAAAAATGGTATGCACATGTCCAATCATATTTTTGGCAGGTATTTATTATTAGAATGTGTTGGCTGACTTTCCTTGCAGGGATATTTAAGTCAAGTAGCATTCACTTATTTTATATATTTATTTTTACATTTCCAGAATAATTCTTATTGTACTCAGGATATTTACACAGTTCTCTTTAGAATTTTGGCAGATGAAGAGATGAGAAAAGCACACAGGGAGAATTTGAAACGTCAGGAGCAGCTGAGAGTGGAAAGGGAAGGCCAAGGGCCCGCCAGGAAGGATGGGCTTGACCCGCTAACAAGGTTGGGTACTTGCTGGTACATACTGGTTTTCTGTGCGTGTGGATGCTCAGTCTTGTCCTACTCTTTGCGACCCTGTGGACTGTAGCCCACCAGGCTCCTCTGTCCATGGGATTCTCCAAGCAAGAATACTGGAGGGGGTTGCCATTTCCTCCTCCAAGGGACCTTCCTGACCCAGGGATTGAACCTGCTTCCCCTGGGTCTCCTTTACTGCAGGCGATTCTTTATTGCTGAGCCATCCAGGAAATTGGTTTTCTAGCTGTATAGCACATTACTGTAAACTTGGAGATGTAACACATCTCGTCTCACATTTTTTGGCTGGATTGTTCAGCATCTTACAGAGGAGAAGTCATGTACTTCACCGATTGCATCTTCGTCTAGAGGCGGGTCTAGGGGAAGATGCATCTACGTGCTTTCTGGTGCTGTTGGTGGAATGCCATTCCTTCTGGTTGTAGGACCGAGGACCCCTCTTGCTGCCTGTCAGCCAGGGACGACTCAGGGCTGCTGAGTTTGCTGTCAGTCCATGAGGCTTCGTCTGTCCCAGCAACAGAGAACCTCTCCCACCTTAGATTCCTCTACATTCAAGTCTCTATTCCCCACCTTCTGCTGCCAACTGGAGAAAACTCTCTGCTTTTAAGGGCTCAGCTGATTAGAACCATGTTCCTATCAAAAGGTCATTGGTGCCAGCTCGTGTAGCCTAACTGTTAGATCTACTCTGTCTGAAACCCCAGGCATCAGGGGCGTGTATACACCAGGGAGATGAGAAATCGCAGTAGGTGATGGGCGCTTGTAAGGGGTTTTGCTTTGGGGAGCTGGTTGACCATTTGTGTTTTTAAAAGGTACTTCTACTAAGTAATAATTGAAACAGAGATGCTAGTTGGCAAGAGTTGCTGAGGACCAGAACCAAGACGGTGGCCAGTGGGACAGAGGGGAGAGGATGGATTTTAAAGACCTACCCTGAGCATGAGCAGACATGATTAACTGCATGTGTGGGCAGGGATACAGGGAGGGGAAGAGAGGGCAACTGATATGGCATCCACATTTGTAGACTACAGTATAAGAAAAGCGCGTCAGGGGGAGACTCAGTCTAATGTAAACCTATTGAATTTGAGATGCCTGGAATGTGAAAGTGGCAATCTACTATTGCAGTTGGATACGTTGTTTGACCTTTGGAAGAGCTGGTGGGCACTGTGCGAGCCGGTACCATTTACAGTGAGTCACACAGAGGAGTGAATGAAATGGTGCAGACGGCGAGTGAATGAGTGGGAAGACCGTTGACAGTGGAGCTCTGGGCAGCGTGGACGCTCAAGTTGGGGTGGGAGTGCCTCGTCCAGCTTCCCCCACCCCACCCCAGACGCTCCTCTACACCCAGCCCCAGTCTTTCCGGGCTGAACCCTGGCTTAGGAACTGGATGTGCTCAACCCCGTGGGGACATCACAGCAGTGATTGTGACTGGGTGTTATTGTTGCTGTTCAGTCGCTAAGTCATATCCGACTCTTTGCCACCCCATAGACTACAGCACGCTAGGCTTCCCTGTCCTTCACTGTCTCCCGGAGTTTGCTCAAACTGACGTCCATTGAGTCAGTAATGCTGTCTAGCCATCTAACCTTCTGTCACCTCCTTTTCCTTCTGTCTTCAATCTTTTCCAGCATCAGGGTCTTTTCTAGTGAGTCAGCTCTTCCCATCAGGTGGCGAAAGCATTGGAGCTTTAGCTTCAGAATCGGCCCTTCCAGTGACTATTCAAGGTTGATTTCCTTTAGGATTGACTGGTTTGATCTCCTGCAGTCCAAGGGACTCTCAAGAGTCTTCTCCAGATCTATCATTCAAAAGCATCAATTCTTCAGTGCTCAGCCTTCTTTATGGTCCAATTCTGACATCTATATGTGACTGCTGGAAAAACCATAACTTTGACTAGATGGACCTTTGTCGGCAAAGGGATGTCTCTGCTTTTTAACACATTGATTAGGTTTGTCTTAGCTTTCCTTCCAAGGAGCAAGCATCTTTGAATTGTGGTTGAGTAATGGGTCTCCTTCAAAAAGGTTCAGGAGAGACTCTCCACAGAGAAACATTCCCAGTATCACTTTCTAACTCCCATCAAGGCATGGCGCTACTGAAAGCAGAAAAGAGGAGGCCATGGAATGCCCCAGGGACTGTCTGTGGAGAAATAGTGTCATTCACTGTGATTGATTCTTCTTCTCCCTCCTCTCTGATGCCAGTTCTCCCTTTTTTTCTTTAATTTGGCTTTTTGCTGTCCTTTGTACATTAGAATTTCAGTTACACAAAGTGATAAGGACAGAAACGTTACATTTCCTCTAAGGAATGCCTGATCCCTGTTTCTTGGAACACTTGAACAAGACAGGGGACTTCCCTGCTGGTCCAGTAGTTTTGACTACATCTTGCAATGAAAGGGGTGCAGATTTCGAGCCTGGCTGGGGAGCTGAGATCCCACAATCCTCAGGGCCAAAAAAAACAAAACATAAAACAGAAGCAATATATATGTAACAGATTCTTTCAATAAAGAGTTTTAAAATGATCCACATCAAATTAAAAAAATTTAAACAAGACTGTTAGGACTGGGCTTCCCAGGTGGTGCTAATGGTAAAGAACCCACCTGTCAATGCAGGAGACATAAGAGACACGGGGTTCGATCCCTGGGTTGAGAAAATCCCCTGGAGAAGGAAATGGCAACCAGTATTCTCCAGTATTCTTGCCTGGAGAATCCCACGGACAGAGGAGCCTGGCAGGCTACAGTCCATGGAGTCGCAAAGGGTCAGATATGACTGAAGCAACTTGCCACAGAGCACTCAGGACTAATTTTACTTTAGCATACTGTGTCATCCTGTGATCATTCAGTAACTGTGAAGGGGTGGTGTTATTCAGGAAGTTCTTTTAACTCTTTAAATCTCAAATTAGGAAACAGTACCCTCTCCCTGCCCCCACCCACCCAGTGCGTAGTCCCTGCAGTTTTCCAGCTCAGGGTTGTGGCCATGGCCTGCTGTCCATTCAGGAAATGCCACCTCCTCCCACGTCTTCCCCCTCCTCTTGGTCTAGGGCAGATGGGCATCTAAGCTGAGCCTAGCTTCCTTCTCTCAAGAGCTGTAAAACCACGGCTTCTTTTCCTCTTCAGTTCTGTGGTTTGTAATGACCAGCCAATGCACTTTCAGTTTTTTATTTGCTTCTTCTAGACTAGATCACAGATTTTAAATTGTGGGACTTTCGTTGGAACGCATCACAGTTCTGTCAAGAACGTTAGTTTCTCATATCCTGGTATGCTATCCCTTGTTGGATTTCTATTGTGGATGTTTTATCTCTAGATAAATGGAATTTGGGTCTTCCTTTTGCTCATCCTGCCAAGACTCATCTCTTTTGTTAGCGTTGTCTAGTGACTGTTTCCTGTGGTTTGGTTCCAGGATTAGATACGAATGGCCAGATTAGATACTAATTCATGCAAGGTTTTGATCAGTGGGGGTTTCTTCTCCACGACAAACAAGGCATCTGCGCTGCATCAGAATGTATATGTCCTGTGTGACAGACAGCTGTGTGTAACTGGTATGCACATTTGGGGTCACTTTCCAATAAGGGTGAAAGAAATTCCAATCTCGAAGTCCTATTTGCACTTAGGAATGCACTTTATTCATCCCACTGCTGGTTGTAGGCATGAGTGATGGTATGCGGACGTACAGTGAGCACAAGGAATTGGTTCTTAGGATGGTGTTTGGAAGGAATAAAGAGACTTGTTATTTCTTATGGAATGCCATGGTGACAGCAAATAAAATCACTAAAGAGCCGCCACGTTTCTTAGGGAAGTGCCCCTAGACTGAACTTGTCAAGCACACGGGATGCTTTTCAAGGATTACCCGAAGCAAAATGCTTCAGTTCATGTCTCCAGTTATTCCTTAAAAAAAAGCTCTGTCCAAAATATCATGTTTTGACAAGCTTCCTTAATAATACGAGGTCAAGAATTCATCATCATAGGGGGAAAAAAAAATCCACTCAAATTCTAAAGGTACTTTGTTTCAAAAATACATTTTATTTTAACTTGGGATTTCTATGATGTATATTCAGCCATGTTCTTAAGGTATTTTACAGACATCCATGTAGGCTTCCCATGTGGCTCAGTGGTAAAGAATCTGCCTGCCAATGCAGGAGACACAGGAGACTCGGATTCAATTCCTGGGTTGGGAAGATCCCCTGGAGAAAGAAATGGCAGCACACTCCAGTATTCTTGCCTGGAGAGTCCCATGGAAAGAGGAGCCTGGCGGGCTACAGTCTGTAGGGTCACAGGGAGTTGGACACAATGGAGCACACACGCATACAGAGACATACATGGAATATAATGAGAAGAAAATAAATAAGCAGAAAGCAGCACCAAGAGAAAATGAGAGGAAGAAGGTGGGAAGAGATGAATCCATAAAACCCATGTTTCGAACACTTCGCCTCACAGTGTCCATATGATAAAAACACCCCAGCTGTTCACTGGAAGCCCACTTCTTCCACTAACATTACTCAAATCAGCAAACCAGAAGGAATTTGCCTCCCTGACAAGTGCGATGCAGGAGCTGTAAAAAACGTTCTCTGGGACTTGGTCCTGGAGGAAGGGATGCTTGAGGAGTGATCTGAAGGATGAGGGAGGGTGTTGGGGGCACCCAGACTGTGAAGGTGGCTTGTGCAGACTTCATTCGGCAGAAGGAACCCGGGGGGAGTGGGGAGGAACTGGAGGAAGGTTGTGTGACGGAGCAGGAGGTCAGGGGCTCCTCCCCGCCGTCACGGGCTCTGACTGCGTCCTCACGCTGGCTGGCTGTGCTGCTGGAACTGAATCCGATAGCCGGCTTCTGGTCTTCCCATGTGGGTTTATTCTCACAAAGATTTTGGGGGGATATAAAAGCAGAAGTGAAAATACACTTGATAACATCTTGGGGTGACCTCCTTGGAATTTCACTTCCCGTCCCCTCCAAACCCCTCAGACCCCAGGCATCCTGCTGCCCCACAGTCCTTATTAAGCCAGGAGGGAGCCGGCAGGACTGGCTCCGAGGATCAGCCTTCAAAGGGGGAGCAGGGTCACCCGAGTCCTAAAGAACTTCCCAAAGTCCCTCAGCCCCGAACCTCCCAGTTCAACCCCGAATGCTAGTAAGGTCCAGGAAAGATGGCTGCTTTCAGGCGAGCACAGGAAAATAAGCCGAATCATCTGAACAAAACTGTAATATCTGAGTTTTTGCTTGAATAGAACAGTTTTAATTTTCCTGTTAGTGAAAGAATGTCACAGGTCTTTGTTGGGGTAAAAGCCTGTACCTACTTTAAAAGCCAGTTGTCTTCTGGATTCAGTTCACCTTGTCATTTCAGTTATTCTTTGATTGTTATTTTGTGACCAATTGCTAATGCAATTCATGCTTTAAAAATAAATATAACCACAGAATGCAAAGATATCACCATCTGAGGTTCAGGTGTCAGCAGAGTGACATTCTCCGAGGTTCAGTGAGCTCTTAGGATGGCTGCAGGGTGAGGGGGACCCCGTGTATCCCAAGGGGGCGGGGCGGGTCTGGTTCTAGAACCGTCCTGGCCTCTCTTCTGGGCAGAGCTGAGCTGGCTCTACCCGCCCCTGCTCCCAGGAGCGGGAGCTGACAGGCCAAGGAATTAACGCTGGCTTTTCACGACTGCCAGCTCAGGAACATTAAGCCAGGATGTCCCTGATCCAGAGTGGATGGTCCAAAAACCATCTGAGCTCGGGCATGTAGACCTGGCAGTACCCAAGGAGTCTACACGGGCTACTGCTTGTATCCAACAGAACTGGAGAACACATGTATGTAGGGTCAACGTGTTTGATGATTACCAAGACTTTTCCCCTGCATCTACTGCATTTAAATGCTAATCTGAAAGATGATATGCTTTCAGTGAAGGCCAGACTGATCCTAAGTATAGTTGAAAGTATGATCACCTATCCTGTTTTTTTGCCAGACATTTCTATTTTCATTATAGCTTTTTCATAGGTTACACAATTATTTTAATTTAAACCCACAATTTTACTGGTGAAAGGATATAATTACATTTTTTAATTATGAGAGTGTGTGTATGCATGCTAAGTCACTTCAGTCATGTCTGGCTCTTTGGGACCCCCTGGACTATATAGCCTGCTAGGCTCCTCTGTCTATGGAATTGTCCAAACAAGAATACTGGAATAGGTTGCCATGCCCTCCTCCAGGGAATCTTCCCAACCCAGGGATCGAGCTCTCATCTCTTACATCTCCTGCATTGACAGGTGGTCCTTTACTGCTAGTGCCATCTGGGAAGCCCCAAATTATGAGAGTAGTTTATGTAATAACCCTGAAATTTTCCTCTGTGTGCTTGCTCACAGCCTTGTCCTGTTAATTGGAGGAGACAGTTGGTGAAAAGGACACTGGTTCACTTAAGACCTATTTATTTAAAGCACTGACTGTTATTATTCAGGTTTATTCATGTTTGCCTTAGCAGTGATTCCCAGCCATTTTGGCACCAGGGACCAGTTTCCTGGAAGATAATGATTCCACGGACTGGAGGGGTGGAGATGGTTTCAGCATATTCAAGCACATTACATTTATTGTGCACTTTATTTTTACTGTTGTTACATCAGCTCCACCTCAGATCATCAGGCATTAGATCCTGGAAGTTGGGAACCCCTGCTGTATAGGTTTGAAAAGTGGCCATTGTACAAATTTATACTTGTTAAATGTGTAGTATGAAAAGTTATATTTTCACTGTCAGCATCTGCGTTGCCTCCAGGTTTTTACTTGACCAAATGAGTTACAAATCACAATTGGGGATTTTATTTGATTTTGCTTATTTTCGGAGAATTGTCTTGGAAAGTAGTCATATATAGATGTGAGTTGGACCATAAAGAAGGCTGAACACTGAAGAATTGATGCTTTTGATTTGACTCATGAGAGTCCCTTGGACAGCAAGGAGATCAAAGCTGTCAGTCCTAAAGGAAATCAACCCTGAATATTCATTGGAAGGACTGATGCTAAAACAGAAGCCTCAATACTTTGGCCACCTGATGCAGAGAGCCAACTCCATTGCAAAAGATGCTGATGCTTGGAAAGACTGAGGGCAGGAGGAGATGGGGTGACAGAGGATGAGATGGTTGGATGGCATCACTGACTCAATGGACATGAATTTGAGCAAACTCAGGGAGATGGTGAAGGGAAGTCTGGAGACGGTGACAGGGAAGTCTGGCATGCTGCAGTCCTGGGGATCTCAGAGTCAGACACGACTTAGTGACTGAACAACAATGACGGTTCCCAGGAAGTGTTTCTCAAAGTCCCCTGTCGTTCTGAATTAGGGCCTGTGGTTCTTTTTTGTGATTCAGGTATAAAAGTCTGTGTCTCTCCCTCATCCCTCTTCCCCAGGCTTCCTTCTCTGCATTCACTTGGCACTCATTGGCTTAGTGACTTGAATCCCTAGCAGATTAACAGCAGGAAATGTTGTCTGACAGTTCGCTGCCAACATCTCATACGTGTGATGTGAAACTCTTTGTACAAAAGCGAGCCCAGTGTTTTTGCTGGCCAAGAAAAAGCGTGCTTCACCGGAAAGCTATTATCGGCCACGGTACGCGGCTCTGAGCACAGAAGTCTGATTTCAAACAGAATGAAACGGCTACAACAAATGAAGGCAGAAACAGATTGTGGCTGAAAGAAAAAGACGTCTTTCTAAAAGCAGTGGAGGAGCTTCATATGCACGAAGGGCTTCTTGTATATGTGCTGAACGTGTTTTTGCAGAGAATTTCAGTCAAACCTAGGTGGGCTCTCCGCATGTGAACTCTCATGTTTGGCCTAGGATGTACCTAAGTGTGCCAGTATACCCAGTGTATGGTAAAAACCACTTTGTGTTTGGGTTTGCACAGGGTAATGGAATGTTCCCTTAGTTTACTGATAATGATACTATTTTCAGCCATTTCCCCCTTTGACCTGTAGAGTGAGATTTGTTTTTCACGAGAGATAGGGGGTGATTTCACTGCAGATGAAAAGGCTTCAGTCTCTCTCCCAAATTTCAACATTAGAAACCCTGAATTTGCCAAAAAAAAAAAAACAAACAAGGAAAACAAAAAAACAACAGAAAAGAACCCTGAATAAATTGGATTCCCTATGATAAGGGCCAACTGATAGTCACCAGCATTGATTGGTAATGGCTTCCCCTGGGCTAGGCATTCTGTATGCTTTCCTGTGTTTCTTGTTGTTTTAATAAATTTTATTTCTGTTTTATGGAAGAGGACGGAAGGTTTGCATTCAGTGCTGCTGTGAAGGTTCCCTGGTCATCAGGGGGTTTTATGTTTGGGGTTTTTTGCAGGGGCAAGGGGCTCGAGGTACATAGGATCTTAGTTCTCCCAACCAGGGATGGAACCCACACGCGCTGCAGTGGAAGTGCAGAGTCTTAACCACCGCCTCCAGGGAAGGCCTCCAGGGAAGTCCTTTCCTGTGTACTAATTAATGCGACAGTCTATGAGTAAGGACCAATATTATTACCATTTTTTAAGGAAGGCAGTGAAGTTCAGAAAGCTTCAGTGACTGTCTCACCTCACAGCCAGCTAGTTGTAGAGCCGGGGTCCAACGCTGGGGCTGTCAGATGAGCCTCATTTAGAATAGAATGATAGGGAAACAAACTTGAATTGGATAGGAGTAATATCTTTTAAACTGCGTCCTAAAGATATTTAAATAATGCTAGATGAGTTCCAGTCTCTAGACAGTTGCGTCATTAGACAACTGTCTAATCTCTAGACAATTGGAAATAAATTACTGTTTTGTTTAAAAACTAAGCAACACCAGGATGTGGTTCCCAGTTCCTGTTTTCACAGGCCTCTCCAGATCGTCACTGCTAACTGAGCCGAGTTTAAGAAAATGGCAGAATAACTATTGATGGACTTATTAATGTTTAAAAGAACTGTCATGGTTTTCTGAAATGCTGATTGCCTGTGAATTTAAAGAACACGCTAGTGAGACACATAACGTCTAGGCAGAAAAAATTCGTCTCTGCCTCTCACATCAGCCCTCCTTGCATTTACTGTCTGGATCACACTTGGGATTTGGGCTTCCCTGCTGGCTCAGCTGCTGAAAAATCCACCTGCAATATGAGAGACCTGGGTTCTATCCCTGGGTTGGGAAGATCCCTTAGAGAAGGGAACGGCTACCCACTCTAGTATTCTGGCCTGGAGAATCCCGTGGACTGTATAGTCCATGGGGTCGCAAAGAGTTGGACACAACTGACCGAGTTTTTACTTCACTTCACACAGGCTGGAAGTTTCCATTAAGTCCTGCCCCTTGGGGCATGGATTCTGGCAGTAGTGATGGGGATAATGGACTTCCTGCTGTGCTTATTAAACTTGGCATTGAAAGTACACTTGAGACAGAAAGCCCCGAATGGAAGCAGATGCACACAGGGCAGCTGGGGCCACGTAGCTCTTCTCAGACCTTCCTGGCCTCAGATCTCTCTCAGGGACTTAAGGCTGTTGTCACAGACCAGACATGGTCATCATCTTTTATTCATGAGTTGACCACGGACTCTTGCTATTTTCTAAATGTAGATTTAAAAAACAACAACAACACTTAAATTTCAGGGCAGACAGTATTAGAACATTTTTCAAACAGAAAAGGGGGAGAGCTGAGAAAGAAATGACTTACACGGAGTCCAGGTGTCCGATTCAGGCTCAAGCTCCAGCCAGGTCAGTCTGTGGAGCTCTTTAGATGCTCCTAAACACCAGGCAAGCGGTGATGCCGTCATTTAGAAATTAAGAGAATTCCATTTGACCTTTAGAAGTGAGGAGAATGGAGAGGCATTCAGTGAGGAAATATGCAATTACAGAAGGAAGCATGAAAAAAGAGATGGCATTTTGCAACAAGACTAATCCAAGGTAATTTGAGGAGAAATTGCTCCTTCAGATTCATGCCAGGAGCACTTATTAGGCACATATGTTGAATGCTTTTGGTGTTTAGGGCATTCTGTTGGGGACATTAAAAAGGTGTCCAGTTTCCTGTCCTTGGGGGGCAGAAATGCAAGTTCACAAAGTACATCAATCCATGGGAAGGTATAATTTGCAGGAAAAAATCAGCAATCTGTTTGAGGAAGATACATGGTGGAGAGATGGAAGTGCTTACAGGACTGGTGCACCCTCAAATTTCAAAGCAGCTGAAATAAAGGTACGGACGTGTCAATTTCTCTGCAAGTTCTCAATATCATATATATTTCCTTGTATTAACACACATGGTTTAGCCTAAGCTATGACAGACCTAGAGAGCATATTAAAAAGCAGAGACATCACTTTGCTGAAAAGTTCCATCTAGTCCAAGCTATAATTTTTCCTGGTCATGTACAGATGTGAGATCTAGACCACAGAGAAACCTAAGTGCCAAAGAATTGACTCTTTCAAACCGTGGTGCTGGAGAGGACTCCTGAGAGTCCCTCAGACAGCAAGGAGATCAAACCAGTCAATCCTAAAGGAGATCAACCCTGAATATTCATTGGAAGGGCTGATGCTGAAGCTGAAACTCCAATACTTTGGCCACCTGATGCTAAGGGCTGATTCATTGGAGAAGACCCTGATGCTGGGAAAGATTGAGGGCAAGAGGAGAGGAGGGCAGCAGAGGATGAGATAGTTGGATGGTGTCACCAACTCAATGGACATGAATTTGAGCAAACTCAGGGAAATAGTGAAGGAGAGGGGAGCCTACTGTGCTGCAGTGGACACAACAACTGAACAATGAGATGTAACAAGACTTTTTTTTAAGTGACAGTTTATAGAAATGGACACATAGATCCTGAGGAGCCTCAGGGATGTACCCGCAACCTTGGTGCTGATGGCTTTGCTTCCCCCACCTCTCGCCCCGTGTCACCCTTCTAAGAAGTAGGGACCACTGATTAGCTACATTTCACAGGCAGGACGACAGTCTCTGCCTCATTTTCTCCATGATTGTGCAGCTTCAGAAAATAAGAACTGCAGCCCATCTTCTCAGGCGAGGACATTATACTTGACTTTACAAATTTCTGTAATTTCAGTGTTTAGTCTTTCTTACCAGCTGATTCATAGCTTTGTGAGACTGAAAGAAAAGACAAATTCTATTGAAGTCTTGTACTGAGATTTAGTACAATTTGGACTCATGTTTGGGAGCACAGACCAAGCCACAGTTTCCAGGAACTTTTAGGAGGACGTGTGCACAGGCAATGGCAACCCACTCCAGTACTCTTGCCTGGAAAATCCCATGGACTGGTAGGCTGGAGTCCATGGGGTTGCACAGAGTCGGACACGACTGAAGCGACTTAGCAGCAGCAGTGCACAGGTGTGGGCTTCCCAGGTGGCACTAGTGGTAAAGAATCCACCTGCCAATGCAGGAGACATAGGTTCAATCTCCAGGTGGAGGAGGGCATCACGACACACTCCAGGGGTCATATTCTTGCCTGGAGATACCTGTGGACAGAGGAGCCTAGCAGGCTACAGTCCATAGCGTCACACGGAGGAGGAGGCGACTGAAGCGACGCTGCACGCACACACGTGCACCGAGAGAGAGCAGCTCCTCCCTCCATCCTATCCCAGGCTTAGAGCCCTGTGTGTGTTTGCTCCTTCTGGTCTCCTCCCTAACGTGCTGGGCAAGATGTGACTGCTTCTGCTCCATCACAAAAGAGGAAATCTAGATATTTCTTAACCCACCTGGGTCATTTTTTAGTATGGTATCAGGTTCTTCAGTTAAAGTCTATATGTTTGGCTCTCCCAAGGGAAAATGCCACCACTTAAAAAGTCAACATTTTAATTTGGTGTACCTTCTTCATAGTTTTCAATGCAAGTTCATTGTTTGGTTTGTTTACTGGTTGGTTTTGTAGTTTGGTGATTTAACATTGCTCGTTTGTATCATTTTATTTCAGCATTTGACTGTTTTTTCATTTCTTGAGAACTTAACGTTTTTTAAGAAAATTTGTTGGAAAGGATATCTTAAGATTTTAAGACTGTGTCTGTATGTAAATAAAGTTTATTATCATGTAGCTATCAGTGTTGGTCCAAGAGGCCTGAAAGAAACTGGTATGAAACAGTTTCACATTTCATCAAAAAAAGAAGCATTGCTTTGGAGTCCTCCTATTTAAGAGTTTTTAAATTGTAAACTTAATTTAAGTGTACCTTTCAAACATACCTGCAAACGAGATCTTGAAAACCTACAAAGACCATGCTCCCACCTTCAGAAATTCTGATTTCTTTGTCCTGACATGGGTTCCTGAATATTGGTGTATTTTTTACTGTTCCCAGGATCCAAGGTTGAAAACGCTCGGTTAAATATTGCTTCTGCAACATTGGTTATGATATGCTGGCAAGAAAAATTTTATGTAAATTTTCATAACATTACCTTTTTAATCTCTTGATGATATTTGACCAAAATGAGGTTCCATAAAAAGTGTAGGAGGGACTCTCCTGGAAGTCCAGTGGTTACGACTCCATGCCTCCAATGCAGGGGCATGGATGTAATCCGTGGTAGGAGAACTGAGATCCCACTTGCCATACAGCATGGGAAAAAAAAAAAAAAGTATAACTGGCTTGATAGCATGAAGAATGTCTTTATAGTCAGTCGGGGTAAAAAGTGATGCACAGAGAGACGGCTGCAATGTAAGGTGGAATGTGGAAAGTGCCCTCTTGGTACTAGAAGTGCTCAAATGTCCAGAGATGAGAGACATCACATTTGTCTGGGAGGACAGGAAGTAATATAAAGAAGTGGCACTAGAGAAGCATTGTGAAGGATGAGAGTTGACAGCAAAAGCCAGGCAGAGCATTTAGGGACATTTAGAGCTTCACTAAGGGTAACACCTGTAATGGACTGAAACACATCAAGCCTGATTTACCCCCGTGAGTTCATAGTGATAACATAAGACAAAAATTCTAACTGGTGACTTTTAGATGATGCTAGGGAGCCAACTTGTCTTGAAATTGAACAGAGGAGAAGGTGCAACTGTTGATCCTGGCTTCATCAAACTGTGTCACTGGATATATAATTTTGACAAAGAGGCTCTCTTCATAGACATGCTCCAGCTGATCATTGGGGGAACAATGATGAGGATTAGAATATTCCCATCTTGCCATCGCAAATCGATGGGTCTAGGGCAACAATCATTAGTGACTGTGCTTCCGAGATGGCTTAGTGGTAAAGAATCCACCTGCCAATGCAGGAAACGTGGGTTCAATCCCTGGATAACGAAGATCCTCTAGAGAAGGAAATGGCAACCCACTCCAGTATTCTTGCCTGGGAAATCCCATGGACAGAGGAGCCTTGGAGGGCTACAGTTCTTGGGGTCGCAAAGGAGTTGGACATAACTTAGCAAGTAAACAACAACAAAATATTACAAAAAAGTCAGGAGTCACTGTATGCCTCCTGATGAAATTACACAGCATCTTTTATAGAAAACAGTCAAATAAGAATTCTGGTCAAGCTTCTGGATTTTACTGTCAGTTTACAGGAAATACAAAAGACAGAGGAACATGTTAAATTACACCATGAAGATGCAAGCAGCAAGTCCAGACTGAGGGACCTCTGCAGGCAAATGACCTGATTTCCAAAACAAGTTAATTTCAACAGGAAAACCAGGATAAATGGAAAGCTTGCAGATTCAGAGAGACTACGGAGATATGACAGCCTATTGCAGTGTATGGGCTTATCAAAGAAAATGAAAAGAAAATCTTTGAAATAGTTGGAGAAATTGAAGTCCTGACTATATATTTGGTGATAGTATGGACTGGTTGCTAATTTTGTTTAGATGTGGTGAAGGCATTGCAATTACATTTTTTGAAAGAGCAGAGTTACATGCTAAGATAAATAGAGACAAAATCATTTGCTTAGATGTTTCCAAATAACTGGGGGGTGGGATGTGGGGAGCAAAACTCATTTGAACCAAGGTTGCGATCTTGAAAAGGCATTTGTTAAAACTGGGCAATAAGTATACAGGGTCTCATGATAACTGTTGTCTCTACTTTTGGAACTGTTTGAAATTCCCCAGTCCTGAAACATTTTTGAAGTTAATTTTTAAAACTTGTTCCTCTAAGCAGACAAGTAAAAATGAAAATAAACATTTTAATATAAATTTCCCAGGTGATGCTGATTGATAAGCTATGCCTTGAGAACCAGTGTTTTATAGACACAAAAATCTTGGAGTAGCTTTGACTTCAAGAAGTTTCATTAATGTTGCAGAAAGACTTGTTTCATCTGCTGTGTTTGAGTGGTGGTGATGGCTGTATCCTCATCTTCTCTATTAGAAATCCAATTATAAGAGGAAAAAAAGGGTCAAGAGAGGGCCCTTTTTGGTTTGTTTTTGTTTAATCACTAAGTCGTGTTCAACTCTTTTGCAACCCCATGGAATGTAGCCCACCAGGCTCCTCTGTCCATGGGCTTTCTCAAGCAAGAATGCTGGAGTGAGTTGCCATTTCCTTCTCCAGGGGATCTTCCCAACCCAGGGACTAAACCCGTGTCTCCTGCATTGGCAGGGAGATTCTTTACCCACTGGGCCATCTGGGAAGCCCATTGGTTTGTAACTGCAAAGCAAACTCAGCATTTTGTGATGTTCATGTGTTAATAGTGAAGGGTTACATGAACTGTGAATGCATTTGAGTCAGAGACATGACTTATCAACTCTCAGGAAACAGCAGATGAGATTTAAAAGTGTTTGTCTCCAGTTAAGTAAATTATCCATTGATTTTAGAATAACTCTGTCCAAAAAAACGTTTTTTAATCTACTGAATTCTTGACTCATTATGGCAATATATAAACAACCCCATGAAAATTAGGTGCCTAGATTTGATCACTTCATGAACATCCTTTCTCTGGGAACCAAATATTTAACATAAATTCTCTGAAAGTTCCTGGTGACTGTTGAGCTTTAGTCATATTTTAGATATTATTACCCAGAGATGCACATGATGTCTAACATGTAGAAATAATTGACTTGAAAAACTTGAATAATATGCTAGAGAAAAATCATCTGCGTAAAAAGAATCAGTTTAGGGGAGGTGAGAGTGATTACAGAGGGGATCCTGTGTAGGGCTGGAAAACAGTCCTGTTTTGTGTCCTGTCTCAACTCCAGCCATTGCCAGGGTCTTTCCCTTTACGTGTGCAGAAGCCACGTCTGGGCTCTGGGGCAGCGAGCTGTGATCATAGTGATGCTGGCCATGAGCACTGGGGCCCTATAGCCTCGAGTCAGTTACCACCTGGCTCCTTAGGGAGTCTTCCATTCTCAATCAAGAATGAGCAGGAGAAGGCCCACATAACTTGAGAGGCCTTTCTGGTGTCATCCAACTGGCTGGCGGCTGTGGTGAGATTTAGTAGATAGGAATTTCATTGTTTACATATAACCATCTGTAGTGAAAGTGAAAATCACTCAGTTGTGTCCAACTCTTTGTGACCCCATGGGCTATGCAGTCCATGGAATTCTCCAGGCCAGAATACTGGAGTGGATAGCCCCTCCCTCCTCCAGGGGATCTTTCCAACCCAGGGATCAAACCCGGGTGTCCCGCATTGCAGGCGGATTCTTTACCAGCTAAGCCACAAGGGAAGCCCAACTATCTATAGTAGGAGAGATCAAACCAGTCATTCCCAAAAGAAATCAACCCTGAATATTCACTGAAAGGAGCTGATGCTGAAGCTCCAATGCTTTGGCCCCCGGATGTGAAGAGTCGATTCATTGGAAAAGACCCTGATGCTGGGAAAGATTGAAAGCAGGAGAAGAGGATGACAGAGGACAAGATGGATGGATGGCATCACCAACTCAGTGCAAACTCTGGGAGATGGTAAAGGACAGGGAAGCCTGGCATGCTGCAGTCCATGGGGTTGCAAAGAGTCAGACTTGACTTAGCAACTGAACAACAACGACAACATTATAGTAGATTCTAAACAAACCATCTTGGTTCTTAGAGCCAAAACAGACAGAAACAAGTTCCCCCAAACCCCTCAGGGTTAAGAATGGACCACTATGTTATTGTCTTAAAAACTGTTTGTTAGTGAAAGAAAAAGAAAGTAATTTTGCCCTGAAGCTGGTTATTCCTATGTGGGAAAAAAAAAGAAAGGACAAACTAATATGAATATAGAAATTTGTGGAAAAGGAAGCCTGAAAAGAATTTTGTGTGTAATTAAATTTAATTGAATGAATGAATTTTAATATTGTATTAAAGGTATAAAATAATGGAAAACTAAAAAGTATATGTATGTGTGTGTGTGTATAAATATATACTGTTCAAATATGTTTAAGAAAAATAGTCTATTCAAGAGAAAGCTGTGGGTCACTGTTGTTCAGTCACTAAGTCATGTGACCCCATTTTTTCACCCCATGAATTGCAGCATGCCAGTCTTCCTTGTCCTTCACCATCTCCTGGAGTTTGCTCAAATTCATGTCCATTGAGTCGGTGATGCCATCGAGCCATCTCATGCTCTATCACCCCTTTCCCCTCTTAACCTCAGTCTTTCCCAGCATCAGGGTTGTTTCCAATGAATCAGCTGTTTGCATCAGGTGGCCAAAGTATTGGAGCTTCAGCTTCAGTCCTTCAGTGAATATTTAGGGTTGATTTCCTTGCTATCCAAGGGATTCTCGAGTCTTTTCCAGTAGCACAGTTTGAAAGCATCAACTCTTCGGTGCTCAGCCTTCTTTTTGGTCCAACTCTCACTCATTAATAGAAGTCAAATGATGAGGAGCCAGAAAAGTAAGAACCAGCTAGCACAGTGGTCTCTGCCTGAGCTAGCCTTTCCACCTGTTAAACAAAAGGAAGAAGACAGATCATTAAACGATGTCCAAGGCTGCCTGCAGCATGATGAAAATAATTCCTCCATTGAGGGCCTGGCTGAGGTCTGCTGGGTCAAAGAAAGTAGAAGTTTCTGTAGAGAAAGGTTTATTTATTTATTTGTGTTTGTTTTGTTTTTGCTCATTGAGAAAGTACGTGGCCAGACACTGGTGTTTATTTGTGTGTGTGTTGTGTATATTGTATATTGCTTAAAGCAGTTAAGCAATAAACATAATTGATATCTAAAAAAAAGAGAAGGGTATTTTTTAATCGTTCATTAATTTGGGCTACACTAGATCTTAGTTTTAACATATGGATCTAGTTCCCTGACCAGGGATTGAACCCAGGTCCTCTGCATTGGGAGTGGGGATTCTTGGCCACTGGACCATCAGGAAAGTCCCAGAGCAGGATATTTTAATGTTGTGTGTGTGGTGAGTTGCTTCTATCCTGCCTGACTCTTTGCGACCCTGTGGACTGTAGCCCACCAGGCTCCTCTGTCCATGGGTTCTCCTGGCAAGAATACCGGAGTGGGTTGCCATGCCCTCTCCAGGGGAATCTTCCCGACCCAGGGATCAAACCTGCGTCTCTTATGTCTCCTGCCCTGGCAGGCTGGTCTTTACCACTAGCACCATTTTAGTACTAAGCATGGTTATCAGCCCCACAAGGAGCCGTGTTTGTTCTCCTACAACAAAAAGGCAAACTGAGTCCTACACTACATATTCTGCCACTTGTCAGTCACTTAGGCTGATAACAGCTGATGTTTGTGGGATACTTGATGTGTGTAATCATTGGACCAAGTTTGAATGCTTTTGTTCTGGGAGATAGTGAAGGACAGGGAAGCCTGGCATGCTGTAGTCCACAGGTTGCAAAGAGTCAGACATGACTGAGTGAATGAACAACAACGCTGCAAAGAAGTAGATGGCATCAGACCCATTTTACAGAGGGAGAGAGGTCTGCACAGATGGAGGGGACATAAGGAAGATTCAGAATTAGGTTTATCTGTTAAAGCCACTGACATAGGCAGCAGCAAGACTGCCTCTCTCATCTAAGTCCTCTGAGCCTCTCTGTTCTTCTCTCTTAAACTGGAGATCTTACCAATGGAAGCATCAGAAGAACCAGTTTATTTTTTGTGTGTGTGAAAACTTTATAATTTACTAAGAATTTTTCAGAAGTAATATGCCATTATTTACAAATATAAGATTTAAACTAGCAGGCAGCATTTTGTTGTCATACCATTTACTCATATCCGTTGAATGTTAAGCAGTTTTGCTAACATGTAATTTATTTTCATACATTATTAAACTTTATTCAAATACAACATTGATTATTTAGCTAGCTATAAACCAGGCTTCACTTTTCTATCCTAAATTGATCTTTTCTCCTAAATAGTCATGCTTGAGGGGGCTGAGTAATTTCCAATATATTTGCGGTTGCACAGTAATACATACCACTTACAGATCTTCTGAATACTTTCTCTTTTGGCATGCCCACTGTTTATCAGTTTTCTTATTTTTCTCTTACTGCATTAAATCTTAAAGACAAATATGCTTAATGTACGAGATGTGAAATGTTGCTACTATGCAAACAAAAAGTAGTTTAGCTTAATTGCTGATGGCTAATCCATCTCAGACTCCACGGCCAACTTGAAAGAGCTTTGAAGTCTTACATGAAAAAATGATAGATACTGTGTATCACCATAAATTAAGCTGATGGATTTTTTTTCCCCAGATGATTGCCTTTTTTCCGGGCAAGAATACTGGAGTGGGTTGCCACTTACTACTCCAGGTGATCTTCCCAACCCAGGAATCGAACCCACATCTCTTGCATCTCCTGCAATGGCACCCCACTGAATTGATCACACCCACTCATCATTTACTGAACAGTTACAACAAGCAACATTTTAAAGTGTACCCGTTTTAATGGTGGCAATTGAAGAACGTTTTTGGTAACTTGTTTTTCTGTTTTGTTCTTCGTAGAAACGCTCCAGAGGCCAAGTGCTGTTTGATAAAGTCTGTGAACATCTGAATTTGCTAGAAAAAGACTATTTTGGGCTTACATATCGAGATGCTGAAAACCAGAAGGTGAGTGGTTCAAAGCAATAGAGAATCTTCTGGGTTCAGCTGCCCTTCACTGCAAGAAAGTGAACTGAAACTGAATCGGTAGATCATCTTCTCCACCCACCCCTCACACCCCTACACCTCACATTTACTGTCTGAGGCCCTAAATGCTGTTTATCACCTTATTTCTTCAGGAGGGAAATTATCGACAACTTCCTTCAATCTTGAGTCTATTGGAAACAGAAAATCAGTGTTTCTGCTCTTCATGCTTGAGTTCTTTATGCTTCCAGAAAAGCATTTTATATAGTGCTTTGGGAAGGGTATGATAGTATTTCAGTGGATTTGAGCCACTGAGAATCAAATACATTGATACACAGAAAACATGTTCACTGGGTGCTGTCTCATTGTTAATTCATCTTATTATGCTTTCATTTTCTGGTTGCATCACAATATGAGATGGGTCTTGTCTTAGGTATCCAGTGTACCTCTGTAGACTCTCACAGCTGATGCAGCCTCTTTAGGCCTTTTCCTCACTTATCCTCTCGACCACCTGAAAAATGAGGAAGAAGAAATTGTCTCCTTAATGCTGGAAACTGAGCCACCACAATCGTGTTCATAAATGTTACTTGTTTGGTTGTCATTCTGTGAATCATACTTAATCTTGACTGGATTCACTGGATGATGTCTTAGCTTCATCATTAAATGCCTGAATGTTCTGATGAAGAAAATCATAAAGTCTCAAACAAGTGTGTGTTTGTTAGGAATGCATTTAAGAAGGTGCTTTAAAATCTATAATCAAAGAAGTCACTACATGGGAAGCTGGCCAGCTGGGACATCAGTGGGGTCACGTTACACGTAGCCAACTCTATGTGTTCTCAGGTTCTGTATCTGCAGATTCAACCAACAGAAGATCAAAAATATTTTTTTAGAAAATTCCAGAATGTTCCAAAAACAGAATTTTAATTTGCTGGTGTATACACCAGCAGCTCTTTCTATCGCATTTCCATTGTATTAGGTGTTAGAAATAATCTAGAGATGACTTCAAGTATGTGAGGGGATTGCATAGGTTGTATACAGATACTGTATATCTGTATACAGTGTGTATACAGATACTGTATATCTGAAACTGTGCTGTTTCATATCAGGGATTGAGCATCCCCAGATTTCAGTGTCTTATGGGGTCCTATGACCAGTCCTCTGCAGTGACTGGGGGATGGCTGTATCTTCAGTTTTTTGTCCTAATTTGTTTGAACATAGAATCCACCATCTTTTCTGCTCTGTTTCTATGCTAGCTTGAATCCCCGAAGGCACTTGTAAAAGAATTTTGTCCAGCCTAAATCCTGCACATACATGCATCTTCTCAAGAGACAAGAGCCTGGGCTCTCTCGGGACGAGTGAAGGCAGCTGGACATATTAGGGGCAGGACCCAGCTGGGGGCCCTTCCAACAGCCCTTCCCTGCTCCCTCCCAAATGCACTTAGCCCATGTCTCTACCCACTCAACACGAAATCATTTCTGTTCTTCTCTGATTCATATTCAGACTCTCACTTCTTTTGCAGAACTGGTTGGATCCTGCTAAGGAAATTAAAAAACAGATTCGAAGTAAGTTCTTTTGGATTATTTTGTGTAGAAATGGGAGGGAGATTTTCAAACCATGGGCTTATCTGAATTAGTACCTCATACCCACGTGGCTGGTGTGGATACAGTATTTTGAAAGACAGATTAAGATCTCAAGTGTTATTTTTGGCAGATTTGTCTGGCTCAGATACCCATCACCCTTTATGAATTATTATAACCTGGGAATAAAATGACATGACTTTTGACCTAGTTCCTTGCCTGTACACAGATGTGAGATATGATTTAATCAAGTGGTGCCCCCGTTGACAATCATTTTAAAGTTCCAAACTTAATTATTAATGTTGTATTATGCCTAACCAAAGTATGAAAGGCAAGCAGTCAAGCTAGAAGTAACAGTCATTTAATAACAAGTCAGATTGAATTTTACTATCTGATGATAGCTTCTTTCCTTAGCCCCTAAAGGCAAATTAAGAAATGCACATTTCACATTTCCTAATGGACAAAACAACTACAGGAGCAACACAGAAAGTTTAAAACAGGTAACTAATAAGTATTAGACAGGATGCTAAATCTTAGTAGTAATTAAATGCTAATTAAAATGAGACATTTTTTCACCTATTCAGTGAAAATGGCACTGTAGCATAGGGAGTTGAGAATGAGGAATTTTTTTTTTAACCCTTTTCTATAGCTGTTGCTTTTTGCTATGGATAAATGGTAAAAGATAGATATTCTTTATACTTTCAAATAGCTAGTTAATTTTTTCAAGCAGTTCATTTTTTATCAATAAAACCTAGTTTAATTTTCCAGAGCGAAGATTTTAAAATTTTAATAATTCCCTGCACTGGCAATTTTGTACTCAATTGGGAGAAATATAACCCTTTAAGAAGACACTTTTTGTCAATATTTATTAGAATTTAAAAGGTACTTATTCTTTGACCCCTAATTTTACTTGTAGAAGTGTTATCAGTGTATGCATTAGGCAGGAGTGTGTGCATATGTACATGTAGGAAAGTTCATTGTAATACCATTGGCATAGCAGAAAACTGTTTCAACTTAAATATCCAGGTATAAGGAAATGATTAAATCGATCATGAAATACCCATACCTTGAAATACTGCTGCTGCTGCTGCTGCTAAGTCACTTCAGTCGTGTCTGACTCTGTGCAACCCCATAGATGGCAGCCCGCCAGACTCCCCCGTCCCTGGGATTCTCCAGGCAAGAACACTGGAGTGGGTTGCCATTACTTTGAAATACTAGGTAGCTATTAAATAGAATGAGATAAAATATAGTTTTAGCTCTCATTAGTGAGACCTTAAAGAAATAAATCATATTTGTTTAAACAGAATTATGCATAGGGACTTCCCTGGCAGTCCAGTAGCTAAGACTCCATGCTTCCACTGCAGGGGGTGAGGAGGGTTCAGGGAACTAAGACTCCAACGTGCGGTGTGGTACGGTGCAGCAAGACAGAGTTATGCGTGTATATAGGTATGTGGATATTTGGGAAGAGCATGAATGTTATTAATAGTAAATACCCCCCAGAAATGTCCCTGCCAGAAATGTCCCTGCAGGGTAAGGGGTTGAGAACAACTAATTTTTTCTTTAACCCTTTTCTATAGCTGTTGCTTTTTACTATGGATAAATGGTAAAGGGTAGATATACTTTATAATTTCAAATAACTAGTTAATTTTTTCAAGCGGTTCATTTTTTTTGTCCATAAAATCTAGTTTAATTTTCCAGAGCAACTGATTCTATTTGGAGACAAAATTTAAGACCAGTTTATTAATAAGAACGTCATTCCCATCGAAGTTTTCAACAGTTTACTATTAAAAGAGAAACAAATCTTTCTAGTGCCTTTGAATGTGCTGAGACCTCCAAATACCCTATGTGCAAATAAAAAGTAATTAGTAGTAAGCAGTTTGAAATGGTTGAATGCTAGGTAATATCTCAAAATAGTGAATTTTTTCTTAGATAGTAGAGAGCCTCATGAATTATTTGTACAATGAAAACATCTTTACCATATTTTTGAGAGGAATTTGGTGTCATCGCTAACAAGAAACTTGATAATGAAGTAGTTTGATGGAAATAAATTGGGATTGAAACCAGGGAAAGCTACAGGTGTGATAAGTAGGTAAAAACACACCTTTATCCAGAGAGGTCCAGTAAACACTTTAAAATGATAAATATGTTCTGAGAACCTTTTTATGGAGTTATTAAAAGCAGATGTGCTGAAATATATCTTAGTATTTTGTGTGTTTTATTTAAGTTCTTTATAGTCACCTAATTAATAAAATACTGTTTCATACTTGGGTGATTTATAGTCACAAAGCACTTTGAAAATGTATTAAATGTTCAAGGATAAATCATAGTACCGTTGCAGGAACGGTTGTATGTATCAACAGGTAGTTTTTTTGCTGTTAATGGAATTCTTTTTTTTTTTTCCTCTCTCTCTATTTCCCATTTATCCTTTCTCCTACCTTTCTTTCTAAGAGACAGGCTAAAGGGACAATCAGACATGAGATTTAAAGGATATTTTCCTCATGTAGATTAGACAGTGTTTGTGACAGCAACATAAAACCAAGAGATAATCGTGCAGACAGAGGAGGCACAGAAAATTGGGATTTTGGGGAAATGGAATTTGGTGTTTTTATCTATATTTCTCATTGTTTCCTGTGTACTAAATACCATCTTTCCACCAAAGTTACATTCTGTTAGTATCAAGGCAGAAAAGTATTATCAGACCTCATATAATTATTGTACAATCACCTTCTCTTCTAAACACACATAATAAAAGGATATTTCCATTATTTTAATGTTGTAGGCCCACAGTAGTTCTCTAGCATGAGATTTTTAAGACAATGGCAATCTAGCTGATAGAGATTTTAAATCACAAATTTATGAGAAATAGAAAGTTCTGAGCCTGTAGAGTTTGTGCTTATAAAAAAATTCTTATTCCAGTCATCTTTTATGCCTAACAAATCTAAAATTGCTGAATCTACTATCTTAGGATATAGTGTATTTACAATATAGTGATTTCATGATATAGAATATATGATAGTCATTTATGCTATAAAAGTAGTATATTTAGACATTTTAAGATTTGGCAGGCATGGAAGACTAAAGTTAGAATTTTTGCATAATAATGAATTCTCTTTAGTTTCACAGTTTTCTAATTATCATAAATTTGTAATTTAAAAGCCTATATCAGTGTTATAGAATGTCATTTTTATGCATTGAGACTCCTCCAATTCCGAAGTCTCTAACCAGAGTCATCATCTGAGCAGATTCAGGCTCACAGGCCTATTTATGGCATAACCATAGCTTCTCAGTGATTTGTTCCTACCAAACTCTCTATAGGGATATGTACTTAAGTTTAAATCTGCCTTGCATGTTAATTTCAAATTTTATGCCTCATTTCACTGGACTTTTTTCCCCTTGATTATGGTATAGGTTATATTTTCTTTAAGCTTTCCCACTTTTCAAAATAATGTCCTATGAGACCTCATTGTCATTTGAGCTATAGTCTTCAGTTCAGTTCAGTTGCTCAGTCGTGTCCAACTCTTTGAGAACCTATGGACTGCAGCATGCCAGGCTTCCCTGACCATCACCAACTCCCAGAGCTTGCTCAGACTCATGTCCATTGAGTCAGGGATGCCATCCAACCATCTCATCCTCTGTTGCCCCCTTCTCCTGCCTTCAATCTTTCCCAGCATCAGGGTCTTTTCCACTGTCAGTTCTTCACATCAGATGGCCAAAGTACTGGAGCTTCAGCTTCAGCATCAGTCCTTCCAATGAATTTCTTAGGTTTAGTGATTTTCAAAGTGTGGTCCCCAAGACCAACTGTATGAGAACCATAAGGGCGTTTATTGAAACCATAAGTTCCTTGGCTGTGTTGCAAATCTCCAGAATAAAAACCTCTGAGTGTGGAACTTGTTGTTCTTCAGTCACTAAGTTGTGTCTGACTCTTTGTGACCCCATGGACTGCAGCATGCCAGCCTCCTCTGTCCTTTACCATCTCCCAAGTTTGCCCAAATTCATGTCCGTTGAGTCAGTGATGCCATCTAACCATCTCTTCCTCTGCCGCCGCCTTCTCCTGCTGCCCTCAATCTTTCCCAGCGTCTGCGTCTTTTCCAGTGAGTCAGCTCTTTGCATAAGGTGGCCAGAGTATTGGGACTTCAATTTCAGCATCAGTCCTTCTAGTGAATATTCAGGGTTGATTTCCTTTAGGATGGACTGGTTTGATCTCCTTGTGGAGATCAGAGCTATGGAGTGGAGCCTAGCATTTTTACCAAGCCCCTCAGATGCTTCTCAGGCCCACAGTCCTTTGAAACTCACTTTCCTGTAATGAGGATTTTTGCATTGAAATATCTTTCTTCTGTTTTTATTACCTCTTAGTTTCCAACTTACAGTGTATACCCTGAATTTATTATGAGTTTGTTTAATTACATTGCTAAACGATTCATTGGATTCACTTTGAAGTGGATGAAAATTATAAAAGAGCAATAAGTCCGTTTCCCGTAACTAATCCATTAGCTTTCATTCCAGTTGCTTGGGAGTGAGCCAGCTCCCATTGTAAACTTCACTGTTGGCAAGTGTTCTGTTCTAGCAGGAGGTGAACAAGGATCAATAGGAGAGTAAAATCAAACCAGATTATTTTTAGAATAACAGGAGGACTTTTTCGAGAACAGAGGGAAAAATAATCACTAAGAATATATTTGATTGACAGATATGACTTGTAACTCTTAGAGCCGATATTTTGGGAATATTTTCTGGGTGGTTTAGAAATGACATGAAACACCCAGTAATACCTGGTCCCATACTAAGTCCTTTGAAAGTCAACTTAAGAGGGATCCTTGCCAGGTGGAAGTCTAAATGTAATATGAGTAATAATGTCAAGAACAAACCAGGATTAATAAACGGACCATGCCATTGATGACAGAAACACAGGTAACCTATGCAGCCTGAGCATGTGCTACTGAAGCAGGAGAATTAGTGCAAAGGCTAGAGCTGGCGCGTACTTATCATGCTGGCACTTTCCTTGTGAATATTTGGGAAGAACTCTGGGAGAGAATGGAGCTTCCGGGAGTCATGGAATGAGGCGGCCAGGTGGGGTGTGTTAGAAGTCTAGGAAAGAGCTTCCCTGGGGGCTCAGTGGTAGAGAATCTGCCTGTCAATGCAGGGCTCATGGCTTCAGTCCCTGGCCCGGGAAGATCCCACGTGCTGAGGAACAACGAAGCCCCTGCGCCACCCCTGCTGAGCCCGTGCACCCCAGCTAGGGAGTAGCTCCAGCTCAGCGCAACTGGAGAAGGCCCACGTGCAGCAGCAAAGACCCGGAGCAGCCACAGGAAAGAAAGTCTAGGAAAGCGTCTGAAGCATAAGGGTGGGACTGCAAGGACACGGATCACAGAGCAAGAGCAAGAGCGGGGCTCAGAGGAAAGGCCTCCAGCCCCAAAGCTGGGAGGCCCGGAGGCTCTTCCCTGCAGCCGTTAAGAGCCACCAGGCCCTTACAGCGTGCTTGCTGGGTGGAGAGAACAAAAGAAAACAGTTCCCCGCCAGGAGCACCCGGGCCTTGGTATGTGCCGCGCCAAAAGGTCACATGGAAAGAGCAGGATGAAAATATATGACAGGGTGACCACCGAGAGAGTAAATGTAGAAAAGAAGAAAAAAAATGGTTTGGTTTTTTTTTTTCACATTTAAGGTAATAAACCCGGTTAGGTGTATATAAGTAGCGAAAGTGTTAAGTCACTCAGTTGTGTCCGACTCTCAAGACCCCATGGACTGTGACCCGCCAGGCTCCTCTGTCCGTGGAATTCTCCAGGCAAGAATCCTGGAGTCGGTAGCCATGCCTTTCTCCAGGGGATCTTCCTGACCCAGGGATCGGACCTGGGTCTCCCGCATCGCAGGTGGATTCTTTACCTTCTGAGCCAGAGAATATGAATCAAAGGCAGAGCTCAGGGAGGCTTGTGATGTCTCACGTGTGTGTAGACCAGCCCGAGAGCAGATACCAGTGAGCTGATGTCTGGTTGACCTGCTTCCCCCCTGGAGAGGCCAGAGGAGATGCTAGAGGAAGAGGAATGGCAGCATGCAGTGAGGACCCATCCTGATCAGGGGATGGTGAGGAGGGGTGGGTTTGGGAATGCACAGAAAATACCCCCAATGTCTCTTTAATCAGAAATTTCCCCGAGGAAGAAGAGCTTTCCGAATGACCCATAGGGCAGATCATCCCTTAATATGGGGACAGCAGACCTTTCTTGCAAAATAAAAATGTTTTGAATAGTCCCTTGACATGTATTATTAGAGGATCTGACCTGTAGAAACAAAGCAGGCAAGACAAGGGAAACGGGGTTATCTCTGCAGTGTTGGCATGTGAGCTCCCCAGAGCTTCACTGGATAGATCCGGTCAGCTCCAGACTTGTCCAACTGAGGCCTTTCCGTACCGTTTACTATTTTTCCCTCTTCCCAAAGCTTACCTTCGTCCCTGAGAAAGGGAGCAGATTTAGTCAATGTCCTTGCTGGTTAGAAGCTCCAGTAAAGGATTTACTCGGGGAGAATACTAGAGACTGAATGAAGTTGCCGCGTTACCTGCGGATTTCACTGAACAGAAAAGTCCCCGTTTTCCAGGGATGATTCAGAGCTGCTAGCGAGTTAGTGCCTAGAGTTAGGACAGCTCTGGCTATCAGTTAGTATAAGTACAAAGGGATTGTCTGCAATTTTGTTATAAATTTTTTCTCCTCTCCATAGGTGGTGCTTGGCACTTTTCGTTTAATGTGAAATTTTACCCACCAGACCCTGCCCAGCTCTCTGAGGATATCACCAGGTATTTGAAAGTTGGCTGTGAAAGAGGCAGTCCTGTTGGGGGCTGTGCTGCTCTTAAATTCCGGGGAAGGGAGCAGGCTTACTACACCTGGTGAGCCTCTTAGTCGTCCGCGCCCAAAGGGCAAACAGAAGACAGCTGAATGGGAGCAAACATATCTGATAAGAAGATTTGCCGAATGGTATCTGTTCACAGTTGAATCTTTGGTGTTAAGCTGATACTTCTACTGCCTGACCCTGGTGGGAAAACACACGAAATTGAGATGCTGGCATCCTCCCGCTACAGTCAAATTGGATGGGATTCAGCCTGAAATAATATGGCAACTCCTGGTGCTCCTGCTTTAAAACTTGGAAATGTGTCTTCAGATGCGTATGCCTTTGTATATAACCAGTCTGATACGTTGGTGGCTGTTTTGTGTATTTGTGTATGTGTACACACAGGCATGCACACACACACAAATACACATAAACACATGCACATTTAAGAGTTTACCTTCCATGCCTTCTGTATACGAGGAAAATGATTCATTTGTTTTGGGGAAAGAACGTTAAGAAAGGAATAGCGGTCTGGCCCGGTGGCTGAGCTTTTGAGTGTAAGAAAGAATCTCTTTATGAAGTGATCCTGGGTTTGCTGCATGTCTTTTTAGGCCTTTTCGAGTGCTTTCTGCTTTGGAATCCCAGGTCTTCTCACTGTGTTCTGTAGTAAGTTTATAAGCAGTCAGAGTGATATTGCACAGTGTGGTTAGACATCCTTCTTGGCCAGCTTTTCAGGAAGGAGAAATTACTCAAAAAGTTTCAGTCACTTGCTATGATGAAAAGTAATTCCAGTAGACATGTCAGAGAAGAGGGAAAACCAGTTTCAGAAGATTTATATTTACGTTAAAGAACAATTTATAATTTCTTATTTATATATACTTTCTAGTAATTTTGAGGGACCATTTAATTGTGGCTAATCTGTTGTTAGACAGCCTGTATATACTTGGATATGGAATCTAGTGCATGATTCCTTTCTATTTATGCCATGTTTGTTATTGTTCAGTTGCTAAGTCCTGTTCAACTCTTTGTGACCCCACGGACGGCAGCACGCCAGGCTCCTCTGTCCTCTACTCTCTCCTGGAGTTTGCTTAAATTTATGTCCATTGAGTCGGTGATGCTGTCTAACTGACCGGAACCTCTGATATTTGTAGAAATTTTTGTATCTGGATTACACAGCATTTATATCATCAGCTTTTAAAGCCATATTGAGAGAGGACCTTTAGACTTAATCATAGCCCTCAACTTCAGCAGTTTGCTTCTTATGTGAAAAGTGTAAGGTATATTTTATCGTTTATACTCATATGCTGGGCCGTGAAGAGTATCATTAAAATTCATCAATGTTCCCATAAACTGTGGAGTCTTCTGCAATTAGTATTATATCTGTAACTCTTAGAAGCAAAATAACAGAAGATAAAAATCGACTATTAATGGAGATATTTAATATTGGCAAAATTATACAGAAGTGTTCTGGATTCCCCCAATTTAAAATTGTTTACTTTTAGTGATGAGATTTTAAGTGTGAATTCTTCAAAGTTAGTCTTCATAACAGTTGAATAAGTTATCTACATTTTTAAAAATGAGACTTAAACACAGGAGAAGGCATCCACTATAAAGAGACCCTCATTTCAGGACGCAGGAGGTGGCAAGCCATGTTTGTGATGGCACAGCCACGGTTTATCTTGGTCCTACGGCAGGACCTTTCATCTAGATAGCAAAATGAGTCTTCCTTTAGGCTTTGGGGTCTCATCATAATATTTAAGAGCACTGTTTTAATAGTGGAATTGCCTTCCCCCTACCCAGAGAGTTTGACCTTCAACATTACCCTAATGTTAGAGGAACAGTCTGTAGGTTTCCGTTACCCTGTGCATCATGAACGCATCTGTGTTTGATGACAAACGTGAAGTTGCCACTAGATGCCCTTAAATACTGCATTTTGTGGCCAAGTGTATCTTCCCTTGGTATGGAGAGCCAAATAGAGGTGCTGGACAGTGTGTCCCAGCGGGTCGTTCCGTGGGGAAAGTTGCTTGCTGCCCTCTTGGGACTGTGCAGGCTCCTCTCCAGTCTCCTAACTCTGACTTTCCGCCTGCCCTCTGGCCCCCGGAAGGTACTACCTCTGCTTGCAGCTACGTGACGACATCGTGTCCGGCAGGCTGCCCTGCTCCTTCGTCACGCTGGCCCTGCTGGGCTCCTACACTGTCCAGTCGGAACTGGGCGACTACGACCCAGACGAGTGTGGCAGCGACTACATCAGCGAGTTCCGCTTCGCCCCCAACCACACGAAAGAACTGGAAGACAAGGTCATCGAGCTGCACAAGAGCCACAGGTGAGCGGCAGGGGCCCCGGGAACATCCTGTCTGAGCTGTGCCCGGTGGGTGGGCGTCCCCACGGGGGGAGAAGCACCGCCTGCTTCTCCTGGGACCTCCCAGTTAATACGTTGAGGATGGGACACAGTGGAGTGAGGTTCTGGGTCTGATACATTTTGGGTGGTTGGTGGTTCCACTCCCACTTGGGATGTCCTTGTGCTGTTTCAGCTAAAAGTCATTTTTCTGATATTCTCCCCCGCACCCTACCTCCCTTAGAGCACAAATCAGTGTCTCTGTGGGAACTTGCACGTGAGCTAAGTGGGAAATATTACAGCCCCACCAGGTTCAAAGGCTTCCCTGGTGGCTCAGACAGTAAAGAATCTGTCTGCAATGAGGGAGACCCAGGTTCGATCCCTGGGTCAGGAAGATCCCCTGGAGAAGGAAATGGCAACCCACTGCTATTCTTGCCTAGAGAATTCCATGAACAGAGGAGCCTGGTGGGCTGCAGTCCATGGGATCACAAAGAGTTGGACACGACTGAGCAACTAACACTATCTTTCACCAGGTTTATTTAAAAAAAAAAAAAGCAGTGTTGTAATTAATACTTTTCATTTCTTATCAGAGGAATGACGCCAGCAGAAGCAGAGATGCATTTTTTGGAAAACGCCAAAAAACTCTCCATGTATGGGGTCGATTTACACCATGCCAAGGTATACACTTTAACACTCCAGACTTTCTGAATTCATGGAAGTGTGTACAAGGCCCAGTTGTCACAAATATTGTGTGCTAAGTTGCCAT
Source organism: Cephalophus harveyi (assembly GCA_006410635.1). Lineage (NCBI taxonomy): Eukaryota > Metazoa > Chordata > Mammalia > Artiodactyla > Bovidae > Cephalophus > Cephalophus harveyi. Next base: position 70,384 of record SJYT01018879.1, on the reverse strand, counting down.
GTATACCCTTGTTCTGGACGTCTACCAGGCAGTCAGTAAATTCTTGTTAAATTTTTAAAACTCTCTATAAAGTTTGGGCTTCCCTGGTGGCTCAAATGGTAAAGAATCTTCCTGCAATGTGGGAGACCTGGGTTCAATCCCTGGGTTGGGAAGATCCCCTGGAGAAGGGGATGGCAACCCATTCCAGTATTCTTGCCTGGAGAATGCCATGGACAGAGGCTACAGTCTGTGGAATGACAGAGTCAGACACAATTGAGCTACTAACACTTTTACTTTCATAAGGCTTAGATGCTGTGACAAAGATTCAGTGCTTTGAAATAAGAGGATTATTTTGGAGTTCAAATAAAGTTAGCCAGCCAGGCTAAGTCTCTGGGTGAGTTGTTGAGGCTGTATCTTGGTTCCAGGGTCTCGGGAAGAGAGAAGTTAGGGTTGGAAGGTAGGCACGTTAAGGTTGGGGAGAAAGTAACAACTGCTTTTACTCCCTGTCACACTTTTCCTGGAATCTGTGTTTTTCAACAGTGAGAGAGTGAGCATTGGAATGTTAGTCTGTTATCTAACAGCTACGAATAGAAGTGCTGTGGAAGCAGAGGCTTTCCTGAAATCTTGTATCTTCAAAGCATAGAAGATGTGTTAGGCTCTTAGAGATGGATTCTGGTCCTTTAGCAGTGTTGAAGAGATCCATGCTTGAAATCGGGGGGCAGCTGCTTCTGACTTGGACTGATACAGTGACATCCTCCTGGGTTGGGGACATGCCTTGACTTCCGGTGCCCAGAGTGGTATGGTCTCACGGTCTAGACCTCACAAGAACGTGCACGTAACAGGCTGCCAGGCAAGCAAGCGTCTTATACAGTCAAGCTTGGGGCCAGTAAATGAAGAGGGTTTTGGCAGGCTCTGTTCAGGCAAACATCTCACCAACGCTGGGGACCCCTGGGAGGGAAATACATGATCTGTACTTTCTGTTGATGCTGCATTTGGAAAGCTGATGGGTTTAGAATGAGTTTGGACAAGATAATAGTGAGGAGCAAATGAGCGCCGTTCTGACTGGGTTTGCCTGTGGGTCGTTTGTACATCACTCAGGATGAGCAACTTCTGAGGCCCAAAATCCCCAACACGAGCAGGATCTCTGAGACTTGGCTGGAGCTTCACCAGGGGACGCGGGTACAGCACAGCCAAGAGCACTGACATTTGTGTGTAATTACAACAGCAGGTGTAGCTCTGTTTACTTGCCAGGTAATTATTACAGGTTTTCACTTACTTGGCACTCAGACCACATAGCGTTTTATAGTTTTATGTCAGCTATCAGGTAGGATGAGGAATTAAAAAAGAAAATAAGGACGTGCACTAAGATTGTTTTTCTCAGAGTTTTTCCCTGCATGGCCAAAAGATAAAGAAATGAGACAAAAATGAAGGTAGCTTGGAAATTGGAGTGAATCAAAAGCTATTTTTGATACATACGATGACTCACTCACTACCCAGGGAGAATAAATAAATGAAAGATGAGGGCTTCTGTTTAGGAGAAGGGCAGCTCAGGATGTGTCACTGTTCCTATCGGGAAAAACGAAGCCACTTAGCATGGCTGTAATGACTAAATTAAAATAGATAGCTGGTTTTTCATTCGATAATGTGATTTGAAATTAGGCCAATTAAAAAAGAAAGAATTAAGGAAGTGCCAGTGCCGCCTGTGATAGGATTTCATCTGAATGCTAAGTATAACAAACGATATGGTTATGGACTTCATTTTCTGCTGCAACTGCCCTCCATCATTTCAAGGAGGAAATTTACCGAATTACATTAAAGCTAATTTCCGGTTATAAGTGAGATGCTTCTCTTCTGTGGATAGTATCGAAAGGCCCTGAGTTTTAACACCTAGTTAGAAATTCTGAATTGTGATCTTGGACTCAACAGCTCTCAATGAAGAATAAATAACCTTAGGTGAAGGTCCCTTGTTTTGGAAAAACCTGTTCTTAATGCTTTTTTTCCTTAAGAAGACTGTCTCTGCTTGTTGGTCGTTTAACATCACTCTGAATAGACTCTGTCAGAGGCGTTTATTTCATACAAGATTTGGAAATGTAGATATAAATCCATATTGGATATCCTGTGGACCATGGGCAAGTTGGAACAGTGCTTTTAGATTGAGGGATAGTAGATTTGTTTATTTTAATTGGGACAGGCTGAGACTGTCCAGGTCTTCCATCAATGCTCCCTGCTAAACACACGTCCCCAGACACATGGTTAGAGCTTTCAATACAGTTTGTCAAGTTACTGCCTAGATGCTATGGGCTACAGCAGAAACCTAGATATCAAAGTGAAAGTGAAAGTCGCTCAGTCATGACTGACTCTTTGCAACCCCATGGACTATACAGTCCATGGAATTCTCCAGGCCAAAATACTGGAGTGGGTAGCCTTTCCCTTCTCCAGGGGATCTTCCCAACCCAGGGATCAAACCCAGGTCTCCCACATTGCAGGCAGATTCTAAACCAGCTGAGCCACAAGGGAAGCCCCTAGATAGATATCACAAGTGTCCCTGTTTTAACCATCAAGAACCTATTATATAGCACATGGAACTCTCTTCAGTGTTATATGGCAGCCTGGATGGGGGTGGGGTTTAGGGGAGAATAGATACATGTATATGAATGGCTGAGTCTCCTCCCACTTCACCTGAAAGTACCACAGCATTATTAATTGGCTTTACCCCAAGACAAAAAGTTCAAAAGAAAAAAATAATAATCCATTTTTTGGTTGCTGTGTCTTTAATGAAATGGAAACATTCATCCAGTTTTAAGCCCTGCTTATTCCTGACATTTTCTTTCTTCATTTGCTTTTTGTTCCAGCCCATCCGTAGTAGCTTAACATGTGCTAGGCAGGTGCCGTGCTGAGCATATAGGTCACTGAGATAAACAGAGCAGGTTCTCCACCGGCCTGGGTCAGGGGGAGGAGGAGGAGGAGGAAGGGGAGTTTGGGGCAGCACATTTGCCCGGGGTGTGCTGGCCACAGTAATGATGTGGGGCCACAGGAGAAGTGAGTGTGTGTTGAAGGCCCCACGAATAGTTTCCCACCTTCTCATGGTTCAAAGACACTCATGAGTGAAGTAAAACATAATAATGGAAGAGGGTGTAAATGTCCAAAGGCCTGGTTCCTACTAGTTCTTCATCACAAAGACCGTGACTCAGGAGACCTCATTCCAGCAGCCCTGCTCACGTACGCACGTCTGCTTGAGGCCTGAGGTCACCTGGGTGGTCCCGAGAGCAGATCGTCTGGATCTAAGCATCCACCGTGCCTGCTACGTCCAGTGTCAGGTGGCAGCTCTGTAAATTGCTCTTACAGTTACAGCCCTTGATAAATGGTGGGTGGTCCCTGGTCTCTGAATTCCCCTGAAATCTGATTACGTTGTCATATCCTGCCCTCAATTCCTTCCGCCTCTCTAGAGTGAGGTCGTGTCTAATGGAGCGATACGTTTCCAAGGAGAAATGTTTCATTTTAAGTCAATTAGATTGTATGTGTAACCTCACCATGCCCAGAGAGGGACCAGAATACTTATTTTTGACTCTGGAAATGTTCCTTCTGTGCTTTGTACTGGCGAGACTTAGGACGTCAGTCCACCCACCCCCATACAGATGAGTCAGAAGCCCCTGTTTGGATTCTTTTGCGTCTCTCTCCCCACTTTGCTGGGGCTGCAGTGACTCAAAGTGAGACAGCCCTAACAATGACATGTCCCCAGACCTCAGCTTTGCCTCTCCATGACCCTATTTCCAACAACCAGTGAAACGGGTGGGGGGCTTCGCCTCACACACAGCCCCTCCTTCTGAACTTTGTCCTTAGCCCACGTGGGACACCACTGATACTCACTTATCCCTGATCTCACCTGAACACAACGTTGAGGGGACACAAACAGGTCATGGGGCGTCTCCTGAGCTTCACATAACATCTCTGATGACCCCTGGGAGCCCTCATCACACCTCCCTAGGAAATGACCTAAAGATGTAGGATGCAGGTAGCTAAAGCAAGTTGCAAATACAGCGTGATCCCCCTTTTGTTTTAAAAGAAAAAAGAGGCCTAGGACTTCCCTAATGGTCCAGTGGTTAAGACTTCACCTTCCAATGCAGGGGATATAGGTTCAATTCCTGCTTGGGGAGCTAAGATCCCCACGTGCTTCGCAGAGAAAAGCAATAATGTAAAATTCAATAAAAATTAAATTCAATAAAAATTCAATAAAAGACTTTAAAAACGATCCTCATCAGAAAAATCTGTTAAGAACAAACCAATACATATATATTAAGTGCATCTATATTTTTTGTATGTGAACCAAGTAATTAAGAGAGCACGACTGGGCAATGAGCGTATGTTGGGGGCCTGTTAGGGAGGAGGTGCACACTTTAAAAAAACTATTTTATACTCAAATTTTATAAGGTGAAGTCGCTCAGTCGTGTCCGACTCTTTGCAACCCCGTGGACTGTAACCTACTAGGCTTCTCCGCCCACGGGATTCTCCAGGCAAGAATACTGGAGTGGGTTGCCATTTCCTTCTCCAGGGGATCTTCCCGACCCAGGGATCGAACCTGGGTCTCCCGCATCAGAGGCAAACGCTTTAACCTCTGAGCCACCAGGGAAGGGTCTTTTTAAAGCAACAAACCCCAAAACACTCCTAGGAAAGGATGGGGCCTGTCTGCTAGTATCCATATTAGTTAAGTACTGCCCCTGGAAACAGGCTGCCCATATTCAGCTGGGATGGACAGCTAACCTATCTGTGCCTTGGTCTTCTTGTCTGGAAAGTAGGAATAATAAGAGCAACTAGCTCAGAACAATGCTAGTGAAGATTAGTAATGCATGTAAAGCGGTCCAGCCAGGCCTGGCACCCAGTGATGAGAAGCCAGGTTCTGAACACCACTGCGATTAACACACCTTCACCTGGGTGACCTCCCCTATGTGCAATGTGGATGGACGTCGTAAGTCCAGGATACCTGGGTGAATAGAGTTTCCACTAACAGATCTCCACAGCAATGAGTATCTTCATCACAAGGCTATTATTTAGTGGTAATGTGTTTTAAATGGCTGCAGTATTTTTCATACTTCAATCAGAGCTACAGGCAAGCCTTTTTATAGGTTCCAACCTGGAGGCTTAAATAGTGTACCCAGCCATAAATGAAATAGATGAGTTGCTCATCCTTCTTTTTTTTTTTTTAATCTTTTCTTTTGTACTGGGATACAGCCAATTAACAATGTTGATAGTTTCAGCATCACAGCCAAGTTTAAAGCGAAAGTTGCTCAGTTGTGTCCGATTCTTTGTGACCCCATGAACTATGCAGTCTGTGGAATTCTCCAGGCCAGGATACTGGAGTGAGTAGCCTTGCCGTTTTCCAGGGGATCTTCCCAACCCAGGGATCGAACCCAGGTCTCCTACGTTTTAGGTGAATTCTTTACCAGCTGAGCCACGAGGGAAGCCCAAACAGCCAGGGGATTCAGCAATACATAGACACATATTACATTTTAACTGTTTTTCTAGATGACCATTATTGTAGATGCATTATTATTTTTCTCTATGGCTTTGATATTCTAACTTTGTATTCTAAAAGGTAGCATGTTTTTGAATCCAATTTAGGCCTCTGGTATCATTCATTAATCTCTTTATACTTGTGCCATGTATCACATGATGCAGTTGTATTTAATTTAAAATATACTTTGATACCTGATAAGCCTAGGACTCCTTCATTACCATTCCTTGTTTCTCGCTGCTGTTTTTCAGGATTCTGAAGGAGTCGACATCATGTTAGGAGTGTGTGCAAGTGGTTTGTTGATATATCGTGACCGACTTCGCATTAACAGATTTGCCTGGCCAAAGGTTCTAAAAATTTCATACAAACGGAACAACTTTTACATTAAGATCCGGCCAGGAGAGGTAAGTAGACCCCAACTTGCGTGTCCGTTGGGAAGAAAGTTACCAAAGAACCGACAGGAAATTTTTATAAATTTTTTTAGTAGAAATTTACCTGGTCAGCAGCTTTATTAGGATAACTTTGTGACAGTAGATAGTCAATAAAAATATTTGATATAAATAAGAAGAGTTCAAAAATGAAAATTCATAGTTACATAGTTATTTGCACCCATGGACCGACTCTATTTGTGCATTACCGTAGTGGCTCAGTGGTAAGCCGCCTGTCAATGCAGAAGTGGGTTCTATCCTGGGTCAGGAAGATCCCCTGGAGAAGGAAATGGCAATCTACTCCAGTATTCTTACCTAGGAAACCCCATGTACAGAGGAGCCTGGCGGGCTACAGTCCATGGGGTCTCAAAGAGTCAGACGTGACTTAACGGCTGAACAACAGCAACTCTATTTGTAAAATATTTAATAATAAAATAAAAAATAAAAGTTTGCCTATTTAATCCTAAACCAAGAGGTTTTAAGACTTTTCTGATAAGATTAATGAATGTGAAAGACAAAAAATGATCAAACAGAAGTTTAAATCCCTTGCTCACATGTTTGGAACTTGGCAGACATAGTGAGTTATAGCTGACTGCCTAAGAGAATTTATTGTAGGTTTGTCCAAAAAACAGTAGTGCCTACAATCTTATCTTCCCTTTTTATTGTTTTGTTCTAATTTTTCCCCACTGCATACATTAATTGAATGATTTTTTCCTTTTGCATATTTTAATGTAAAAGCAGAATTCATGAATAATGTTTTGTATTTTTTTGTGCTGTGGTAGAAAAGAAACTTAGTTTCTAAACCTCTTTGTGAATAAAGAATAGATTTCTTCCCCATCTGTCCTGTTGTGCTGTCTCTGCAGCCTCTGTCTTTGTCCTCCAAATCTGATAGCATCCTAAAGGGAATAACTTAGAGGTAGTGTGCTTCAGAGTATAAGAAAGATTAGAGCCAGCAAAACTGGGTGTAAATTATGCAAGTTCCGTAGCCTGATACGTTTCTCCTCTTTTGTTTTTCAATCAGAGAGACTAATGAAAGAATCAGAATTGTTAACTAATCTTCGCTCCTTAGGCAGAAACATCCATGATTAACTTACAGCCTCCTAGTGGTTCCGTATCTATTTCTTGCCAACATTGTACTTGTTCAGTCACTAAGTCATGTCTGACTCTTTGTGATCCCATGGACTGCAGCATACCAGGCTCCTCTGTCCTCCACTGTCTCTTGAAGTTTGCTCAAATTCATGTCCATTGATGCCATCATGTCCGGTGATGCCATCTAACCATCTTATCCTCTGCCACACCCTTTGCCTTCAGTCTTTCCCAGCATCAGGGTCTTTTCCACATAATATATAGTAAATATCTGCTATTATCTCATAACAGGTAATATATATGTCCAATTTCTAATTAAAGTAGTTAATATAGTGGAAGTAGTCCAAGCCCTGATTTCAGCTCATCTATTCTCTACATTTTCTGGTAGAGTATAGAATTACCTCCTGTCTTTGAAATCAACTTCTCCACAGGTGGAAAATGCAATTTCAAGCATCAGTATATGGAGTATGATGGTTACAGTAGTTCATAATGCTATATTGTATATTTGAGATTGCTGGTAGAATAGATCTTAGAAGTTCTTATCACAAGAAAACAAGATTGTAACTCTGTGTGGTGATGGATAATTAAGTTGCCTCATATGGTAGTCATTTCACAAAATGTACAAACATCAAAACATTATGTTGTACATCTGAAGCTAATATAATGTTATGTATCAGTTTCGTTCTCAAAAGTTTAAAGAATCAGACTATAAAGCAGGCAATCATGTTTCATGTAAATATAGAATCAAACTTGTATTTGAAGACTAAAATAATCTACAAGCTTTTCATACAAATACATGAAATTAAAGTCATTTTTTATATTTCCTTAAGACTGCATGTTATGACCAAGATATATTTGATTTATGGAGCATTTATTAAGTGAGCATCTATTTATTGCCAAGAACTGTGTTGGGCCAGCTTCCCAGGTGGTGCTAGAGGCAAAGAACACGCCTACTAATGCAGGAGACATAAGAGACTCTGGTTTGATCCCTGGATCAGGAAGATCCCCTGGAAGAGAGCATGGCAACCCACTCTAGAATTCTTGCCTAGAGCATGCCAAATCCACTAGGCTAGAATGTAGCCTGGTGGGCTACATTCCAAAGGGTTGCTAAGAGTCAGACACTACTGAAGCATGAATATTCATAACCCTGAATATTCATTGGAAGGACTGATGCTGAAGCTGAAGCTCCAATACTTTGACCACCTGATGCAAAAAGCTGACTCATGGGAAAAGACCCTAATGGTGGGAAAGATTGAGGGCAGGAGGAGAAGGGGACGACAGAGATGATTGGATGGCATCATCGACTGGATGGACTCGAGATGGAGCAAACTCTGGGAGATGGTGGAGGACAGGGAAGCCTGGTGTGCTGCAGTCCATGGGGTTGCAAAGAGTGGGACACAACTGAGTGATGGAACAACAACTGTGTTGGGCGTTGAGAATAGAAAGATAAATGTGACCTTGATCCTGTCCTGTTAGGGTGTTTCTGTTTCACAGAGAAACAGACTGAGACAGTTGGAATCACAGAGTCATGATCCAAGTGTGATGATATCCCTAGACTAGGAGTGAGTGTAGTGAGGGGCCAGAAGGGAAAGTCTGAGCAGTGCATCTGGAGACCACCGTGAGCCTTGGGAGCTTTAAACTGGGATGTGACATACTCGGTGGATATTTTGGGATGAGATTCAGCGACTTCGTAATGTGATGTGATGGGACCTAAACTAGGGCGGAGGCTGTGGGAATAGACTGGGAAGAGCACATCCGAGAGAGAGAGGCTTCAGAGGCAGAGGCCGTGGTCCTGCAGACAGAATGCAGGAAGGATTGAAGAGAGAAAGAAGAGAGTCCAGGAGAATCAGAGGGCTTTGGGTTTGCATGAGCGAGGTTCATGGCGATGATATTATTAGATAAGAAAGAAAAGTGGGGAGAATTTCAGAAAAAAAAAAAAAGATTGACATTTCTTTGCAACAGAGTTTTGGGTGATGGTGATCCTTGCATAGTAAGAAATAAAAGATTTGAAAAGTGTCATCAACTGTATAATACATTTTATTCAAGGCCTTAGGCCCGGAAGAAATTACCAAAGAAGTAATTCTTGTTCAATGAGGACGAGCGGGGGAAAGACCCTAAAACAAAAACTATGGGTAGTGCCACTTTTTCTTGGCCTTTTTGGCTAAAATCAAGTGTAGTATAGGGGCTTCCCTGGAGGCTCAGTGGTAAAGAATCTGCCTGCTAATGCAGGAGATGCAAGAGACACAGGTTCGATCCCTGGGTGAGGAAGATCCTCTGAAGAAGGGCATGGCAACCCACTCCAGTATTCTTGCCCGGAGAATCCCATGGACAGAGGAGCCTGGTGGGCTACAGTCCATGGGGTTGCAAAGAATCAGACACAGCTGAACAATGGAGTGTGCGCGCACATGCACGCGTGCACGCGCACACACACACACACACACACACACACACACACACACCACTTTTTAAGGGAGGGGTTGGCCGAAGATGACCAGAGGCAGATGAAGAAAAGCATCCAGAGAAGAAAAGAATAGCCAGAAACAGTCATGGCTAATAAATAAGGATGATGAGATGCAGTCACTGGTTCACCAGCAGTACCAAATGGGGCAGAGGAGCCTCGCGGATGGGAACAGAGAAAAGTGGGTTGAACTTGACAGGCAGGTCCTATCGTGACAGTAAAAGCTCAGAAAGGAGTGAAGACCTGGCAGGTGGCAGCCAGGTGAGAAGTGGACTACAGAGGCTTCTCCTCCTGCCCCTCAGCCCTGGTCCTGGCTCTGCAGAAACAAGCTCAGAGAACGTCCTCCCTGCCCTCACTTTTTACAACCGCGTTTATAGGCTGAGAAGAAAGGATGAGAAGGAATTACTGGTGACACAAAGGCTCCAAAGAAGTTGAAAGAAATGAATCCAAAGCCCAGAAAAAGAAACATTCAGAAAGTGCCGACCCTCTCTCATCCTTGTGCTGAGGAGACCTTTCCTGTAAAACCCCCGCCCTCAGCATCGCAGAGTGTGGTCCTTCAGCATAGCGTGTGGTCCGTGTGAGATGCAGGATGAACACGTGGAAGATGGTTTAGTCGAGGTCCCTGGTCCTCTGTCGGTTGAATGGGTCCACTGGGTGGGGTGAGTTCCATGACCACTCCATGACCATCAGAGGGAGGGAGAATTTGGGGAAAGCAACTGCATTTACAGTCACCCGTGATGTTCTCCCCACCTCCCCTGCCCAGTCCCACTCAACAAACAAGGAAGAGAGGTCCAGCGTAAAGAAAGCTCACATACCTTGCACAGGACCCCTCCCTTGGTTCTTTGCCATGTAATTTCCTTTTGCTGCTGATTATACCAGTAGTCTGGTGAGTTTGAGCTCTTTGGGGAAGGCCTTACTGTTTAAGATGATTGCCCTCTGGTGGCCTGATGGATCCTGTCTTCAGAAAAATTTTTTTTAATTATCGAGTATCTGCCATAATAATATGAAAATCTGTTACTCAGGAAATTAGCTATTTCACTTTGGAGTGAGTGTCATCTCAAGTCTACATGCCGAAAAATATGAAAATACGTTCTCCCAATCCTTGATCTTATGCAGTTGGGCCTTATCCCAAGGTTCTGCATCTGTGGATGCAACCAATCATGGATCAGAAATATTCAGGAAAAAAAATTCAGAAAATTCTGAAAAGCTAAAAATTTGAATTTGTTGCAACTATTTCCATAGCATTTTACATTGTACTTAAATTCTTCCCCTAGCATTTACATTGTGTTAGGCATTATAAGTAATCTAGAGATGATTTAAAGTCTGTGGGAGGGTTGTGTAATTTATATGCATATACTAGGCTAGTCTATGTAAGAGACTTGAGCATTGATGGGTTTTGTTATCCAGGGCAGCCTGGAACCCATCCCCTTGGATCTTGAAGGACAAGTGTATATAGTATTGCGAGATGTTAGCCTCTAACATGGTAATGCATTTTGTTGTTGTTCAGTCACTCAGTCGTGTCTCTTTGAAACCCCATGAACTGCAGCACACCAGGCTTCCCTGTCCTTCACTACTCCCAGAGCTTGTTCAAACTCATGTCCATTGAGTCAGTGATGCCATCCAATCATCTCATCCTCTGTCACCCCCTGCTCCTCCTGCCCTCAGACTTTCCCAGCATCAGGATCCTTTCCAATGAGTCATCTCCTCGCATCAGGTAGCCAGAGTATTGGAGCTTCAGGTTCAAGCATCAGTCCTTCCAGTGAACAAATAAAATCAGCAATATCTGATACCAAGCCATTGGATACATAGAATATATGCATATTTCTAGACCAGATACAAGGAATGTCATCTTGAGGCTGCTGTAGACTAAATGTTTTATTCATTTCTGTGTGTTCCAGCTGACGTCATGATGTCAGAGAGAAACCATGAAAATTAGGCTTAAAAGATCAGGACAAATTGGTCTCTGGAAGGAATACAAATTCTCTCCTTTTCTGCATTCAGTTTTCATAAGATTAATCCTTGTACATGCAGCATTTACTACATGCATAATGTGGTTGTCTGTACCTGCAGTGTTTTGAGACTGATATTTTTTTTTTAATGAATGAATGTGTGTAGCATGAAATCTGTATATAGCAATTGATTTAGGGAGTAGAGAAGAATTTATGGGTGGTATTTTTATTTTGTATGTTATTTGCTTTCATGTTATTTATGACTCCCAACTTCACTCTGCTCTCCAACATTTTTTTTAAATTTAGTTTGAACAATTTGAAAGCACCATCGGGTTTAAGCTGCCAAACCATCGAGCTGCCAAGCGTTTATGGAAAGTATGTGTAGAACACCATACATTTTTCAGGTGGGTGGAAATCACTTCGCTTTTGTTCTAAGGAAGTAGGGTGAGTGGAATCACGTTACTGAAAAAGGTGGTTAGAAAAAAGAACATGGCAGCAAAATTCTTTCTATCCTTCAGGTTTGTTGCCGTCAGATGCCTTGATAAATCCTAAAGATCTTCTGACTAAATTTGAAGGGTTTTCCTTCAGCTGTCTTATAGTTACCTGTCTAATCACTCCCTTTATTATCTTTAGTGGCTTTCCCTATTTTTATAGGATGTTTAATTCAGATGGCCAGTCCATTCCTTGCTATTTCAATAACTTTTCAATACCCTCAACTCCTCTGTTCACACACAGTAAAGCTGTGAGATTTGTGTCTACAAAATAACGAATTATCACTGTTCACCGATATCACCTACTTAGTTGCTCACTGGGTTTGTAGAACCACAGACCCTCCAGTTCCATGGGATGGTCAAGTTCACCTAATCCCAACTCCACCCCCATAGCATGTTTACAGCATCCCTTGTTGATACACACTGTGTGAATTGACTTTTTTCCTTACAAAATCAGATTCATTGAATTGCAGGTTGGCTGTTAAACCTGTGGCGCACAGAGCACTTTTTACCTTTCAGAACAGAGTAAGAAATTAGCCTTCTTGGGGCTTCCCTGGTGGCTCGGTGTTAAAGAATCCTCCTGCCAACGCAGGAGACACAACTTCGATCCCTGGCGCAGGAAGATCCCACTTAGCACAGAGCAAATGCACCGAGCCCACGCAGCACAGCTATTGAACCTGTGCTCCAGAAGCTGGTAACTGCAACTACTAAAGCCTGGGTGTCCTGGAGCCCATAAGAAGCCCACCACAATGGGAGGCCCAGGCACTGCACCTAGAGAGTAGCCCCTGCTCCCTGCAACTAGAGAAAAGCCCACACAGCAAGGATAACCCAGCACAGCCCAAATAAATAAAAATAAGTTAGCATTCCTAATACTTAGCTTAATCATCTTTCCAATGTTTTTTCTTTAATCTCTGTAGACTGTTGTTACCAGAAGCGCCTCCAAAGAAGTTCCTCACCTTGGGTTCCAAGTTCCGTTACAGTGGCAGGACACAGGCCCAGACCAGGAGAGCCAGCGCGCTGATAGATCGTCCAGCCCCGTACTTTGAGCGCTCGTCCAGCAAACGTTATACCATGTCCCGCAGCTTGGATGGAGGTAGGCACCGCTCGTAAGGACTGCCAGTGGCCACCAAGTAGTGTGAGACCATCGAGAGCGTTTGATGGACATCGTTGCTCTGGGATAGTATGGAACGAAGAGCACTTGTTGGTCTTTGACCAAATGGAAAATTTTAACTAACCCCTAACCTCAAAAAAACTTTAGGGACTTCCGCTGGCAATCCAGTGGTTTAAGACTTCATGCTTCTACACAGCAGGCACAGCTTCGATCCTAGTCAGGGAACTCAGTTCCCACATGCCACATGGCATGGGCCAAAAAAAAAGGTGCCTCTGTGAGTCTGATGTCTGCTGTGCTATGCTTAGTCACTCAGTCGTGTCTGACTCTTTGCAACCCCATGGACTGTAGTCCACCAGAGTCCTCTGTCCATGGAGGATTCTCCAGGCAAGAATTCTGGAGTGGGTTGCCATGCTCTCCTCCAGGGCATCTTCCCAACCCAGGCATCAAACCCAGGTCTCCCACATTGCAGGCGGATTCTTTACTGTCTGAGCCACCAGGAAAGCCATGGTAGATTTATGTAAAATCACACAAAAGAATGGTACTTGGAGAATGAGTCAGCTTTCATAAGCTGGCACCCTGAATTAGGGGAAGGATGCTCTTATTCTTCAATATAGGAATCCCATACTTATGCATCATTTGCTTCTCTCACCAGCAGATCTTAAATGATTATCAAGTTTATTTTAGATCATTTGGTTCAGAAAGAAAACTGCATTAAATGTATCTCTTGTTCTTTTAGAAATGTCAGCAGTGAACTGTGACTTTTATCTGTCAGTGAATAATAACTTATAGGAAGGATGACATTCAAATAACAGTGAAGGGCTCCAAGTGACCTCCTCCTGGTTTATATTAATCACTCCAGCAGATGGGCTGGGAGGGTGGCTGTAAACGCTCTCCACCTTTAAGTCAGGTGTGTGAGTATGGTGGGGAGAGAATCACTCAATCACTTAAGTAACATTTTTAAGGCATAAAAGGGAGTCTTTAGGAAAAGTTTCTGCATCATGGGGCAGTTTTCTGCGGCCATGTCGAGTTACACACTGGTGTGCTTTTCTGCTCTAAGACATGACAGCTAAAGTCAGAATATCTGTATCCTCAGAAGTGAGATCCACAGAGGAGAGGCCGAATATAATCGCTGTGCCACGTTTAGCATTTTGTGTCTGGGAGCTGAGTATCCACAGGTTTTGGTTGTCCTCGGAGGTCCTGGAACCATCCCCTCCAGACTCCATGGGATGACTATGAAGCTTGACTTAGGCCCCAGGCCTCTATTTCCTAACCCAGAGCTCCTGGACATGAGATGTGTTATAGGGACCTTGTCCTGGACACATACAAAGTGATGTTTCTAGCATGAGTATATGATTTTAATAATAAGCAAAAGCATAAATAGAATCACGAGTTATTATTACAGATGCCTGGGATCACCTCCCCCTTGACCTTCTCTGCCTTCAGCTCACTGTAGAGTTTCAGTCCTTCCTTCCCTTTCGCCAAGCCCTGATGTGGCTGTTGGGGTGACATACTCCCCGGATTTCTTGACTTAAAAAAGGCTATATTGCATTGATGTTGTTAGAAATCCTGATTCGGACTGCAGAAGAAGATACAAATATGAATGAAGTGAGATAAAGAATCCTATAATGCTTTATCTGAATATATCTGTCCATGGAATTCTCCAGACCAGAATTCTAGAGTGGGTAGCCTTTCCCTTCTTCAGGGGATCATCCCAACCCAGGGATCGAACCCAGGCCTCCTGCATTGCAGGTGGATTCTTTACCAGCTGAGCCACAAAGGAAGCCCAAGAATACTGGAGTGGGTAGCCTATCCCTTCTCCAGCAGATCTTCCCAACCCAGGAATCAAACCGGGGTCTCCTGCATTACAGGCGGATTCTTTACCAACTGAGCTATCAGGAAGCCCGACAACATGAAGTCATAATTTATATCTCTTAATTCTTGGCTCCATCCGCTGAAGGGGCTGAAAAGCCGTGATATCCAGCAGTACTGAGCATACTAAGTGCCTGCATCTTACTTTCCCAGTGTCTCCCGTGCCCCTGCCACCGTGTTCTGTGCTTACGCTTGTGTGGATATAGAGAAAGTTGGAAAAATATATACCAAAGAGTTTGCAGTGACAGTGGAATAAGGAGGGTGGGCAGTGAGCAGACTGAAGAAAAGAAGAGAAAGTCTGTGTAAATTGACTTGCTGCCATGACCAAGAGCTCCTTTCGCAGTTTGCAGAGTCTAATGACGTGAATGAAAACAATGCACCTAAAATGAAAAAAGACTATATTGTCCCAATGGAGTACTTTATAAAAAGTTTATAGAGGGAGTCAAACCTGTGTTATTAGTGCTCTGTTCTTCTTATAAGTTCTGTTAGTGATGTGGGAAGAACGCTCACCTGGTGTGGATAAATCCAGACCCACGTCCAGACCCGTTCGCTGCGTGGCAGTGGGCGGGTGGCTGACCGTCTCAAGGGCCTGGATTTAGGCATCATCTGTAAGGTGGCATCATGGCCACCTCTTGCAGGGTTGTCGCAAAGAGTGACTAAGACGCTGGTGAAAGCGGTCTTATTCCAGATGTGATCCTGAGACCTCAGCAGGTATATTGAGGGTCATTCTTCAGGCTCTTGTGAGCAGGCCTAGGAAGGTCAGTTACCTTTCCCTACCTTCTAGAAGAGTGTTCCATTTTTAGAATCTCCGAGAACCAAGCTTTCGGGAAACACTGTTTACTAGGAATGTTTGAGGCTGAATGAAGTTCTTTGAACGTTCACGTTCACAGTGGCCCCTTTTCTCTGTATCGTCTCATCTGCTCTTGTTTAAAGCGTCTGTGTAAGCTGGTGTGTGTTCTTTAAGTCAGTGCTGGAGGAGCTCATGTAGAATCTCAGCTTTTTCCCCTGAATGTCCTTCATGTGGTTCTGTGATGTGAACCCAAGGGGACACATTTGCTGTGAATGCTGTTTTCCTTGTGACCCTCTGTGCAATGGTGATTGCTGAGAAGACAGAAGCCAATCGTGAAACCAATGTACTAATTCCGTGCTGTGTCTCTCTCTCTCCCCCTGCCCAAAAGTGATGTTAGTATGTGTTGTCTCACTCTGGGGTCCTGCTGGTTCTCGTATGTTTTCTGTGCTGCTGCGTGGGGGACCATGGCTGCATGTTGGAATAGCTACTGCTTTTTGCAAGGTTGCATCTTCTATGAGAAAAGCCTAACAAACCTTTTTAGGATACTGTGTCTCATACGAGCTTTTTTGTCACTAGATGGAGATGTAAAATATCTTAGTGAAGGTGCTTTAGTGAAATGGTTTACTATTCAAAGGATTTCAGAGTTTTTTTCTTAACATTTTTGTCTTAAACTCCCCAAAATATGAAAGCAGATTAAATTTTGCCTGTGATTTGAAAAGCAGCCTTTCTAAATTTTAGTAAATTTTATGGTACCTAAACCCTAAAAGAATGAGTAACAAATTTCAAAAATTTAACTAAATCAGGTATCTCTTTCACTAAGACATTTTAGCTGGGAGGAAAGCCTGGATCTTACATCTCTTAACGTTTGCATGCTTTGCAGTTGCATGAGTTTCATTAGCAATGTTTTCTTCCTTTCCCCAAATACCAGAGATGAATGAATGTATGCACATTGTGGCAGTCTTTTTAAAACGCAGTAAAAATTAAAACATTTCTGCACTTCAGTTGAGCAGAGTTGCCATCTGAATTGTATCATCTCTGCTGAGATGGCTACTTTTCAGTATAACTTAGGAAGCTTTTATATTATAGGAGAGAGAGACTTTTCAACCACTAATAACAATAGTAGTAGTAGCAATGGTAATCACACTACAAAAAAAAAATTCAGTGCCACTCACTGACTGGCACCTCCAAAGATGTGTTTAAAGTCAAGTGTAGCAGGGCAGTTTGCTGCTGCTGTGAGTTGTGGAGCTTGCCTCTGAGTGCGGCTGCCCCGCTGGTTTACTCTGTGGGTAAGAGGGTCAGCAGTCACTCAGTGCCCCGCTCTTTCCACTCACATCCACCCGCACACACATCCTTACCAGAGAGCCTGCGAGGGGATGAAACATGCTGGTGGCTTCAAGAGATGAGCATTGAAATCACGCGTAGATGCAGTTACAGGTGACAGAAATACGAAACCACAGTGTCGCTTAGATGAGAGTACCTGCAAGGCTGATGTGTCTTGTGAAGAGAAACCTGGTGCTTTACGGGTTTTTTTTGCTTTTTTGCTTTTTTTTTTTTTTCCTGTAATAGGACAATGGGTGGCGTCCATCCTTCTTCTGATGTAACTATCTCAGACTTTATTTCTCCAATTGTATCCGCTTTTAGCGTCAGTGAATGAAAACCATGAAATATACATGAAGGATTCTGTGTCCGCTGCAGAGGTTGGTACTGGCCAGTACATCACCACAAAGGGCATGTCTCAGACCAACTTGATCACCACTGTGACTCCGGAGAAAAAGGCCGAGGAGGAACGGGACGAGGAGGAGGACAGACGGAGAAAGGCCGAGGAAGCCACGCCGGTCGCTGCCGTCCGGCACGAGGGAAAGGTACATCTCCCCTCTGCTCCCAGGGCTCCTGCAGATTCTAAAGAACTCCCGAATGGTGCTGAGAATGTGAAGCAGGAATGTGTGCATAAGACTTAGGCTGACTCATAGCTCAGCGTTAGTCACATTCATACTATCAGTCTTTATTATTTCTTCTGTCCACAGTTTTCCTCTGAAAGATCCCTTTTTTAACTTTTTGAAACTTCTTATTGAATGACTTAGGTACTACGTAAGACTTTCAACAGCTGTCCTGTCTGTAGATCTTAAAAATACGTTTGGTGGCATATTAACCCATTTATTTGTGTTTGGGCTTATAATTCAGAATTGCCGCTAAAGCTGTTTTCTTCGTTTCTGGCCCCATTCTCCTACCCAAGGGCTGTGTATTTACCTAGACATACAGTATTGACTTTGCCATACTCTTGACTGCAGGTAACTGAGTGGCCACAGTTTGCATATCCATACACTGTTTTCTCTCTTAGTCTTTTGATTTTAACCTCATCATCAAAGTAGCCAGTGGATATATTTTAGAAAAGCGTTAAGGCAGACTTCGCAGGGGAGATGGAGGGTGAACTTGGCAGTCATTTCTCTAGGGTGCTTGATTCGCTGAATTCGGTCACTTCATTTCATCTGAAATTCAATTTATTTTTTAAAAATAAACATTATGATTATTTCTGGAGCTCCAACACTACAAAGCAACTTTTTGAGAAAATGAAAGTCAAAACACATGTACATAGCATCCTTCTGGTTCCGGGTTATGTATCTTGCAAAGCAGTTCCCATAAAAGTCAAAAAGCACAGTAGGTTTATATGTATTAATCATGGAAACCCAGGAATGTACAGGGAGAAAGGAAACCGCAGAATAAAAATACTGGAAAACTTAGAGGTGATGCTAAAATTGGGGTAAATTTGATTCAAAAGTGCTCTTTTGCAGGCGGGCTCTTCAGATGTAGAGGCTGGGGTGAGAATTTCCCCTGGGGTCTGTAGAAAATACTTCTGGTAAGAACGTAACAGTGACTTCTGAACAGGCAGATTGGCAAACGTACCATCATTCTGTTTATGATAGAACATCCCAGTGACCCAGTGCTCAGCCCTTTTCTTAGGGTAAGATTAACTCATTTGCCAAACTCAAAAATAAAGACGGACATAACAACAAGGATATCTGGCTCACTTAGGTACAAAAATGTGCATTCTTCTGAATTTCGTTTTCACACACCTCCTTTTCAGTTAAGATGGGTTTTAACTAGGTCTTAATCAGAAGATGATGATATACTTGAAAACCAGTGCGTCCCATGAGTTTTGGAAGTTGCCCAGGCTAACATTCCACTTTCAGGGATGTGTAAATAATATGAAAGTGTTAGTCGCAATTGTGTCCGACTCTTTGTGACTCCATGGACTATAGCCCACCATGTTCCTCTGTCCATGGTATTTTCCAGGCAAGAATACTGAAGTGGGTTGCCATGCCCTCCTCCAGGGGATCTTCCTGATCCAGGGATTGAACCCAGGTCCCCTGCATTAGCAGGCAGATTCTTTATCTTCTGAGCCACCAGGGAAGCTGAATAAGATGAAGTGTGCTATAAAAGGAAATGACTTGTCCTTTGCTCCTGAAATGATCACTCCTACTTTATTGATTTTAAAAGATCAGGGATTTGTTTACGTGAGATGGAGCCCTAAGCCGGTGTCACTTGGTGCTGTTTGTGCCACTGGAGAATAGAAAGACAAAGGAGACTGTGGCTGTCAGTCAGAGCGCCGTGACCCAGATGCCTCCTGAAAGGCTGGGGCCCAAAGCTCCTGCTGCAGTAACTGCATGCTGTCTCCATCCCCCCACCCCTGCCACCGCAAAGCTGTTTTTAAAAACCACTCTTTAAAAAAAAAAAAATTTAAAAACCCACTCTAATCAGCCACGTAAAAGATTAAGCCGTAATTTCATTTTTCTCCATCTTCAAAATGGAACACAGCACTCTTTTTATTTTTTTAACCAAAATGAAAGTGTGTTACTGAAAACAGTATTTAAACAACTGGTCTCTAATTCCTTTGGGAGTGTGTTTCCCCACTGATGATCACTGCAGGTGACAAGGCAGCCTTCTGAGGGCGGACAGCAGCTCTTAACTTTTGCATTATCCTCAGTTCAATGACATTTGTGCAGGGTCTTGTGTAAGATACAATGTTTAACATCAAATGTGAGTATTAGGAAAAGACATATTCGTCTGATATCAAAAAAGAGACACTTCTGCATTGTCGTAGGTCCATGCTATCATTTTATTTGTGCATTTTCTTACCCTCTGCCTCTGTATTTCCCAAGTCAGGGTTGGATAACCGCCACAAAGCAAGCTGGATAATGTCCATGCTATCAGGACACTAGGCAAAAACACACGTGTGCATATACACATGCACACACACACATGAGTGCACACACACACACAGTGGAAGTGCGGTCATCTTCAGGCTCCAGGTGACCTTGTCTTGAACTCCTTGGTGGCAGCAGCCTCTACACTGGACCCAGGTCCTGTTCGGCCTTTGCCTGCTTCCTCTCCCCTCACCCTCCGCCCACCCCACCGCCTCGCTCAGCAGTCTCCCACCACCTGCAGAGAAAGCTGGCTGTGGTCACAGAGACCATGGGACCAGGGAGGGTGTGACGAGCCTCACATGCCCACAGAACCCTGCACAGCCCTCCCTGGGAGCAAGCTCACGGTGACGCTGGCCTAGATCTTCCTCTTAAGGACTCAAACCAGGCAGATGAAGCACACCACTCCTCTGCTAAGAAAATGCAGAAGACTGGGAAATTGTGTCTTTCTATCACTTATGGATCACAAATAATACAAAGTAAACACTGATAAACCACATTACAAGAAAGCACAGTCTTTTTGGCTAGTTAGCTTATTGAAACCACTTCTTCAAGCTCCTCCGTGCGCACCATGAGTAAATGGAGCCAGGAGAGGAATTTTCAGAAGAGCCTCTGTTCTTCACAGAGACTTTGTGTTCCTACTGTGTTCACTATGGATTTCCCTGATGGGAACTGCTTACAGATAGGAATGGGGCCAGAAACTTCTTGATTTGGAAACCCACCTTGTTTTGGCTATCATTGAGTAACCAAGGAAAGGTGATGCTGGAGATTTTGCTTTAAATGACTGCAAATTGGATTCACTGTCATTTTAATCCAGTTGAACCCTCATGACAGACCTAGTAGCCAGACATCAGGAGAAGTTATTGAAAGTCTTGGTTTTAGGTTATCAGAGTTATATTTTCTCTCAGCATCCTAACCATTCATGGAGTTGTTGGTCTAAACACAAGTTTTGAATCGTATGAAACATGTAGATATTGAGATTTCCCACAGATATCTTCCCCTCCAAGCTTTTTCTAAAGCCTGCCCTATGTTTGGCTTGAGGGTCTAATGGGGAAAACGATGGCCCTTCGTGGGAGCATTGGCATGCACCTCGAATGCTTTAAGATTCATGAACGATCCCAGTGCTGAAATTCTTGTTTTGACGATTTTATATCGGTACCCATAAGAAAGTTAACTAATTGCAGTTTTCTTTTTGTCCTTTTGCACCTCTGTTCGCTGCTTTCTGTCTCTCTCGCTGTCCCTCACATCAGTCACCTGGGCTTGGCACCGACTCATGCCCCCCGCTCCCCTCATCAGCCCACCGTCCCCCCGCATCCCCCACAGGGCTCCGCAGGAGGTGTAAGGAGAACGGGCAGCCCCCGCCGGGGGTCGAGCTGGCCCGAGAACCCTGGCGCCAGCACGGGGAGCCCGCCTCGGACCCTGACGGCCGAGGGAAGCCGTGCCCGGGGGACCACGACGTGGCTCTCGGCTACAAACCGCAGCCGGGCAGAGGGGCCACCCTGTTTTCCTTCTCCCTGCAGCTCCCTGGGTCCTTCCCCTCTCTCCTGGATGACGATGGCTACCTGTCCTTCCCCAACCTGTCCGAGAGCGCCCTCCTGCCCCAGAGCCTGCAGCATTATCTCCCCATCCGCTCGCCCTCCCTCGTGCCCTGCTTCCTCTTCATCTTCTTCTTCCTGCTCTCCGCCTCCTTCTCAGTACCCTATGCCCTCACTCTCTCCTTCCCTCTGGCTCTGTGCCTCTGCTACCTGGAGCCCAAGGCGGCCTCCTTGAGTGCCTCACTAGACAATGACCCGAGTGACAGTTCAGAGGAAGAGGTGTGTACCTCGGCATAGCACACACATCCCTGTCATGTTTGGGGCTTCGGTCCGAAACACTCGGTAGACGGCTGCTGCGATAGTGGTCCTCCTTCCAGAGCCTCATTTACCGTCTGTGCCACTCCGTGCAGAGGTTTTGTGTGCCGGGGATGCGCCCCCCAGCCCCGGGGTTAGGCACAACACCATGTGGACGCAGCAGGCTGAGCCCGGCCAGAACCGTGCTGCCACCCACCCACTCCTGTGAGTGGGAAAGGACTCAGCCACGAGGCAATCATACATAAATAACCCGTTCGCTCTGTAGGAACTCAGGGGCAAATAAAAGGCTCTGTTTAGTTACCGTTCAATAAAGGAAAGGACACAGAAGACAGATAAAGTAACTTTTCAGCTAGATGAGGTGAGGTACCAAAACATGTCCTGATGCAGTAATAGGCGCCCGGTAAAGGATGCCCCAGGTGCAGGGAAAGGGCACTGCCCTCGAGGGTGCATCACCACCAGGATGGCTTTCCAAGGTTGTAAGCGCCTCCCTGTCCTCCCTGGAGGTTCCGAAATGCCCCCACCAGTCTTTGACGGCCATTGCCAGATTGTCCTTGTGACTCCCGGAGGAAACTCCAATCCTGTGGTTGTGTTGAGTCAGAAAGACAGGCTGGAGCCGTTTAAAGCACCCAGTGACATCAGTCATTGGCAGGGTCAGAAACAGGAGCAGAAAGAGCTGAAGTTGACAACAGCGGTTTTCAAACACAGTCGGGGAGAGACTCATTTTAGGTTTCTATACACCATAAAAATGGGCTGAAATTCCTTGAGCACCAGCAATGCCAGATCAGGTACTGGGAGGCAAGCATGCTGTCAGGCCAGCGTGAGCCCCAGATCCACCCACATGGCGACAGTCTGGTAGATGAGCCTCTGAGGCTGGCAGCCAGGAAAGGACTTGAGCCTTCCACCTCTGTACCTGAAAGCGGCTGACCCCCATCCCTCATCCGAGCCACTGGGGGAGGTGACGTGGTAGCTGGTAGTTTTTCCTTTTAATTGCTCCCCTTCCCATCACTGCACTGGCATGTGAACAGCCCAGCGGTTTCCCTTTGTGCAGCTTTCAATAGACGCCGGGGAAAAGTACAGAAGCTGCCAACAGGCCTCTGGCTGACACCCCTTCTCCCCCGCCCCCACCTACACCTGCCCCCAGCTCCTCCAGCAATTCTCTCCCCACAAAACAAGGGTTTTGTGGCAGGAGACAAACTCGATACACCTAGCAGTTTAAAAAAAAACCACAAAGTCAAAGCAGCACTTTAAAAAGGAAAGAAAGTCTATTCAGGTCTGTGCTCAGCTAGAAATGATAATTCCAGCACACCTGTGAGTGTATAGCATTGCGAGGTGCGTAAGCATCTATATTTAGTGGTATTATGACCATTTCTTTGAGGCAGCAGGGAAATAATGGTAATGATCTGAGAGAAAAATTTAGTCTTTCAATTTGATATTGCCTAAGAACCCTTTGCAAGGTTCTTGGATCCTATATGACTTAGATCCAAATCTTATCTGTTATAGAACTATTTTCACACATGGAAAATATTTTAAGAGAAAACCCACTCTAAATCCTAGGCTTAAATATCTGTTTCTCACAGTAGAAGCATTATCAAACAATGTAGGTCTAAACATACAGCCTTTTAAGAACACAGTATCTTCTACAAAAGCTGTTTGTACTATTAACTGGTTTCCAACCTGGACATCATCTATTCCTTTAGCAATGGAGTTAGTCATCCAGATTACAGAAGGCAAAAAGATTGCCATTTTATGTTCTTCTGCATTGTTAAGTAACTGAACTTTTATGTAGCCAACCACACAGATCTTGTGCCTAATCCAGGGTATACATCTTGTTGTAATCAGTGCATGAAAATTAATGTTCCACTTGGGCATGTCTGCGTTACATCAGCAAAACAAATCACAGCACTTACTCCTCGCAAGCTGGTGGCGGCGTGGCTGGCGTGTCATAAACCCTCCTTGTTCCTGCAAACCCCTGAGACCGTGAACCAGCTCTGGCCTCGGCAGCCTTCCCGGCCACCCATGACAGCCTCCTGCCACATGACCTTGTATTTGGCCATCTGTTCAGTGTCGTCTCTTAACCCCAAATGTTAAGAGCTGTGTGCTCTGGTTCAAGCTGAGCTAGAATACTCAGATGTAGGTCATTCAGTTTAAAAAAAAAAAAAAAAAAACTCACCATTTGTTGGCACGGCCTGTTTTCTTCCCTGGGCCTCAAGCACTTTGGCAGCAAAACCTGGTGACTTTGTAACATACAGTTCAGCTCTGTCACTTTCGTTTTGCAAAATCACTAATGACTGGAACGCTTTTTAAATATTTTGACATCCCTGCTTACATTTGTCGCGTGTGGCCGTGGCTTCATTAGTCCCAGACCTTCTCAAGAGTGAAATCCAGTGTAGAGAGTTGTAATCCTCTCAAACTGTAGAGCAGTCGGCCATTTTTTTCTTTTGTCCTTCTAGAATCTGGCTCAAATAAGGAGGGGCTGAATACTAAATCATCTAGATCTCTCAAAAGATATAAGATGAACTTAGTTCACCGTAAATTGTGTGTCAATTTGTGAAGAATTTTTTGATGATGCCAAAAAAAGGAAATGGATTAAATCTGGAGGGAAAGACTGATCACCTGATTTAACATTTTAAATTGTGTAAGCACATCATATGGTGGTCGATGGTGCGCCACACACTTTGCAGCTTTACTTAGTCTTGCTCAGTTGCTTAGTCGTGTCCAGCTCTTTGCAACCCCGTGGACTGTAGCCCACCAGGCTCCTCTGTCCATGGGATTCTCCAGGCAAGAATAGTAGAGTGGGTTGCTATAAAAGTTGTTTTATTCAGCCTTTATGACTTCAGTCTTTAACTGTTTATTGATCAGGTACTGTGTTTGTTGAATGACTGACTCAGTTCTACTATTTATTTGTGTATACCTAGGAAAAATAACAGCAATAATTGTGAAACATTGGGTTGGCCAAAAGGTTTGTTCAGATTTTTCCATAACATGTTAACAGAAAAACTCAAACGAACTTTTTGGCCAACCCAGTATTATATTCGTAGCAATATTTTTGATTTTATAGGCATTTTTAGCTCTGTGTGTGTCGGGTAGTATATAAAGGCTTAGTATCAATTACCTGATACAGTTAGGCCTATTAATTTCCCCATTTTCCAAGAAGGAAATGGGAATTAAAATATGAAACATCCCCCTCGTGTCACAGAGTTAAATAGCAAGAATTAGAGCTGGTGTCATTCTGACATGAGACCCCTCCCTCTTATTATTAACCGTGGTGGTAATTCCAGTGCCAAGATGCTTGGAATGCTGTTGAAGTAAATTCTAAAGTCATAGGGAAAGTAACATAAGGGGGAAGAGAAATTCTTTGAAGAACGTTTGAGGCCTTTGGCACAACTAGTTAGCCCTCTGAACCAAGTCATTCTTACTTGTTCTTGAAAGCCTAAGGTTTCCTTGAGTTGTTCCGTACCTTTCAACAGCAACCTGCCTCTGTCTTCCTAAATCAGACTGGCCTTGCCCTAGACTGTCAGTTGAAGCCATGCTAATGTGCCAGCAGGGATCACCTGATAACAGCCACCCACTGCCAGGTGTTGCCAAGATGGTTGGGTCATGCCAACTCTCAGTGTGGTTTCTTTACCAACCTATTGGAAAGGGTTTCCTGCCCCACTTAGGCATGGAAGCATGTTGCCAGGATGGCGAGTCAGGTGCACAGGGCAAGCATGAGTTGACAGTTCCTTTTCTTTCAGGAATATAGGAAGTGAAAACTTAGGAGCAGGTCAAAAAGTCAAGCCAGCCAAGAGTTGTGTCAACTTAACTGTGTCCCAGCCCTCCCTCTTGATAACCCATGTTCTTTGCAGTGAAAGATCTAAGAGACAGAGTCACAACCTTAGAACCCCGAGTTTTGATTGTCGTTTACAAATTATTAATCACACAACTTCATTCAAGGGAATTTTAATAGTTGCTAGTTTCGAAGGGAGTCAGTTGATATCATGTAAGATGTTTAGGTCTCCATTTCAATGGCCATGGCTCTTCTCTCCTCCAGAAAAAAAATAAAAATGTTTGCTCTAAATCATAAGCGTCTACAAAGCAGATTAAAAATCAGTCCTGAAATTCCTATTGTAATTCTCCTGTGAAAACCTAGGCTCTGTAAAATGCTGTGCTTTGTTTTATTTGTTTCCAACTAAATGTCTCTCTCCCTCCCTCTCTCCTTATTTTTCATCACTATGATTATTATTTGCTTCATTTGAATGTTTATTTTGGAACAAGATATTCAAATTCCATACTTTTATATACCTCTTTCTATTGGAGGGTGGGACAAAGTAAACAATATATAGTCTTAAAAATATCTAGTTACCAATGCTGCTTGTGAGCATTAAGTTACACTTTCCATACGTAAAACATAGGCCAGAGTCACTGGCATGTGCTTTTCATAATTAAAGGGTAATGCAGATAGCCTGATGGTCTTAGATGGATGCAAATTATCCAAATGATATTAAAAATGAGGGGCTGAAGGTCCAGTGACTATTACATTAGCTTTTTATTTAAATGTACTTGTTTATTTACCTTTCAATTGTGACCTATTACACTAGAATTTTTTTTTAATATATAAATTGCAATTTTATTTGCATTCAACAGTTTTAGATCTTTCTTGGGGTTTCTGTTAAAAGGGCGGGAGAATGACGCAGCAGCAGACATGGCACCCTGGCTCACGCACGTCCTGCGGTTCAGGCAGGCCATGTGCCACTGGTCTTCCTCCGAGTGTCTCTGCTGATGGAACCTGGCTCTGGCCTTCCTTTGGCTTTTGTTTGCACCTGCATTCTTGTGGGAAGGTAGTGCGATTTTACAGGGCACAGAGAAAGGGACTGGGCTCTCGGACCGAGACATACCTGCTTTGACCCGATGATTTGTTTTCTCTTCCTGCCTTTCTCCTGGAACCTGATCACCTCTGCCATCCACAGACAGACAGTGAGCGCACAGACACGGCAGCTGATGGGGAAACCACCGCCACTGAGGTTGGTACTGTAACTGAGGGGCTCAGCCAGTTGCCTGATGAAAATGCTCTGAGGGCTAGCTCTGTGTTTATTAGCAGCTTGCATTTAGCACTTTGGCATTTAGAGTGGAGAGAAATGCTACCTTAATAATAGGAGTTAAAAATATTCTGCTGCCTAGACTGCTGGTTCTTAAACTCTGGCCTACATCAGAGTCACCTAGAGTTTTCTATTCACGTGCAGAAGAAGGTCTGGGGTAGGCTTGAGAATTTACATTTCTAACAAATTCCCAGGAGACAGTGACTCTGTCGGTTGTGGGGTCTCATTTCGAGAACTCTTGGCTCAACTGATAATACATTTTAAAAAATGTATTCCCTTAACCCACAAGTTTAAGTATGATAGCTATAATAGGAGGGGGAATATATGGGGGAAGGGTCACAATTAATTTAAGTAGCTTGTTGACTGAATACAAATACATTTTAAAATCCTAAATGGTCAGAATGCTTATTAAAATTATAATACTTCTCTTAACTCATTTTTTGTAGGCTGGATATAGTCTAGGTTACTCAAAAGAAATGAATTCCCCAGGGAAGAGAAAATTAGCAAATTACTGTTAGTACTTTATGGGAAAAAAGAAAAATTATCACACTGACCAGTGGTAGGAGAGACACTGTGCTATTATTTAACTTTATTAATTTTTAGGGTTCATTAAATATGTATATGGCTTGTTGTTTTTTAAATCTTCTCTATCAGCAACTAATTAAGATATCTGTAAAAAACAATATTTATCTCTAGTAATGGAAAGCAAGATGTTCATTTCCTAAAGTGCTAACAGAATTTATTTTTCACTTTGCTGTAGTGTTTACATTAGGTTATTTTTTTACATTATCCAATCATAATATTTTCTAGTTGGGTATTTAGGAAGAAGTAAAAATAACTAGTATTTACACATCATTTCATTGAAAATATGTTCAGGAAAACATTTCAAAATGCAGTTTAATTGTTTTTTTCCTTTGGAAATGCCAGAGTTCAATTCAAAGCTTGGAAATCATCATTTGTTAATTTAAAGATAATACTGGAAAATTATTAGCAGTTTCTTTTAGGCAGTCACATATAAACTGATTACAGTATAATCATTTTCTATGCCAAATATCCCAATTGCATCTTAATTTTGTGAGAATTAGTTACAGGTAGCTACTGATACATTCAACAAATTTCATTGTAATCCTAACGTATGCTATACATGAAAAATTTTTAATAATACTACTTTAAATTTTCTAGCAGTTTTAAAATTTGTTTATATTACATTTGAAGCATGCAAGTGAAGACATGTAACATAAATAGATTATGCATTTTAAAAATAAAACAAAGAGCTATGAACCCACCACCATTGTAGAGTCAGCATGCCACCAGCCCTCTAACGCTTTTTGTAAATACTTCCTCTTCTTTTTCCTGGAGCTGGTTATAACAGTAGTGCAGAGTGGGGCGTTCAGGTTAGACAGTCTGGTCCCCATTGAAACCAGACAGACTCATCTTGAAGGCAGCTTGCTCCAGTATCACCCGCTTCTCATCCATAACTTCACTCTGGACCTCCTCTTGTGGTTGATTTTGGACTTGAGGGAGGTTTATTTATTTATTTATTGTAATTTTCTTAGTTACCCAGTGTCAGCCCTCTCCTCTTCCTAAATTTGTTTTAAAGTACGTGAGCTCAACAAATTCAAGGTTAAAAGAAATTTTTTTTAACGTGAGAACCTTTGTGTTAAGTTCTTTGTGCCTTACTTCTCTAGTCTACAAATTGGGGATCATAATAGCTAACCTCATAGGATTATGGTAAAAATTGACTCAGAGAGAGCACTCATCATTGGGTCTTCATAGCCGTTTGGTGAATTTTAATTTTGATGTGGCTGCTCACACTTCCTGAACCGTTTCTGATGTAAGGACAACCCGTCAAGTCCTACCTGTCACCTCCCATGCAGGGTGTATGCTTGTCATTCTTGGAAGTCTCCAGGTTGAAGCGTCCAAGACCCACCGAGCAAGGAGCCCTTTGCTTTCATCATCTTATTAAGCTTCATAATTAATAAGAGAACACTGTGGTTCACATATAAGAAAGAAATGTCCTCTAATGTAAGCGTAAACAAGTGTCCCCACGTAGCTGGCTTATCTAGACCCCGTCCTTCGATCTCAGAGTCGATGGCATGGTAAGACTTTATCTCCCACTCTTTCTTGATGCTGGCAGTCGGACCAGGAGGAAGATGCAGAGCTCAAGGCACAGGTAGAAAACTCAAAATGGAACAAAAGCCAAAAAAAAAAGCAGCGTGCGATAAGTCACTGTTGGTCTCTGGTGTTCAGATCTTCCAGCATGCTCCGTGGCGGTGACCATGTGTTGATGCCGTGCGCAGGGTGGCACTTGTTTTCGTGACTTATCATGTCCCTTACCTTTCCTTTCTTTTCCACTTTTTTCAGAATAGTCTGATTAAGCGAATAAAGGGTGAAAATGTGTATGTCAAACATAGTAATCTTATGTTAGAGGTTGGTATTGGTATATACCAGTGCATGCTCGTGTGTGTTGGTGTTCCTCCAGGGGCACACCTGTGGGCTCGTACCATGATGCATGAAGGGTGTGTTCTCACCTGTGACTACGTGCGGTTGACTTCTCTGCTTCCTTTGATTCCTTCCTGTCTCCCCAGATGTAGATCCCCTTTCCTGTGTGTGTATTTATTTTAATTCTCTGGTTCCGTGTGAATTACACTCTTTACAGTTGACCTTTGAAACTTTTTCTTTTTATGCTTGTGTGATGTAGATTTTGTTTTCCCTCGCTTTTCCTTGGAAATATCACATTTTCACCAGAGTGTTTGTGGTAGTGTCATGAACCCTGATCAGAATTTTTTGTTTTTTATTTTGACTACTAATGAGATAACGACCTTACTTTTAAAAAGAGAGCGAGCACGTGCGGAAAGGAAATCAAATGTAAAACGTTGACTGTTGGATTCTCTATGTTCTGAATATAGGAGCTAGATAAAACCCAAGACGACCTGATGAAACATCAGACCAATATTAGTGAGCTGAAAAGAACCTTTTTAGAAACCTCCACAGACACTGCCATCACGAACGAGTGGGAAAAGAGGCTTTCCACCTCCCCCGTGCGACTAGCCGCCCGGCAGGAGGAGGCGCCCATGATCGAGCCGCTGGTCCCCGAAGAGGTCGGTATTCAGGCATCAGGTTGCACACGTCTTCTGTTCACTAGCGTCGCTCCCCTACAGGGTCTTCAGGGAAGGGATCTGGAAGACTTCTGAGTATAGACTCTCACCCCTTGTCTGTGTATAACCTGTAGAATGATGGGGTGGCCAGGGAGCGAGTAGCCTCATCCCATGGCACCTTGGAAGGACACTCTGGCACAGGGCTGCTTGCTCTAGATGGCACAGCTAAGAGACTGACCTATTGTATGAATTAACTCACTGCCACTTTTTCTGAATGTACTTTCGCTGCCTGAAGAAATGCCCTGAAGGCTCATAACTGTTTCTCATCACTTGCAAGATGAGGCTTGTTGAGATGGTCTAATGTTTGACTGAACATTGGTCTAGAGTTGATAACATTTCAGAACATATTTTCCTCTGGGAATACTATACCAGGCTTTTATTGGTATTGGATTTTTATTTATAACATATATATACATACAGTTTTTTTAAAACTGGTTATTTTAACTGACATATATAAACATTTATATTATGATTTATAATCAGTTTTTATTTAATTTTTAAGAGGGAAAGTAAAGGCCAGATTTTTGTTTTAACACATATATATATGTATAGTTTTTAAAAACTGGTTATTTTAACTGATTTATATATATAAACATTTATATTATGATTCATAATCAGTTTTTATTTGATTTTTAAGAGGGAAAGTAAACACCAGAGGTCTTTTTGAGTAAGAGCTTTCCACATAGAACAAATACTCTCTTTAAATGTTCAGCGAGAGGATTCAGCTGGTGTGACTTCAAGACTCCGCTGTTGTAGGACCCACAGTGGCAGTGGAACTAATCTGACTGTAGATTAGTACACGTCATCTTTCTTATCTGTCTGGCAAAAGAAGTCATTTTAAAAATCAGCTTCTTTCTAGCATCACATTGATTAACTTCTTTCTTACCAAGATTCCTTTTTTGAAAGACATTTGTCCAGGAAGATGGGATAGAACAGAATAAAATTAAAACTTAGGCCTTTATGGGAGAAAACTCCTTTTTAAACAGGAGTCTATATGCAATGCTTAGATATTAGTCATTTTCTAAACTTCGTTTGACAGCCGTTTATCTAAAGTGACCACAATCATGACTTTCTTGACAGTTCCAGTCCCACTTTTTAAAAAATGACAAGGTGTATCTCCATTTCAATCATTTTGAAAAAGGCCTTTTTATGCAGAATAAATGAAAAGTCCGGTGACCAAAATATTCTTGTACCATTGGTGGTGGTGGTGGTTTAGTCGCTAAGTCATGTCTGACTCTTGCGACCCCATGGACTGTAGCCCACCAGGTTCCTCTATCCATGGGATTTTCCAGCCAAGAATACTGGAGTGGATTGCCATTTCCTTCTCCAGGGATCTTCCTGACCCAGGACTCGAACCCAGGAATCAAACCCTGCATTGCAAGTTTCATTCAGATTGTTTAGAGTTTCACAACAAAAAGTTTCAGATTTTCCAGATTGATTTAAATATTGTAGTTCTTGCATTAGTAAGACTGCCATTCATGAGTTATGGTCAGATTAGTTTTATCATCATTGGTCAAGTTTGATTTACCCTATTTCCTTTTTGTTATTAATTTTATGTTTTTTTTTAATTGAAGGATAATTGCTTTGTAATGTTGCATTGGTTTCTGCCATACAGCAATGTGAATCAGCCATTCCCTTCCACACCCTACCCCATCCCACCACTCTAGGTTGTCACAGAGGACCAGGAGCTCCCTGTGTTATACAGTAACTTCTCACTAGCTGTTCTACATATAGCTTACCCTATTTCTTTCTATAAGGGCTGGAAATAAGGAAGGACACATTGACTCTGAAGATGACAGATACTGGATTAAGTTACAAAAGCACAAAATAAATTGCCACGGAAAAAGTCAAGCCTCTCTTCCTCTGCTGTCACTTAAGGACTTGGGAGGTAGCAGGCTCTCTGAATGGAGGTTCAGGTAGTTGGCTTGGAAAAGTTAGAGTGGTGATAATAAACCAGGGACTGTGGAAGTCTAGGCCATTAGCCTTGTAAAAGAAATTTTTTTCTCTTATTAAATCCTCTAATTCTTAGAGAATAATATTGATGATCCCAGTCGTGTAGCTCACCAGCCTCCTCTCTGTCCCTGGGATTCTCCAGGCAGGAAAACTGGAATGGGTTGACATTCCCTCCTCCAGGGGATCTTCCTGACCCAGGGATCGAACCCGTGTCTCCTGCGTTGCAGGCAGATTCTTTACCGCCTGAGCTACCAGGGAAGCCCATTGATGAATCCAGAGAACGTTGCTGACTGGAAGAAGTGATGGTTTGAAATACTAAACTTGACATGGATATGGCTGCGTGTCCTTGCCTTGTCCTTGTTGATGCAGAGGAACTGCAATAGACCTAGAAAGGATTTTTTTTACGAAAGGATTAAAGGATGGAGGAAAGACATCCTCTGCAGAAGAGCAAGCGCTTGGCTTCCATAGCCCAGGCATCAGCAACTGACTTAGTAACTGCGTTCAAGTGTCTGTTGAGTGGTTATCCAGATGGTGTACCTCAGGGCTTCTCTGCCACCCAGAAGGGAAGACACTGTAGGAAGACTTGCTGGATGTAAAGAAGAGCTTCTTAAAAATAAGGGCTATCGACTCTGTTACCGAAGGGGCTCTGAGAAAGCAACTCTAAGTAGCCTCAAGTCCCAGAAGAGTGGTCCTTCCTGGGCTGGGCAGTCAGGGCTGTGCCCACTTCTCTTGCCTTGGGGTCTTCCATCTAACACTCCTCCCCAGTAGGATGACACCCAGTTTACACTCATTCGAGGGCCCTGAAGACAGCCCTAGGAACAACCCTGCAAGTTCTTATCCTTCAAATTCTTCTTCATTTCTATATTCAAACTTAACATGGCTTTCATTATTGGTTGTCTGAAAAGCACAAAAGATAATTGTGTCCTCCTAGCCAGCTAGGCATATGCAAAGCATATTTGTTTAAAAACATGTAAACAGAAGATATTCATCTTAGAGGCGAGGTATTTTTCTAGATAAATTACTCATTTGATCTTACCCATTCATTTAATATATCTCACTTTGCCATTAATTAAACAGTAATTGGCCAGTTTTAGAAAGAGGTCTAATTATTTCTAAAAGAAGGTATTTAACTTAATTTTTTTAAGTGGCATCTCAAAGTAATATTATTTGTGTCAGAAGGGTAAAGGAACTTTGATTTAGTGACCCCAAGCTTGTTGGATTTTTTTTTTTTTTGCAATCTCAGTGATACAGTATTGTTTTGGAAAGATAATATAATGACCCCTGATTTTTAATGAACCATCTTTTTTCTTTATCTATGGTGGTCGAACCCTAAGTAAATCTATTTTGCTACCAATTTATGAACAATAAGAAAATTAGGAGTTGGAAATACAATGAGCTAGTAATGGGATCATATTCTTAGAATATAATGTGTGTTTAATGTAAAGTGTGAATTTTATTGTCAGTTGTTTCACGTGTCAAATGCTTGAGTTCATAGCAGACAAGAGGTCACGATATCACAAGCAAATGATAGCAAATCCTCCTGAACTTTGTAAAACAGACAAACCCACACATAGAGCCCATGGAATGGAAGGTAGATGGATGAGATGTGAAGGGTGTCAGGTACATCTTCTATCCACAGATATGTCCCATGGCAGCCTTTTTGTGATGCAGTCACAGGCCTAGTCCATATCAGGGGAATAGTGAAAATGTTAGTGGCTCAGTTGGGTCTGACTCTCTGCGACCCCGTGGACTGTAGCCCACCAGATTTCTCCGTCCATGAAATTTTCCAGGCAAGAATACTGGAGTGGGTTTGCCATTTCCATCTCCAGGGGATCTTCCTGACCTAGGAATTGAACTCTGCTGCTGCTGCTAAGTCACTTCAGTCATGTCCAACTCTGTGCGACCCCACAGACACAGCAGCCCACCAGGCTACCCCGTCTCTGGGATTCTCCATGCAAGAACACTGGAGTGGGTTGCCATTTCCTTCTCCAATGCATCCAAGTGAAAAGTGAAAGCGAAGTTGCTCAGTCGTGCCCGACCCCCAGCGACCCCATGGACTGCAGCCCTCCAGGCTCCTCCGTCCATGGGACTTTCCAGGCAAGAGTACTGGAGTGGGGTGCCATTGCCCTCTCCAGGAATGGAACTCTGGTCTCCCACATTGTAGGCAGATTCTTTACCGTCTGAATATTCCCACCAGGGGAATATTCCTTCGTGGTTATTTGAATACTGAGAATTTCCACATTCTAACCACAGGGCAATATAGGCTAACACTTATACATTGCCAGTGCGGTCCCCTTTTCTAGGGTGGCAGGCAGTTTTACTGGTATATAAGCTTAGCACAGTCAACCCTCCCTATTCATGGATTCCAGATTGTGCACATTCACCTACTCACTGAAATTTATTGTAATCCTAAAATACTAAACATTTTCATGATAATTTGCAGACAGGTGCAAAGTGGTTAAAAGATAAACAGTTGCTCAAGACATCCCCAGATAAGGCTGAACAGGTCACAAGTCTCAGGTCTCATACTGGAAGCACGCGTCCTTTCCATGGCCTGTTGAATGCCATGGTTTTGCTTTTTTATGTTCTTGTTGGTGATTTTCGCTGTCTAAAATGACCTCCAGGCATAGCGCTGAAGTGCTCTCTAGTATTCCCAAGTACAGGAAGGCTGTGATGTGCCTTATAGGAAAATATGTGTGTTAGGTAAGCTTTATTCAGGATTAAGTTACAGTACTGCTGACTGTGAGTTTGATGTTAATGGATCAATAATATATATTAAGGAAGTGGTCTTTAAACAGAAACACACATAAAACAAAGTTATGCATTGATCAGTTGATGAAAATTTCGTGACCAGAGGCACCCAGGAACCTGACCCTGTCTTTCCCCTAGGAGCCATGGTTCAGTATTCACTAGTCCAGTGTTCACTGATTCAGTGTTCATGGCAACTTTATAGATCATAATTGTCATGAATACCTAGAATCAGCTCTCTTTATGCATTTTCCTGCTTTCTTGTCCAAGTTTACTTTTGCTATTCATGTCTCAAATGGCCCTTAAATTGGGAGGAAAAAAAAAAAAACCATTCACCATGGATCATCTATACATGCTAGAGAGAATCATCTTTATTCTCTGAATCTGACTTCTGTGACTTTGCATTTAGACTTCGGGGTGCAACTCTGGATGCATATTACAGTCACCTACAAGACTTTTAAACTACTGATACCTGGGTTCTGCATCAGAGTCTGATTTAATTAGAGGTGCACCTCACACATTACTCTTACTTAAAAGCTCTCCACATAATTGTAATGCACAACCAAATTTGAGAACCCTCAACCCAAGCATAAATGAAAGTCACAGCTCCATAGAGACCCTTATGAGCGAGTAACAGCTCTGTGAATTTTGCAGGCCACTATAGGACCTTGTGTCCCAATTATGACACAGACATGAATGTTTAAGTAACTAAATGAAATAGAGTGTGCATCTGACTCTGTCTTGAAAGTGAAGTCACTCAGTTGGGTTCGACTCTTTCAGACCCCATGGACTATATCCCACCAGGCCCCTCCATCCATGGGATTTTCTAGGCAAGAGTACTGGAGTGGGTTACCATTTCCTTCTCCAGGGGATCTTCCCTACCCAGGGATCAAACCCTGGTCTCCCGCATTGTAGGCAGACTCTGTCTTAACCCCTAGAAATGTCTCGATCATTAGCTTTTCTTTATCAATACTTCTTCACTTCTCTTTAGTCAAACTCACTGGGTTGGAGTCAAGCATACACAGGATTAATGGTAACATTTGTCCCCTCATGTTACCCTTTTCTGTTATAGGGTATGCACGGTTCTGAGTGCAGACCATGTGGACATTTTTAATTACAGACACAGACGTTTTTAAAATTAGTTGATGTCAGATAACAGGATATGCTGAAAACCAGTGTTTTCCTGCTGCTGGGTCTTTTTTTTTTACGCTTTCATCCTAGGAAAAACATTTAGCTCAGTGATTATAATTAGAAGCCTAGTCTTGGTATTCTGAAAAGTACCTATAATTTCAACCTTTCCTTCCTGTTTCTTATTTCTGTTGGAAAAAGAGGCTCTGATTGAAAGTTTAAAGCATAAATCCACATTTAATGATTCCACAGGGTACATTTTGTCTCTTCCATATCTTTCTCCAAAATGGGGCAGGACAGAAATTTTTTTTCCCCTTCAAAATGTCTTCTTTGTTCCTTATTTAAAAGGAGCATCTGAGAGCAGTGCTATCTGAATCTGTCAGCAGGCCCTTCTGGAGAACATTCCAGATGCTCCTCTATAACCTCTTGCAGGAAAATGATTAAATAGAGTACTGAAAGCTTTGTAAACACATACATAGGAATTTTAAATACCTCTGATAAAATTATACTGTTTAACAAAGAGCAAGAAGGTTTATTTTCAAAGTTCCATTCATCTAGATACTCTGAACTCTGTTATTATTTTTAAATTGCTTCACCACAATGTCCTTTCTATCACTATTCTGTGGAGTTTTATTAGCTACTGAGCCTGTGCAGAGAGACAGGCTCAGTAATTATTGTATTGTCCCTTGAATTACACATTTTTAATACTAAAGAAAGAAATTAAAATAGATGAAAGGAAAACACCTATTTTAACATGACATAATGCAATGTTTTTCTTAAGTTTATATGTTAAAGACGAGTACGATTTGAAGCACTTAATTCTTCACCAAGATATTCTGAAGCTGACTTTTCAGAATTGTTCACCATGTTATAAAAGTTCAAATAAAGCTATAATCTTGAGTATATTTTATGTTTATTTGTAGAATAAAGACCTCAAGCTAGACTGGGTATTTCAGATTAGTAGGTAATACAATGATCCGTGTGTATTTCCTTCCTCTGCATCAGGCAGCTCTTCAGTGCAGAATATGATCAAGAATTTGTCAGAAATGGAAGTGAGGATTTATTCCCAACTTATTTTTTTTTAATCTTAGCATTTTCATTTGAATACTCATTTCTACAGTATTGCAGATGACAGCCATATAAACACCTATTGAGACTCCAGAAGTCCTTTATGCCACTCTTGCATGTTCTATGTTTGTAGAAATGAGAAATGTTTGAGTTTTAAAACCACCAGAGAGTCACAGAATAATCTGTTTCACTTTGGAAATAATTATTCAACTTTGACATTAGTTTTCCAAATTAACAGACAGTAATTCTTCTGGGGAAAAAAAAATGAATGACTATTATATGTGTAGCACAAGAAAAGAGCTCTCTTCCTAACTTGCTTTTCTGGAAACTGTCTGCTTCCTCTTCTCCCACCCAACCCCGTTTATTCAAACAGACTGAAGAAGAAAGGGAGATTTCAGAAAAGGTTCTATTTTTGCAGCAAGGAAGCTCTCCATTCTTTGAGTCTCAGGTAAAAAACAAACATTAAGGAATCAGAGGGAATTGCTCCTCAGATTTCAGTGTCATTCAAATATCTTTAGTTTTTTCTTTCTTTTTAAAATTTACCTTGCTTGCCACCAAGGTAGGTATATCATTTTTGCCTAGATTCCTGGGAGGGAAAATAGGGAATTTTCTTACTATTTTAGTTACCGTTAGCCATCATTTCTTTGTGGCCTTTGCTTCTCAGTGATTTTGTCTGTGTTTGGTCATTGAAGCCTTATGATTATAGTTTGTAATGATATTATTGGGCCTTTTTACTGTCTCTTTCACCCATAGAGCCATGGTAATTCAGATGACCTTGATTGACTTTGAAAGTTCTGAACTTTTATTGGTTTTCCCACTAGCGGAGTGTGACACAGAAAATTCAGGAAGGAGACTCAGCAATCTCTGTGGTTACCTCTCGTCAAATCATTTTCCAGAAAACTGTCCCGTCGACCCTAGAGGTTACTTTTCAATTCATTTCATTTAATCCAGCACCAGTCTATAGATGGGTCTGTAATCGTCTTTCTTAAGCCCCGCCCCCTCCAATTCTAGCTTCAGGTTTTCAAGCAAGGATAAATAAGTAAAAAACATCCGAGATCAAAATGTAAAGCAAGGCACTCCCCTGCACCTGGCTTGGTTTCTCTTCCCCCTGTAACCTGTTAGACTAAGTCACATGCTAACCTCTGCACAGGCTTCCCAAATACAGAAGTTTCATAACTCCCATTTCTTCTGCCTTTTTGGAACTAACACTAAGGAAAGTGGCAAAGAAACTCCTGAGACAATGAACTTTGGTTGTAAATAAGTTCGGAACAACGTGCAGACGAGTATAGCCTGTTTTTTTAAGAGGCTCTGAACAATGTGCTAACAGTGGGAAATAGTTCATTACCATGCCTGGAACACAGGTGCACTCAGTATTTATGGATAATAAGTGCTAGAGTGGATTCCAGCACCCGTATAAGGAAATTATAATTCACAAATACAGAAAATGATTTTCACAGAAGTTGGTGGAAATGCTGGCACGTACTTTGTGAGAACAACAGATGTGAAGTGCAGTGTTCTATTTCACATGGAAAACAGTCTTTTCTGTGTCCACCTGAGTAAAGCTGAATAGCATGTACAACAGCTTCAAAAAGGTTTTATAATCTTGAAATACAAAATGATCAGACATTGAGTACAAGATCAAATATATTCCTTGCAAAATTTACCACTAAAGTATTTCAAGAAATCTGAAGTTGCAGGTCTACAACAGACCATACTCTGAGTTGAAGGCTAGAGTTAATACATTTCAGATGAGAAGAGATTGCAGCTGTAATTAATAGATCACAACCCCTGCCCTGGACACTCACCTCCCAGACCGAGCACAGCTCTCATCTAGATTGCCTTTTTTAGAGGATTCTTATTTTAGAAATGAAATACCATCAGAATTTCTAATTTAGCTTTTATATTTCAAATATAGGGCACAGAAGATTGGGTTATTGTAGACAAAGTGCCCACTGAGGTAGCTGATGGTGATTCGAAAAAGACTGTGACGTACAAGGTGGTGACCTTGAGCAGTAGAACTGGTGACATCCCCAGCGACCTCTTAGGATCGAGCACCGTGGAAGTGCAGAGCTTCGAAGACTTGGCCCAAGAAATGCTCTTGAAGGAAGAGAACAAACAGAAGATATACACTCTCGGAAAGTCCTATGACACCGTGTCAGGAAAAATTGTCACGATGACAGGAAAAGGCAGAGAAGGCGAAAAGGTGGTATCGCCCTCCACTGTGGAGCGGGGACTGGCCGAGTCCATAAAGACCCCCCTCGTCCTGGCCGAGTTCGAGGTCCTGGGAGCTGTGGCCGAGGACAGGGCCAGGAGGGGGGCCGAGGTCCACACCCCGAAGCGAAGGCTGTCGGAGTCGCTGGCCCCCATCAAGGAAGCCGAGTCCCGACGGCAGAGCCCGGAGGACGATGCTGTGGGGAAAGCCCAGGTGCCCAGGAGGGCTGCTGGCCTGGAGGGCCCGCGACTGGGCCGAGCGGAGCCCGAGGCCGAGGCCTTGAAGGTGGGGCCCTTTGGTCCCCGCAGGAAGAGCCTGTCCGAGTGGAGGTACTCGCAGGAACCGACCGTCACCGTCACCACTGCCCATTATGTCGTCACCGAGTCCGCCGCATCCCGAGTCGTGGTAACCGGGGCCGCCTTCGGGCCGCCGTTTCCGATTCCAGCATGACTGTTTGCAGAGGCAGCCCTTCCACCCTAGCCTTTCCGTTTCTCTGGCTGTTTGGCTTATGTTGAGAGCCGCCAACCCAAGCTTTTTGGTTGATTTCATGGTTAAAAGTCACCATGCGGTCCGACGTGCACCTTGAGACACCTGCCATTTTATTTCAGCTCTTGTCCCCGAGGTGGGGTGGTGCTGCCGGCCTTGCGGGGCCAGGAAAGGATCCGCTTCACCCAGCACCGCCCCAACCCAGGAACTCTCTCTGCTTTCCCGAACCAGAGCCCTTGCTCACCCCGATGACTGGCTGTTTTGAGTTCCCCTCCCTTTCTGTAGCCCCTGCCATCCCTCGCCCTGGGTCCCACGCCCACCGTTGTGTCTCACCGGCTGTGAATGTGTACATGCCCACGTGTGTCCCAACCACTGTGCCTGACTCTCCATTTCTCTGTTCACTCAGACCAAACAGACCTCTGGCGAAAAGCTCATGGACGGCTCAGAAATCCTCAGCTTATTAGAGTCCGCGAGAAAACCGACAGAGTTCATAGGCGCGGTCACTTCCACTTCTCAAAGCTGGGTGCAGGTGGCCGTTTGTTTCCATGCCCCGTGTCTCTGCTCTGCCTTTTTGCCTTTTCTTTATGCCTTTTTGATGTGTGTGTGTGTGTGTGTTTTCTATCCAGGTGGCTTTGCCTTAAATACCTGAGAGGGCCTTCACTTCTACCCCTCTGTGCCTGCCCCACATAGATATCACATGTCTTCAGTTCCATTACAAGAACATACTTCAGATGTTCAGAAAGTAATCTTGCTGACACATTTTAACAGCATTTAATTTTTAAAGCATCTTAACGTCATCTGTTAGGTCTGAAGAAGCCGCTGAGACTGATAGGCATGTGCCCCCATGCTTTCGTTTTGTTTTGATTTTTAAATTGCAGTTTATACCGCACTCTTTCTTTTGCAACATCCCAGAGGAGCATTTGAGTGTGTGTTTCAGGGTATCAAAGATTCTGGTGGGGGGAATGAAAACTAAATTATACTTTCTGTAAGTGCTGCTGGGTATAAGCACAGGTACCCCAGTGAGTGGCTTCTTTTGTTTTTTTTGCCCTTTGACCTTTGCTTGGTGGAAAGTCATACTGATGCCACAATTTTTTTTTCCATGCAGAAAACAGAAGCCAAGACGGAATCCAGCGATATAGAGACGGAAACAGCCCAGCAACCCCAGCCACCTAGTGTGGAGAAGGTTGTGCAGGAAACGGTGTTGGTGGAGGAGAGACATGTGATGAATGTGCATGCAAGCGGGGATGCCTGTTACGCGGCTGGAGATGATGCGGACACTGCGACCCAGGCAGCACCTGCCGATGCTTCTGGCGCAAAAGGGAAGGAGGGCTCGGCTCTTACTGAGGGGGCAAAGGAGGAGAAAGGGGAGGTGGCCGATAAAGTTGTTGTGGAGCAGGACGAAATGGCCACTGCTTCCTGTGAGCCAGAGGAGGAGCAGAGTGCAGCCATCCACGTTTCAGAAACTATGGAGCAAAAACCTCATTTTGAGGTAACTAATAGTTAATATTCCTTGTAGCACTAAAGCAAGTCCCTAAAATTTAGTTAAGTGTAAAGGTGGGGCTACGCATTGATAATTTTCTTCCTTTTCCAAGAGCAGTTTGTTTCTCCTCTTAACTGCCTTCTTGCATGGCAATTGTGGGTCTCCGTGCTGGTTTCCATCTTTGGGATCACATGCAAACATAAATAATGATGATTAATAATCTACAGTTCCAGGAAATGGTTCTTACTCTTGTAATTACTGTAATTGGCAGTAAACCTGGGAGATGCATGGCCAGCCAAGATATTAGAAAACTTGATAGATCTATTTCTGATCAGTGTACTTATCCAGAAGGGCCACAGCCAGGCTTGCCCAGGCACCAAGTACTAGAATTTATTCTTTCTTTTCTTTTATTGAGATCCCAGAGGTATATGTAGGCAGGGGTGGTTCAATGTCTTATTACTTGCTCCTTTTCCCTAAGGAGTTATGCAATAAAAGGCTAATTTATGGTTTTTAATCTATTAAAATTAGTTCTTGAGATAGAAGAGAGGGAATATAAAAATGTGGGTGTTTTTTCAATTTCCTTCAAAATGTTTTCCTTTACCTGGAACATTCCATATGAATTCTGGGAGACTCACATATATCTGTTGTGTGCCTCATTCCCCAACTTACCCCCATGTAATACATAAACATTTATTTCATACTAACCTGTGCTTATATAGCCACCAAGAGGGGAGGGGGAAAATATATGTGTCTGTGCAAAATTTAAGAACCACTCTGCCTCCTTCCCGTTGGTATAGTCTTCAACTGTGAAGACAGAAACCATCAGCTTTGGCAGCGTTTCACCAGGAGAAGTAAAGCTAGAAATTTCTACGAAGGAAGTGCCGGTAGTTCACACAGAAACAAAAACCATAACATATGAATCATCGCAGGTAAGACAGTCTATGAAGCCCAGAGCTCTGGCACCTGTTTCACCCTGTGCATGACTTCGTGCTGCTGCTGCTAAGTCACATCAGTCGTGTCCAACTCTGTGTGACACATAGATGGCAGCCCAAGAGGCTCCCCTGTCCCTGGGATTCTCCAGGCAAGAACACTGGAGTGGGTTGCCATTTCCTTCTCTAATGTGTGAAAGTGAACTTGCTCAGTCGCGTCCGACTCTTTGCGACCCCATGGACTGCAGCCCACCAGGCTCCTCTGTCCATGGGACTTCCCAGGCAAGAGTACTGGAGTGGGTTGCCATTGCCTTCTAAGTGTAATTAGTGAAAGTGTTACTCAGTCATGTCCAACTCTTTGTAACCCTATGGGTTGTAACCTGCCAGGCTCCTCTGTCCATGGGATTCTCCAGGCAAGAATACTGGAGTTGGGTAGTCATTCCCTTCTCTGGAAACCTTCCCAACCTAAGGATTGAACCTGGGACTCCTGCATTGCAGGCAGATTCTTTACTGTCTAAGCCACCAGGGAAGCCCTAAGTGTAATTACATGATACTGAATCTATGAGAAGACTCAGAGGACCCAATTGTCTCTATCAAAAACAGTGCAATAATTGTAACTTTATTAGTGATCAAGGAAGAGCAGGTGACTTAAGCAGGTCTTCACATGTCTCAAAATGTAGACGTGAAGTGAAAGTTGCTCAGTCATATCCAACTCTTGGCAACCCCATGGACTATACAGCCCATGGAATTCTCCAGGCCAGAATACTGGAGTTGAGTAGCCTTTCCCTTCTCCAGGGGATCTTTCCAACCCAGGGATTGAACCCAGGTCTCCCCACATTGCAGGTGGATTCTTTACCAGCTGAGCCACAAGGGAAACCCAAGAATACTGGAGTCGATAGCCTATCCCTTCTCCAGCAGATCTTCCCATCCAGGAATCGAACCAGGGTCTCCTGCATTACAGGCGGATTCTTTACCAACTGAACTATGAGGGAAGCCAAAATGTAGAAAGAGGCTCAGAAATCTTATCTCCCTCACTGTTTAGATAAGGAAAAGCACTAGTTCCACCAGCCCCTGCTTACACTTCTGAAGTCCTGCTTTTTTTTGTTTTTGTTGTTTTTAACAATAGTGACCATTTAGTAAGCCTATTATGTGCCACATACTCTACAAACATCCCACATAAATCTCATAAATAAGGTGGTGGTGGGTGTTCAGTTGCTAAGTTGTGTCCAACTCTGCAACCCCATGGACTGCAGCACACCAGGCTTCCCTGTCCTTCACTGTCCACTCTCTCCTGGAGTTTGCTCAAACTCAACATCTGTTGAATCAGTGATGTCATCCAACTATCTCATCCTCTGTCGTCCCCTTCTCCTCCTGCCTTCAATCTTTCCCAGCATCGGGGTCTTTTCCAATGCATCAGCTCTTTGCAT
Organism: Cephalophus harveyi; assembly: GCA_006410635.1. Lineage (NCBI taxonomy): Eukaryota > Metazoa > Chordata > Mammalia > Artiodactyla > Bovidae > Cephalophus > Cephalophus harveyi. The sequence continues at coordinate 27,001 of SJYT01018879.1, read as the reverse complement.
CAGGTGGCCAAAGTATTGGAGCTTCAGCTTCAGCAGCAGTCCTTCCAGTTACTGTTCAGGGTTGATTTCTTTAGGATTGGTTGGGTAGAATTTTTTTTTTTTTTTACTTTTAATTTGGCCACGCAGCACAGCTTGTAGGATCTCAGTTCTTCCAGTGATTGAATCTGGACCACTGCAGTGAAAGCATCTAGTCCTAACTGCTAGACCACCAGGGACCTCCCAAGGAGGATTTTCTTATATTTTTATCTTTTGAATGATAAAAAAGATAAGATAGTTTTAATGATAGTTCACAGTGGCCGTGTTTGGTCCAGTCTAGAGTCAGTGGCAGCTCTCGGGGCTATCAGGGAAGCACAGTGATTGTGCAGATAACTAAGTCATCACCATGCCCTCAAGCAACAGAGCGGGCGTCCTGGAGAGGTAACAAGTCGTGTTTCCCACTTGGCTTGCTTAGGTCGATCTCGGTGCTGACTTGGAGCCAGGTGTGCTCATGAGCGCGCAGACCATCACATCTGAAACCACCAGCACCACGACCACCACCCACATCACCAAAGTAAGTGGACGGGGAACAGATCCAGGGAGGTGTCCGTGCAGAACCCCCAGGTTGCGCTCACCTGCAGGCACCTACATGAATACCAGGATGCCAGGCACCGCCTGGGAGCTCTCACAACTGCTGTGTTTGTGATGCCTCCATCCTCACCTGCCAAGTTCTGCTTAGGAACATGCGTTCCAACACCCTTGGCGTAGCACTTAGCTCCATTGCTTCGCATATGACAGATGTTTCAGAAACACCAGCCAGCCAAACTCAAAGGAATCTATTCTGTCTTTGCTTCTGAAACTAACAGTTGTAAATAACTGCCATAGGAGTCTGTGTCCACTTTTAAAGAATGGATGAAGCTACTTAAAGCTGAGTCAGCATTTTCTACCATTTCCCCCAGTCAACAGGGATAGTAAAGTCTTAACACTTGTCTGTTGCTTTCAGACTGTGAAAGGAGGCATTTCAGAGACGAGGATTGAGAAGCGAATTGTCATCACTGGAGACGCGGACATTGACCATGACCAGGTATCTCGTGAGAGAGGGTGGATACCCTGGCAGAGAACCACGAGAAACACCGGCTGGCCCTCCTTTGCCCAGAGCTGTCCTAGCCCAGCCTGTAGTCAAACAGTTTTCCGAATTAACTTTCCAGCACACAACGTATAAGCCCCTTGGCAGTCGTTGTACTCCATTTGTGAGTTGTGTAGATAGATCTAGCTCATGAGTCTCCTCCTTGCTCTGATCATGCATGTTCCACCTCCTTTTTGTCTCTGCCCTCCTGTGATTTCCCGGGGATAGGCGCTGGCTCAGGCAATTAAAGAGGCCAAAGAGCAGCATCCTGACATGTCAGTGACCAAAGTAGTGGTCCATAAAGAGACAGAGATCAGCCCGGAGGATGGAGAAGACTGAGCCCAGGTAAGAGGCGGGTGCTGCTTCTCCAGGCTTGGCCTCGGCTGGCATGTGGCCCAGGGCCTCCCTCTCTCCCTCCCCTCCCCTCCTCCTTTTCTCCCTTTTCTCTCACTGGCATTTGCGGGGCTGGGTATCAAGAGGATGGAGAATTGGTTTGCAGATACTGGTTTGTTTCAGATTTACAGGCTCCATACTATGGACTTGTGATGTCCCCCCTGCCAGTTAGAGGATAAAGAGAAAGCAGAGACTGCTTGCATGGTCCTGCACGTCTTCCCTTTTAGTCCATGCTCCTCTCACTAGCCAGGTCTGAAAGGTCATGTTTGTTGGATTTCACTGGCCATGTAGCCTAATCAGCTCTAATATGGTTTTGTTCTGAGAGGTGCAATTTGTGTGTTCCAAAAACTAGGGAAATAAAATGACGCCCATTCTGATGCCAACATTATCGCATTGTTAGCTTCCTCTTCAACTGTGTTTGGTTCTGGCCTGTTTATGCTTTTGTTTTGCTTCGTTTTACAATTTGAAACCAAACCACTCACTCTCACTGTGGATGTCATCTGTTTTCCTATGTTCTTTGGGATGTTTTTTTTTTTTTCCCCTGAGTGTAGCACTGTGTCTCAGGAGGAGGCAAAAATGCAGTCTTGTGGTCCTGCATTCCTTCAGGAAACGCATGCCTTTCCAGCTGCTGTTTGGCCAGCATCATAGGCAGACAGCATCTCCTGTGTGTACTCAGACTTGTCATGCATACTAACCCACACGTGAGAACTTGATGAACACTGAACGTGCTTGGAGGGCTTTGAATGCTGAATGCAGCTCCTTGCGCACTTGGTTATGTAATAAAAATCTTTTAAATGCTCTACCTGTGTAAAGGAAGTTAGTTCTCTAACATTGGTTTAGAAACCTAGATTGATAAGTGGCCTCTCTCAAAGGAAAAATATAGAAATCACTCATCATGTTCAAGTTAAGAAGGAAAGCAAAAAAAGAAAAAGTTTCTCTTCAGTGAGGTCAGCCACTTGGGTAATGATGAGGTTATTTCAGAAGAAGCCTATCCATGACATACACTGGTGTTTTACAGTATCTTGTCCAGAAGAGCATTTAATAACCTTGTAAGATACTTGCCACCTGACTTCAGTCTGAGGGAAACTCTCATATATTTTCAAATGAGTAACTGATCAAATCTCTCTTCTACAGGAATAACCTAGGCTGCACATGAAGCCAGTTATGCAAACCATTAGGAAAAACCAGTCTATATGGCGTTCCCTCTTCTAACCCACTGACTTGTATCTGCCTGTGGACAATTTCAATCCAGAAGAAATGACTTTGACCATTTAATAAAGACACTGGCAGAGAGATCTTCCCATAATAAAGCAATCTGAATCAGCACCACTAAACCGATATTGCATGAAGCAACAATACAGTTACAAAAAGAGCAGCATTTTTACTTTTCACACCGTGTCTCCGTTTTCAGCTCCACCTGCACGTTCATAACCAACAATAGAAACCGTGATCTCATGTAACACATAAAGCAGTCCATGCCTTTCATAGCTGATGATGATTAAAGTCTAAACAAAATTGCAGTTTCTTAGGTGGCAAATCTTTTGTTTACAGATCAACGAAGATTACCCTAAACTGCTAGAAGCTGTCTAGGTCCACTGTGTCAGGTTTTTCCCAGATTAGATGTGCCAATAACCGATTTTATTCAGTAAACAACTTTAATCTTGTTATTTGTTTTTTCTGGTTTATTACTCTCACCCATCAACGGTAATGACTCTCCAGAAATATTTAATGCTCACAATCCTGCTTTGTGTAATCTAATTTAATTTGTTATAAGGTAGTACTGATTTTAGCATATTAATGTGATTTCTTCCCTGTCGTCTGCTTTGGTCCGTGTTCAATCTGGAAAGCTTCCCAGGGTACCCTGACGAGTCCTAAATATGTAAAATGTCATTATTTTGGAAAGAAAACCTGTATTTTTGTTAGTTTAGCGTAATGATGAAACTTCACTCCAGGAAAACTTGTTGGGCTTTAATTGCTTTTGTTTTCTTTCTTCATTTCTCCTTCCTTGTATTTTTTTTTTAATTTTCTTTTTTTACTTGAAAAAAGTGTTTATTTCCAAATCTGGTCCATATTTACAATCTAGTTCAGAGCCAAGCCTTAAACTGTACAGAATTTCCACTGTAATTAAACTATTTAGCATTGAGTTATAAATAGCCTTCACATATTCTCCATTTCACTGTCAACTGCATCGCACAGCCCCTGGTGAATGTATGTTTCTGCATAGAAAAATAAAAATGGTCAATGCATTTAAATCTCTAATTCTCTACGTGTAATACTTTCAGGATCAGACGCTCTGGCCCAGAGCTAACATTTGCATGACATCAAAGGCCTTATTCATCTGCAGGATAGAGAGAGCCTGTCTTTTTTCCAGGATAAAAAGTACAGAGAGATGGTGAACAAAATTCATGTAGATAAACGTTGGGTTGCCTATGGAAGCCTGGAAAAGTACAACGAGTATCACAGAACCTCGTTTTCACCGTTTTTGTTTTTCTGTTAGAAGGGAGGCTCTGTTGAAAACCCAGTGCTTCTGGAGCCTTTTAATTCTAGCGGAGAGACACCTCTGTCTTGCATTAGCACCAGAGCTGAGCAGATGAGGAGGCCGATCTGCAGGGCCCACGTGTGTTCCCGCGGCTCATTTACATCAAGCTCCTCGAGTGCCGGGGACTAAGAATCAGACTTTCTGTTGCCAGCTGCCCACCTAACGCCTGAGTGTATCCACTGGCACTTCGTCCCTCACTTCCCAACTTAAAAAAAACTCTTCATTAAATTTTTTTTTCCAGAAAATTATTAATATATTTGACCACATTTATTGTGTTACGTTGCTCAGTTGTGTCCAACTCTTCACAAACTCCTGGACCGTGTCCTGCCAGGCTCCTCTGCCCATGGGATTCTCCAGGCAAGAATACTGGAGTGGGTTGCCATGCCCTCCTCCGGGGGATCTTCCCAACCCAGGGATCGAATCTGTGTCTCCTGCATTGGCAGGTGGATTCTTTACCTGGGAAGCCCTATTTGACCACGTATCTTAGCCCTGTTGAGGGAGTCAGATTCTTACCATTTCTCTCTGAAGTTCTCAGGCTATCCTTACTGTCAATACTAAGTGTTCATTTTAGGAACTGAAGCATCATTTTAATTGTGCTTGAAGCCAGTCCAAAATTGTCTTGAGAAAAGTTAACACTTTTACTGATAGGAAAATGGCAAGTGGCCTCCCAAAGATGCCAGCACCTGGTCTGCTGACTTTGTATCCAAGTTGTACCTGTGTTCTTGGTTTTATTTATTTTTCTGAAATTTTTATTGAGGTATAGTGACATATATTATTTTCAGGGTACAATATCATGATTTCATATTTTGTATATGTTGTGAATATAAACCCCCCGTAAATCCAGTTACTGATGTCACCACACACAGCACAATTTTTTTTCTTGTGCTGAGAACTTTTACAGTTTACTCTCTTAACCTTTAAATATGTGTTAATAATATGGTATTAATTATTATAGTCACCATGCTGTCTGTGTTTGCTGTGTTTACCAAACCTAGCATTTTATGTTCCTCTGCCCTCAGCAGCAAGGGCTTACTCATTTTTATGAAATTATACATTGTCAAGGAAGCTACATGTTTTCAGCTTTCTTTTCCTTCTATCATGCTTCTCAGACTTTTTCCAGCTTCCTCCACTATTCCAAATCACTGTCACATACTGCTGTCTGTGACAGCAGGGCCCACTTCTAGTACCGAAATCTGTATCTGCTTTCCATTGCTTTATAACATGACAAACCTAGACAGCATATTAAAAAGCAGAGACATCGCTTTGCCGACAAAGGTCCATATAGTCAGAGTTATGGTTTTTCCAATAGTCTCGTATGATGTGAGGGTTGGACCACAAAGAAAGCTGAGCACTGAGCACTGAAGAATTGATGCTTTTGAATTGTGGTGTTGGAGAAGACTGTTGAGAGTCCCTTGGAAAGCAGGGAGATCAAACCAGGCAATTCCTAAAGAAAATCAACCCTGAATATTCATTAGAAGGACTGATAGTGAAGCTGAAACTCCAATACTTTGGCCACTTGATGTGAAGAGTCAACTCACTGGAAAAGACCCTGATGCTAGGAAGAATGGAGGGCAGGAGGAGAAGGGGACGACAGGATGAGATGGCTGGATGGCATCACCAACTCAATGGACATGAGTTTAAGTAAACCCCAGGAGTTGGTGATGGACAGGGAGGCCTGGCGTGCTGCAGTCCATGGGGTCACAAAGAGTTGAACACAACTTAGTGACTGAACAAGGAGTCTAAAAGACCCTAGCTATTACACTTGCAGAAACTGAAGAATTCCACTCCAGTTACCTACTTGCCTCCCAGAAAATAAATGCTTGCTTCTCAATTTGCTCAAAAATTCAGGTCCAGGGTCATAAGAAAACAGGAATTTATGAATTTCTCAAATGAGCCGAGCAAGTTACAAACCTAAAGGCATTGTGGTCCAGCCTACTGGTGACCCGTGTACAAGCCTGTGTGCCTGCTCACTCAGTCCTGTCTGACTTTTCAACCCCACGGACTGTCGCCTGCCAGGCTCCTCTGTTCATGGGATTTCCCAGATAAGAATACTGGAGTGGGTTACCATTTCCTTCTCCAGGGGATCATCCCAACCCAGGGGTCAAACCTGAGTCTCTTGCATTTCCTGCATTCTTTACCAGCTGAGCCGCCCAGGAAGCCCCTTGTGCTCCAGCCTACTGATGACCTGCAGTTCCATGCTAATCACAGAGGGATGTGCAGAAACATTTGTTGTGGAGTTGCTGAGTCCTCCAAAATCTTCATGATGCTTTCTCTGGAGTCACAGAGCGAATGGCTAAGACCAGGCAATAGCCCTCCTTCCACGCTTTCTGCCCAGTGGAGCCGGCGTGGAGCTCAGCCCGGGTGTGAGGCACAGCCTTCATGGATACCTCGGGCTCCTTCTGTGGTGTTGGGATTAATGGACGGAGCTGCATTGATGCTGAAACTCCACTGCCCCAGCAAGAGAGAGGCGGGCAACACTAATAATGTGGGGATTTTCTGCAGCTTCACTTTCCTGGAAGAATTTTCCCATCCTCTATTCCCTGTGCATGCAAAGTCACTTCATTCGTGTCCGGCTCTCTGCGACCCTATGGACCATAGCCGACCTGGCTCCTCCGTCCATGGGATTCTCCAGGCAAGAATACTGGAGTTGCCATGCCCTCCTCCAGGGAATCTTCCCAACCCAGGGATCGAACCCACATCTCTTATGTCTCCTACATTGCCTGATGGGTTCTTTACCACTTGCACCACCTGGGAAGTGCCCTCTATTCCCTATTCCTTTCTGATTTCCTAGACCACCATGCCCCTTCTGCGGGGCACTGTGTGTGAGTTCGTGCAACTTGTAGGATTCTTCCATTAATTTTTTTTAACAGTTAATCCATTTCCTTCATTCTTTCCAGCACATCTATTGTTATATTTTCTAAATCAACATCAATTGTAGCTATTTTTTGAAAACCAACGTGGAATCTACAACGGGACTCTAAAATGCTCCTAACTTACAAATGAGGGTTATAGGTACCTCCATGAAATTCTCCCTTATCTTTCTCACTATGGTCAATTAACCAGTGTCAGAAGCAGCTGCTGTGACTTGCTGTAGAGGTGACCTCATATTTGTTTAACTTATTTTTTTAATTGAAGGATAGTTGATTTACAATATTAGTTTGATTTTTGTCATACATCAACACAGCCTCGTGTTTTAATAGGTATTTACTCACTAAGTAAAATTTGGTTATTCCATTTTTTGGTAAGTACATTTTTGTAGCAGGTCATTGGTGCATGTAAAATTGTATTCTCAGAAATGACATTTCATTTTGCCAAATCATTTCTTATCAGAGCTGATTAATTCTGAGGAAGAGCCATGGAGTTAATGCTTCCCCAGGAGTGTTACACACATGCACACCCACAATAGCCTCTTATGTTTCTTTGAGATAAGTGTAATCTTTTAAGGGATTGGACACGTTCTTGCATTGCAAGCTCAAGGGAGAGCTTATCAACCAAGATAATATGTGGGTTTTCATGGCACCCCACGCAACAAGGAGGAACCAGAGTATTCTGGGGCTGAATTTCAGGTTTAAACACTATCCTTGAATAATACTGAAATCCAAGTGATCTCTGAAGACATGCAGTGACAAAGAAATGCACATTTTAATACACTATGATTTTACGATAATCAGCCAAACACCACTGTAAGTCTAAGCTGTGGAAGGGTGCAAAGCAAAAGCCATTTCTTGTAGGAGTGTCAGTTGCAGATATGCAGTAGAATCAAGGAAGACGGGTATTTTCAAGTTTTTTACAAACTTTTGACCCAGCAAATCCACTTTGGGAGATTTTTCCTAAATCCAGCACAGAAGTTTATAGAAGTTAATGTACCATTCCGTTTGCCACAATGTTATTCATAAAAACGAAAGTGTTTAAACAGTAAATATTCAGCAAAGTGGAAAATTTATAAATAATGGTATTTTCCTAAGATGGAAGACTGTACAATGCCCAAGAATTGTAGAATACTGACCAGATAGAGGAATTAATCCTAGTAAATGTAAAAGTAGGTAAAACAGTTTATACATGATGATGCTGAGCAGGCAGACATACTGTCTGTGCATAGAGAAGACAGAAACATCAGCCAAAATGGTACCAGTGATTTTCAGAGGAGAGAACATCTGATGATTTTCTTTCTTCTTTGTGCTGTTGTATTTCTCCTGTTTCTTCAAGTGTCTGTCACCTTTATTTTATATATATATATATATATATATTTAACCATTGATTCAGGAACAGTGAGAAAAATGTAAATGAGAAATTTGGAAAACTGACTTTTTCCTGGAACTTCAAAGCCATTATTACCCTCACCAAATGTTACAGATGCTTTGTTCAACACAGATTTCTTTAGCCATGTTCTAACTAGAATGGTGATAGATGAGTTTCTATTACAGATAATGAAGTTATTTATAGTAACACTCCATGCAAAATCTTTCCAAGTGAATAAGGTTTGCTTTGTATGAATACATATTTGTGGTTCAGGAAGTGCATTTGCTTTTGCTAGGCAGTAATTTAGTATACTGTGTAAGTAATTTTTAAGTGTTACCACAGTATAATTGAAAGATAATGCTTCTCTGGGTATGCTTAATTTTTACTTTCCTCTGCATAAAGCTGTCTCTCACTGGTGCTGTCTGTCTTTAAGCAAGCATGGCCTAAAACAAAACACATAAACACTGGACTCAGCAACCCTGCATTCTGCCCCTTTTTTATCACCTTAAGGCAATGACTTGAGCATTTGAGCCTTGGTTGACTCAACATAAAAGGAACAACAGCCAATTACAAAGGTTGTTACAGCAAAAACCCTTTGGTTCTCTGACAGTCAGTACCCTATAGAAACACCCGAGAATGTTCTTTGTAAAACAGAAAGCAGTAGTTTGATGTAATGACCTGATTTGTCCCCCACTTCCCACCACGCTGGGCATCCCTTATTCTGTACATGAGAACACAAACCAATTTATCTCAGGAAGAGCAGATTGCTTTTGCTTGTGAAAAAAATAGCCCTCTGCTTGGGCTGCAAAAATCTTTTCTTATTAGGATTCAAGCAATGAGAGACGCCCTAGCTAGGATCCTTCTCCATATCCAGGTCAACATGCACTTTGTTCAGAGGGGCAAAAAAGATGCCCGGTGTGTGATGACCCTCGTGCTGAGTTGATATTGTCCATGAATCCATGGCTGTGAGGCAGCCAGCACAATGTCTCGCAATGTTCAGCATGAAACCAAAACTACACACACAGCAATCCCAAGATTCTGACATGGCTTGTTGGATAAGGAGTGAGTGTAGGGTGTGCACATATTGGTGGATTCACTATATTAATTTTCTGTGTTGAGATTTTATATTTGCAGGGGTCCTTTTTGTATGAATAGAGAGTTGCTAAGTGACAATATAGAACATGCTTGTGGTGCTGCGTTTCCAAAACCTTTCCTAGGGATGCTAAGAAGAAATTCACAGGCAGCTCAAGCTCTGTGTTTTGCGGAGCAGTGGTTCTTAAGCCTAAACATACATTAAACCCACTTGGGAATTTGTTTTTAAAGATGCTACAGTCTGAGCTGGTGGAGCATCTGAGTCTTGGTCTGGAGGTGGGGTTCAGCATTACTGTTTTTTAAAAGACTGCAGATGAATGCCATGGACAGCCAGTGGGGGGTGGGGCACTGGTCTCAGAAAGAGATCTCAGACCCAGCATGCATTGGAACACATGGAGTTTCCCAGTGACTCTGTAGGTCTGGGGTAGGACCTGAGAATGAGCATTTCTAGCAAGTTCTCAGATGTTTCTGATGCCTGAGGTCCAAAGATGGCAGGCACTGGGACAACTTCTGGTTGTTCCTGGTAGAAGGAGCACTGAGTAAGACCGAGAGGAGCTGGGTGGCAAGTTTCTTGACCTACGGCAATCCATCCTCTAGAAAAGGAAAGTAACTTACCCACATAACAATCATTGTGAAGATTTATTGAGACAGTATTCTGAGGATCACTTAAGGAATGTTTCTAGTGCTGAATAAGCCTAAGGCAATACTATGATCTCCCCACATATTGGGAGCCTGTGACAGAAAGGGGGTGGCCCCTTGAGCACTAAAGCAGGATGGTCAAGTGATGAATACAATACAAGTATCACCTGTAGTCAGGATGGAAATATTAACTCCAGTCCAAGAAATCGTAGGGCAACAGGAATTGCCTTGGAAATACTGATAAGAATCACCAAAGTGACAGTTTTCAAGGAGGCATCAAAAATAATTTTTAAAATATTGCAATGATGCCCCACAGAGTGCTTCGGCATTGGTTATAATCACCCAACACAGGCTCAGGAAGCCTTGAGATAAACCACACTAGAGGGGAAGGCAGTCACGGCCACTCGGAAGGAGGCTCGTAAAGAGGTGAGCAGGCAGGTGAAAGAAGCCATCTGCAATAGATGTGATGGGAGGTGCTGACGTGATGAGTGACGATTGTTTAATCACTAAGCTGTGTCCAACTCTTGCAACCCCATGGACTGTGTGTAGCCTGCCAGGCTCCTCTGTCCATGGGATTTCCCAGGTAAGAATAGTGTAGTGGGTTACCATGTCCTTCTCCAGGGAATATTCCCAGGGATGCAGGGATCGAACCTGCATCTCCTGCATTGGCAGGTGAATTCTTTACAGCTGAGCCACCTGGGAAGCCCAGGTGTGACAATTAGCCCAGAGGAGAAAGAGCGTCTCTTGAGTAGGACCGGAGAAGCGACTTTGGAATTGATCCTTAAGGTATGTGGAGTTCATCAGACATCAGACAAAGGAGGTGGGGATGGAGGGTGAAGAGCAGGACTCAGGAAATAGAAGCTTCTCACCAGGAACAGTTTCTAGGTCTGGCACTTGATGCTTCCAAATAGCCATCTGCTGCCAGTTCTTCCTCTGCTCTGCTAACTCTGGGAACATTAACCTACATGACAATTTAATGGAGACCATCAGAGGTGTAAGGAAAACATCCCAAGAGAGACGACGCCAGTACAAGTGACAGGGTCACCAAAGGACTACTGATTGCAACCTCCGACCCAGGAGGAGCCATGGCTGACGTCCAAAGGCAGGGCTGTAGAGGGAAGGGTGGGGATGGAGGAGGGGGTTTTATAGCTTGGAGCAGGTGATGGAGGTTGTGGGGAATCTCTTCTCTGGAGGCGATAAAGGAAAAACAAAACGTACGACAGTGTCGGCTCTGGGGACTGGCTTAGGATATCCAAGAAATTGGAGCTGGGTTGAATTTCTTCCACCTTTATAATTCTAGATTTATATAAGTGGTAGCTTGCCGTGTAGGGAAAGTTTAAAAATAGGAAAACATGTTCTTCAAGTGCAAGGAGAATTATCAAAACTATTTAAAAAGATAGAACTAAGAAATTCAATGGAATTTTTTGGTAAAAACATTGTTTTATTTTTTTATACCTATTTCTCAATTACCAGAAATAGGTAGGACAGACAGTCTGATTAGTTTATGCCATCCTTCATACCTGACTTTAAAGTCTGACAGTACTGTGTGATATACTTAACACTATTAATACTATGAATAATTTCTCCTTTGAGAATTCAAAACACCTTTTCAGCATTTTTCCATGTATCAGAGTCTTCATATATTTCTCCTCACTACACAGTGTCGTGGAGACAGCAGGTGAAGGAAATGACCCCCACTGACCTCAGGACAGATTCTTAAAGTTGCTTTTTGGAATAAATTCCTTGTAACACCCTGTTTTCACGTGACTCTCAAAAAAGTACAATATAAAATTTATATGCAAATATTAGGTGCTTTGAGTTTTAAAAAACTTGAATTTAAGGTGGAGGGGATTTTCCTACAAAAATATACAGAGGTGATCCATTTGAAGCATGACATTACCCGCCTTCTGTCTGGAGAGAAAATTATCAGGAGTGTCTGGGGAAACTGAACCAGCTTTAGGTCTTATTGGTATTGGCTGGGATGTTCTGTTGGATTCTAAAATATAGTGAAATTTTGGCACAGTGGTAAAGAATCCACCTACCATTGCAGGAGACACAGGCTCAATCCCTGGTCCGAGAAGATCCCCTGGAGAAGGATATGGCAACCCACTCCAGTATTCTTGCCTGGAAAATCCCATGGATAGAGGAGCCTGGCGGGCTACAGTCCATGGGGTCCCAAAAGAGTCGGACATGACTTAGGGACTAAAACCACCTTAGGGACAAAGACATCCTCAAACATCCAGGGTGAGACAGCTTGCCTTGCTTGTGTCAAAATCATCTCTCAGCTTTCTTTAAGTCATTTCTGAGAAAGAGTTTTCCATCCATCAGGGTTAGCAGGTGGGAGTCAGTGGAGGAAGGGAGTGGCTTGGAAGGTGGGAACCGGGAGCAGAGGGACCAGCCAGCACAGCCTGGATCTGTGCTTGGAGCTACCTAGCAGGAATTAAAGAGGCTGCCACACACCCAAGACCAGGTGACAGTCACAGGTAAGAGCACATGAACATCGGTGGGAAATGCTGACCGGGCCGAGGTGAGCTTGGAAGGTTGAGGAGAAAGTCAGGCTTCCTCCTGGACACTCAGGACCCAGGAACTTACGAAGGACTGGCTGCTCTGCACGTAGCTGACTTTTGAGAACTCTTGTTATTGGCATGTTTGCTTGTCATTCCCCTTCCTTCTAAAAGTGATGTGGCAGGAGTGGGAGACCAGGGGAAGGCGGAAGTCCAGCGAGTGTGCTGGGCAGTTGGGTGCCCATTCATAAAGGGCTGGCGATAAGTGGATGTTATTTAAGAACGCATAACTAATGTCTAGCTGTCACTCCCTTGCCACGCTCCATGAGACGCCCCTGCTGTGCCCAGAATGGCTCCTACAGAATTTTTTGACAGGTGCTCTATTTTGTAAAGAATGAACACCTGACTTCAGCCCTTACAGACCTGAAAAAAGAAAAACGCAAGCGCCATTTATAAGGCCATGCACCATGAGAGGTGACTTGTAAGTCACCCCTCCTACACACACACAACTCAGCCCTTTGCTGACAGCTCAAGCCATCTCCCGATGCCCAGCACACCTGTCTAGGATGGCTTTTCCAGAAGCTTCCCCATCCTGTTGATTTCACTTAACCCCCACCATAAGCAGCCTTTCATTAATGTCTCAGTCATCCTCTTCTGCGGGTGCCATTTGTTCCCACAAGAACACTTGATCTGTACAACCAGCTCTGTGATGCTGGGCAGTTATTTAAGCTCTTTCTTTCACATCTTCAGGCGGAGAGTTGTAAAGGGCTCGTCTGAACCATGTCAAAATGACAGTACATGACCAGCTCTGACCTAAAAAATGGCAATGTCATTTGCTGTGAGAATGACTTGAATATAAAACAATTCAAATAGTGCCCAACAGGCCGTAAGCATTCCTTTCTAGTTATGATGCTCGTGGATGCGTCCTAAGTCGCTTCAGTCGTGTCCGACTCTTTGCACCACTATAGCCTGCCAGGCTCCTCTGGCCATGGGATTCTCCAGGCAAAAATACTGGCCTGAGTTGCCATGCCCCGCTCCAGGGGATCTTCCTGACCCAGGGATTGAACCTGTGTCTCTTACATCGTCTGCATTGGCAGGAGGGTTCTTTATCACTAGTGCCACTTGGCGAGTCCCGGTGATGCTCAGATGCTATAAACGATCTCTTTGCCCCCCAACTGCAAGTCTGTGCTGCCTCCTCCTCCCCCATCCCAGGCAGACACCGCTCAAGCAGTGTAGGGCTTCCTCACCCAGCCCAGAGGCAGAGTGAGACCTTAGGAAGGAAAGCTGCTGCTTTTCAACTCCATGGCCCTGTTCTAGTCTCACCCACCAGGGATTTCCACACCCACCACCTGCTGGTCTAGCGCAAGGGCTGCCTGGCATCTTGCCACAGAATGTTTTCATAGAAATGCTCTGCCTAACAGGAGGGTTCCATCACTGTTAATGAAACTGTGGGTGAGCATGGGTTAAATCTATTTCACCTGTAACCTCACTAATTATGGCTGGACAAGGTTCACATGTCCTCCAGATGCACAGAGCCTGAACAATGAGATGTTTGACTCAGTTCTCTTCCAGAGTCTTAGACCAGCCGTGTCTATCTGGAGCTGAACTGGTTGAGACTGGATAGGACCACTGACCCTCCATCTGGGCATGTGCGAGGGTCCCGCAGCTTGGTGACATTTTGACTTCAGAGGGTGGAAAACTCCACCGTCAGACTGTGCCAAGCTCCTCCCTTCTTACGGTGCACAGGCCTGTGGCGGAGCTGCGCCTGCGCAGAACGAGGAGGCCCCACCTGCTTCTCATTACCTTTCTCGCAATCCCTATGCTCCCTGAACCTGGGAGGCCAGCTTATCCCAGGAACACCCTAGCGCCTTTCTTCTGGGAGCTGCGTCTGAGACTTTGTTCTCTTTCTGCGTTAGGCTGCCTTGTGCACAAGTCCCCTCTCTGCTGCAGAGCTTGGGGGCTCAGTGTTCGGCCCGCTGGGCCTCGGGCAAAAACGAACCTCGTTCCTTAACGTTAATCCTTAAGTCACCTGCAGTTGCCCTGGTAAGTGGGGTTCTGTGCGCTGGCCTGGAGGCTCTAGAACCTTTATATAATTTTGGTATTTGGGAAATTATGTTTTGGATTTCAAACTTTTTACAAATAAATATAATTTGCAGGACTTGGAGGAAGGGGTGTTGACCTACCTGATTGACTATGACCCAAATCTAGAGCAGAGCTTAAGTTGTCCGGGACTGGATCAAGGGAAGGGGGTGGTTTTCCGTGGGTTAGGAACACTCCAAATAGGTTAAAACATACATGTGTGCCTGTTTGATGCCCCCAGCTGTCCTCACTCTAATTCTTTGCAGTTCATTTATTCTAAATCTGTGCTTCCTATGTAAGCTGTCTCTTCTAAATAACATCAAACCCTCTCAGAGGTCCCTCTTTAATGTCTAGACTTGTCATAAAACTTTTGCATCGTGCCTCTCAATACCAGATCCCAGCCGAGTCCTAGGTCCTTTCACCTTTGAGTTTAATCTAGAGCATGTTTATGAAAGTGAAATATTAAAGAACAGAAGCAGACCTGTAACCATGAAGAATTAGGTGATAGGTGAAGTCGCTCAGTCGTGTCCGACTCTTTGCGACCCCGTGGACTGTAACCTACTAGGCTTCTCCGTCCGTGGGATTCTCCAGGCAAGAATACTGGAGTGGATTGCCGTTTCCTTCTCCAGGGGATCTTCCTGACCCAGGGATCGAACCCGGGTCTCCCGCATTGGAGGCAGACACTTTTAACCTCTGAGCCACCAGGGAAGCCCCATGAAGAATTAAGACAAGTTAAAGGTAAACAGTTCTATCCCTTTTTGAACTTCTGGATAATATGCTGAAGGACAAAGGAGGCAAAGGAGGTGGCATCTTTTTGGGGGAGGGGGTCTTAAAAAAGGGAGGGGACACTTCTCTGGTGGCTCAGTGGACTAAGAGTCTGCCTGCCAATGCAGGGGGCGCAGGTTCCAGCCCTGGTCCAGGAAGATTCCACAATGACTGAACTTGTGCTCTAGGGCTCATGAGTCACAACTACTAAAGCCCCGCACCCTAGAGCCCGTGTTCTCCTACAAGAGAAGTCGCAGCAGTGAGAAGCCTGAGCACCACAACTAGAGAAAACCCGCGCGCAACAAAGACCCAGCGCAGCCAAAAATAAAAATCATAATTTAAAAAAGGGGAGGGGGGCTTTCCTGGTGGTTCAGTGGTTAGGACTCCATGCTTTTGCTGCTGAGGACCGAGTTTCAATCCCTGACTGCAGAACTAAGATCCCACAAGCGGCGACATGCCCCCTGCCCCACCACCAAAAAAAGAAAAAAATGGTACTATTGAGGCCAACCTTCCCTTATTTTTGTGACATCCACTGTTAGTTTCCCTACAGGCGCACTCTGTTGGCTGAGCATCCTTCAGGGGTCCTACTATTAGAAAGATCAATGATTTGCCTATTACATCAGCGAAATACATTAGGGATGAACTCCTAACAAGGAAAGCATTGAGCTCATGGGGCATATTAATTAATTTAAAGTGGAAACACTTTTTCCGCACTGTTGATAAGAGACGGAAACCCACCACCCCACCTGTACTCTGAGTACAGGGTGAGTGGAAGGAAGATAGTAACAGCAAATGTTAATTCAGACAAAATTCAACAAACATAATTCACAGGGTTCTATACGCAGCTGGTGCTGAGAATTATTGCTGTTGTTGGTTAGCTACTAAGTCATGTTCAACTCTTTTGCAACACCATGGACTGTAGCCCTCCAGGCTCCTACGTCCACGGGATTTCCCAGGCAAAAATACGAGAGTGGGTTGCCATTGCCTTCTCCAGGGGATCTTCCTGACCCTGGGATTGAACCCAGGTCTCCTGTATTGGCAGGATGATTCTTTACCACTGAGCCATCTGGGAAGGAGCTGATAAATCAACTCACCCAGTTACTTTTTTTTCTTTTTTGCCTTTGAAAACTGGTTTCCCCCTTATCAACATCTACATTTTGCACTGTTAGGTAATTGTGTACTTATAATTTTGATTTTTTTTTTTTTCCCAGAGAATGTGTGTGCATTTCCAAAGTCTATCTTAAATGCAAACTTAGCATACTCTTACATATTTTAAGAGTATATAGTTTTGCATATATAAGGCAATTCAAATATAATTCTTCTTCCTAACTCAGAAAATACCAGTACCGGATTGTAGAGCCTCTCAAGGCATCTTCTGCCTTATGGAAATTTAGCCCACTCAAATATCACATGCGTTCTAAATTTAAACGTCATCAGATTTGTATAACATTTCACTTTCCAGTGTATTTGCGACAATGTTGTAAGACACTGCTACATTTCAGGGGTCGTTTTGTTCTACTTTCAACAGTTTTGTCAGGAGCTTGAATTCATTCGGGGGAATGCTACCTAGTTTGATTTCAGAAAAGTTGTCATCCAGTTTTGAGCAGCCAAAGGATACAGGGTATTTGGGGACCAGAAGAATCCTTAGTGAGCTGCCTCCTGACTCAGTGTGAGGATGCTCCTCACTGCCACCCTGAGTCTAGCCTTTCGTAAAGCTCGGAGACTCTGGGTATGATGACTTTAAGGTGTTTTTGCATTAGCCTCAGCTGTTGAGCTATATTTTAACTCATTATTCACTCAGGGGATTTTTGCAGAAATTAATGCCTGTGGCCGGTGAATTGTTAGGTAAGAGAATAATGAAATGTCTCTGGTCAATGCTCAGGTAACAAAAGACATCTTATAATACGTTGTCTCTAGTCGATAATACGTTCGTTGAAAGTTAGCTCCAAACTGCTACTCAAGAAGTGTGGCTTAGGCTTCCCCTGGTGGTCCACTGGTTAAGAATCCACCTCGCAATGCAGCATACACGGTTGAACCCTGGTCTGGAAGATTTCACATGCCACGGGGGAAGTAAGCCCCTGCATAACAATTACTGAGCCTGAACACCCTAGAGCCCATGCTCTGTAATGAGAGAAGCCACTGCAAGAAGCAGCCCACACTTGCTACAACTAGAGGAAGCCCACGTGCAGCAACAAAGACCCACCACAATAAATAATTTTAAGTGTGATTCAACTCTGAGGAATGCTGTTGCTTTTCTTTTTTTTTCTTTTTCATTGCCTTTTTAAAAAACCACAGTGATCACAAGTCATTTCCAATCTGGGGTAACTGCAAACTCTTAGCACCCTGAAGAGCTTGGAAGGAAGCTCAGTGGTGTAATTATTTTTAGATGTTTTTATTAGTGTGCCTAAGATCATGGCATCTGGTCCCATCACTTTATGGCAAAAGGATGGGGAAAAAGTGGAAACAGGGACAGATTTTATTTTCTCAAGCTCCAAAATCACTGCTGACGGTGACTGCAGCCATGAAATTAAAAGACGTTTACTCCTTGGAAGGAAAGTCATGAAAAACCTAGACCATGTATTAAGCAGAGACGTCACTTTGCTGACGAAAGTCCTTATAGTCAAAGCTATGGTTTTTCCAGTAGTCATGTACAGATCTGAGAGTTAGACCATAAGGAAGGCTGAGCACCAACGAATTGATGCTTTTGAATTGTGGTGTTGGAGAAGACTGGAGAGTCTCTTGGACTGCAAGGAGATCAAACCAGTCGATTCTAAAGGAAATCAATCCTGAATACTCACTGGAAGGACTGATGCTGAAGCTCCAATACTTTGGCCACCTGATCTGAAGAGCTGATTCATTGGAAAACACCCTGATGCTCAGAGAGATTGAAGGCAAGAGGAGAAGGGAACGACAGGATAAAATGATTGGATAGCAGCACCAATTCAGTGAACATGAATTTGAGCAAACTCCAGGAGATAGTTAAGGACAGGGAAGCCAGGAGTGCTGCAGTTCATGGGGTTGCAAAGAGTTGAATATGACTTAGTGACTGAACAACAGCAAATCAGTGTGCCTGACTTTATTCCTAACAACTGTTCTAGCAAATCACAGTGCATATTGTTTAATTCCACATTTTTACACCGTGATGGGGACTTTTAATTTAAAATAAATAAGCATCTACCACAATTAGTAGAAGTTATATAACAAGAAAACTTACCCTGGAAACACTTGCATAGCAACTAAAGAGTAATTAGTAGTGCATCTACTCATATAATCCTAGTACATTTTTAAAATAAAATTGTTCTTCCAGATGACTGTACCTTTTAAACAGGATTTGCTTATGTTTTATTCATATTTATGAACAATATAGCACCTTATCCCTTAATGTGTGTCATTCTGGCAGTTTTAAATCATTTAGTCAGATATTTCAAATAAAATAAATTTAATGTCCACTTAATGGCAGTTCAGTTCAGTCGCTCAGTCGTGTCCAACTCTTTGCGACCCCATGAATTGCAGGAGGCCAGGCCTCCCTGTCCATCACCAACTCCCAGAGTTCACTCAGATTCACACCCATTGAGTCTGTGAAGCCATCCAGCCATCTCATCCTCGGTTGTCCCCTTCTCCTCCTGCCCCTAATCCCTCCCAGCATCAGAGTCTTTTCCAATGAGTCAACTCTTCACATGAGGTGGCCAAAGTACTGGAGTTTCAGCTTTAGCATCATTCCTTCCAAAGAAATCCCAGGGCTGATCTCCTTCAGAATAGACTGGTTGGATCTCCTTGCAGTCCATGGGACTCTCAAGAGTCTTCTCCAACACCACAGTTCAAAAGCATCCATTCTTTGGTGCTCAGCCTTCTTCACAGTCCAACTCTCACACCCATACATGACCACAGGAAAAACCATAGCCTTGACTAGACGGACCTTAGTCGGCAAAGTAATGTCTCTGCTTTTCATTGCCTTTCTTTGGGATTGGAATGAAAACTGCCCTTTTCCAGTCCTGTGGCCACTGCTGAGTTTTCCAAATTTGCTGGCATATTGAGTGCAGCACTTTCACAGCATCATCTTTCAGGATTTGAAACAGCTCAACTGGAATTCCATCACCTCTACTAGCTTTGTTCATAGTGATGCTTTCTAAGGCCCACTTGACTTCACATTCCAGGATGTCTGGCTCTAGATGAGTGATCACACCATTGTGATTATCCAGGTCATGAAGATCTTTTTTGTACAGTACCTCTGTGTATTCTTGCCACCTCTTCTTAATATCTTCTGCTTCTGTTAGGTCCCTACCATTTCTGTCCTTTATCAGGCCCATCTTTGCATGAAATGTTCCCTTGGTAGATATTCCCTAAGTTCAGTTCTAAGATATCTTTCTAAAACTCTCTGAAAATGTTTGTTCTGCTCTGTAATGTTTAAGATCAATAGAGTGAACACGCACAATTCTATCATTTTTTATTATGCGTTAGATCTTAGATATTTCCAGTGCAATTAAAGCATCTGTAGGAGATGTCCATGGTTTTCTGTTTTATAAAGTGCAGAGTAAGTCCCAGACCTTTTCATACTGTCCATAGGGTTCTCCAGGCAAGAATACTGGAGTGGGTTCCATTTCCTTCTCCAATTTTTCTCCAGGTTTTTCCAATAGTCATGTATGGATGGACATGAGAGTTGGACCATAAAGAAGGCTGAGCACCAAAGAAGAGATTCTTTCAAACTGTGGTACTGGAGAAGCGTCCCTTGGACAGCAGAGAGATCAAACCAGTCAATCCTAAAGGAAATCACCCCCAAATATTCATTGGAGGGACTGATCCTGAAGCTGAAACTCCAAAACTTTGGCCACCTGATGCAAAGAGCAGACTCATTGGAAAAGACCCTGATGCTGGGAAAAGATTGAAGGCCAAAGGAGAAGGGGGCGACCGAGGATGAGATGGTCAGACAGCATCACCAACTCCGTGAACATGAATTTGAGCAAACTCCGGGGGATAGAGAAGGACAGATTAGCCTGGTGTGGTGCAGTCCACAGGGTGGCAAAGAGTCAGACGCGACTTAGCAACTGAACAACGAGGTCTCAAGTAGTTTTCAAATGTCTTGGTTTCAAGGACCTTTTCACACTCTTAAAGGGGAGTGAGAACTCAAAGAGAGGTGTTTTATATCGGTTATAACTACTAGTATTTATCTTGTTAGAAGTAGAGAAATGTTAAAATATGTATC
The DNA here is from genome assembly GCA_006410635.1 of Cephalophus harveyi. NCBI lineage: Eukaryota > Metazoa > Chordata > Mammalia > Artiodactyla > Bovidae > Cephalophus > Cephalophus harveyi. The sequence goes on along the minus strand of SJYT01018879.1, from coordinate 6,449 downwards.
CATTTTAAAATAAATCCATTTTGTGTTAATAGATGATATTTTTGTCAAAAAAAAATGTTTTATTTTCCAAAACCAAAAGGTGAAAACAGTAACACTGTCTTACTTTTAAGAAAAATCTCTTTAGTGTCTAGAATAATAGAAAAGCAGATGAGTTTTAATATCTGCTTTGCATTCAATCTGTTGTGGTTTGTTATCTTGGCTGAAGTATCTGAAGAAAATCATCTCACACAGAAATGTAGTTGGAAAAGAATATTTTTCACAAAATTTTGAGCATTGTTTAACATGACAATGATTTATGGGGACTCTGAAGCTGTTATCAACATTCTTCTCACACTCACATATTGTTGCACATTGACTTGCATCTCACACTTATGATTTAAATTATGATTGTAATGGGCTTCCCCATGGGTCAGCAGGTAAAGAATTCGCCTGCAACCCAGGAGACACAAAAAGACATGGTTTCAATCCCTGGGTCAGGAAGATCCCCTGGAGAAGGAAATGGCAACCCACTCTAGTATTCTTGCCTGAAAAATTTCATGGACAGAGGAGCCTGGTGAACTACAGTCCGTGGGGTCGCAAAGAGTTGGATGCAACTGAGCAACTGAATACAATTATTGTAATGTGATGCGTCAGTCATTTGGAAAATGTTGGCTCACTAGATTACACAGATATTTTAAGCACTGACATATTTCATTATATAATCCCCGAAAAACCTCCTTCATTCATATAACCACTAATGTCACAATACTTAAAAATCTTGGAGGGTTAGAAAACTGAGAAGCTTACAGTGGGAAAGACAAGTTTTCCATTATTCTAATTTTCACTTGAAAAGTTGACTTTTGTTATTGGAAGAAATAATTTCAGCTGAAGTATTTTTCCTTGAAGTGAAAACCTCTTTTGGTCTTTGAGAAAATATCTGCCAAATCCGTAAGCCTGATTAGCTATGGTTAGTGTCTCAGTCATATCCCATAAAATAAACTGTTAGTTGGGCTTGTAACCCACAGACTTTTTTTTTTTTTTACTGTGCCACATGCAGGATTTTAGTTTCCCAAGAAGAGATCAAACCCGTGCCCCTTGCAGTGGCAGTGTGAAGTCTTAACCACTGGACCACCAGGGAAGCCCCCGCGTTTGCAGCTCAAATAGTCACCGGGCAACCATTGTGCACCAGCAGCCACTGAAGCGCTTTTCACACACTTCCAACGTCACCATCAAAACATTCAAAGACATATTAAGGGTCAAGAGTCAACAAAAGTAGTGGTTTTTATGGCTTCCTCAAGGGCATTTTTAGTGAAAATAGCATTTTTAAATTTTAGGGTTTTTCTTGTTTTGTTTTTTACTGTGCCTCCACTGTATTGAACCCAATAGCTGATAGAATAGATTTGACCCACTGGATTTATACTAAAGGGCCAGCTGTTTTACTCACTAAGGCTTTTTTGCACCTTCAGAGCAAATGTCAGCAATGAAAATGGAAAGTAACATCTCAGTGTTATTAGGAAAATAGAGCCAAAACTTCTTGGGGACCACCAGGAGTTTGCAGCCACACTTTGAGTCACTGTCCTAAACACTTACTGAGTCATAGGTCACTGGATATGTGAGGGATCCCAAATAGAATCATGGCTTTAGAAGAGATCATTCAGCAAAATGATCTCCATGTTGTCCCACATTTTCAAATAGTATGGTATTCTCCAAACTATAAATATGTAATACATCTCCCATTTTATAATACTATAGACGAGTATTTGCAATCAGCTATTTTTCACCCAATGCACTCTACCCTATATAAATCAAATTTAATCCCATCACTTTTGATTCTGTTTTCAGTGGAGATGGAGGCTGGTTACACCATTTTGCATAAGATTCCTATTTGTAAAAGCATGTGAAGCTGGTTCTCCCTGCCTTCTGCATGTGTTTAATCATAATCCTTACAGGTTTGCTTTGACGACCACTTTTATCCCCTTTTTGACCGACACGTCTTCCACATGACCCTTTTTTAGGTACAGCTGTCCTTCTTTACTCTAGCCCTTTTATCGTTAGTTTTGCTAACCTGGACTTCCCTGGTGGCTCAGATGGTAAGGTGTCTGCCTACAGTGTGGGAGACCTGGGTTCAATCCCTGGGTTGGAAAGATCCCCTGGAGAAGGAAATGGCAACCCACTCCAGTATTCTTGCCTGGAAAATCCCATGGACGGAGGAGCCTCATAGGCTACAGTCCACGGGGTTGCAAAGAGTCAGACACGACTGAACGACTTCACTGTCTTTCTTTGCTAACCTGAAAATGTATCACACACCTTCCCCCAGCCCACTACCTCCATTCTCTGCCTTGTGAACATCTAGCTTGCAAATGCCTTCCATGTGGAAAGCTTCTGAGCAGTTGCCGGCATATAGAGCATTTCTATTGATAGCCACCTGTGGGTATAGAATAAAGGGAAGGAGTCGGGTTGTGGACTACAGCAGCCTTGTCTAATAGACCTTTCTGCAGTGATGGAAATCTTTCACATCTGAGCTGCCCGTGGAGTAGCCACAAACCACTTTGGGCTATTTTGTACTTGAAACATGACTACTGTGATTGAAGAACTACATTTTAAATTGTATTCAACTTTAAATAGCCATGTAAGTACAGTGGTAGCATATTATATAAGTAATACCCTACTTTAAGTATCTCATTTAATTAGTGAATTGAATGCAGTCCTTCTTAACACTGTCGGTGTGTAGACATTGCTTTTGCTCACCAGATGGGTTCTTCTTTATTTCCTGGGCACCCAGGGGAGATCACTGCCCATCCCTCTTGCGGGAAGGGAGGATCATGTGACTACTTTTGACCAAAGTGCCGTGAACAGGTGATGAAGGTCACTTCCAGGACCAATACTTATTGCTTGTGCATGGCATGCCTCATTTGTCCTGCTGTGTTGATGGGAGTGTCCCAGATGATGGAGACTCTGATCCTGAGCCTTGAATAACTGTGGAGCTGAACCCTCCACCCCACTAAACCCACATGGAATATACAACATGCATAGGAAATGAATGTTTATGTGTTAAGCCCTGGGAAATGCAGGGTTCCTTATTACTACAGCATAACTTAGACGTTCCTGGCTGACAAGTTCCCATCAGAATCACCTGAGCAGATTTTTAAATCCCCATTCCTAGGACCCACCCCAGTCTGGGTTCAGGACCCTTGTGTTTTGGTTCAAAAGACCTCTCCAGGTGAGTCAGATGCATGCTCACCTAATGAAGAACAAGAGCTGAAAGGTGACGTTGTTGTCCCTACAGATACTACAGAAATGAGACTTAGACTGCACGCACGTGTGTTCAGTCGTGTCTGACTCTCTGCAGCCCTGTAGACTGTAGCTCACCAGGCTCCTCTGTCCTTGGAATTTTCCAGGCAAAAATACTGGAGTGGGTTTCCCTTTCCTTCTCCAGTCAGGTAGATGGTGCAAGGTTGTTTGGCCACTGAGTGATAGAGATGGCATTTGAATTGCTCTTGCCCTGGGCAGTGCCTTCTTTTCTCTTATCAGAAGTGGGAGTGGTGAAGAGAGCGGAGCGGAGTCTCTTGTCTTCTTAACTGAATTGGTTAATACTTTCATTCTTATTACAATACTTTTCCAAATAGCGATTCACTCCACAGAAGCCCGTTTCATCTAAAATATAGTTTCAAGAGTTGCATACACTGTGGAATAGGCTGAGAGTCTAACTTCTACTTAATATGTTTTGTTTCCATAGGCAAATGTATTCCAAGTTTAGTTCAGTTCAGTTCAGTCGCTCAGTCGTGTCTGACTCTTTGCAACCCCATGAATCGCAGCACGCCAGGCCTCCCTGTTCTTCACCATCTCCCGGAGTTCACTCAGACTCACGTCCATCGAGTCCGTGATACCATCCAGCCATCTCATCCTCGGTCGTCCCCTTCTCTTCCTGCCCCCAATCCCTCCCAGCATCAGAGTCTTTTCCTATGAGTCAAATCTTCGCATGAGGTGGCCAAAATACTGGAGTTTCAGCTTTAGCATCATTCCTTCCAAAGAAATCCCAGGGCTGATCTCCTTCAGAATGGACTGGTTGGATCTCCTTGCAGTCCAAGGGACTCTCAAGAGTCTTCTCTGACACCACAGTTCAAAAGCATCAATTCTTCGGCGCTCAGCCTTCTTCACAGTCCAACTCTCACATCCATACATGACCACAGGAAAAACCATAGCCTTGACTAAATGGACCTTAGTCGGCAAAGTAATGTCTCTGCTTTTGAAAATGCTATCTAGGTTGGACATAACTTTTCTTCCAAGGAGTAAGCGTCTTTTAATTTCATGGCTGCAGTCACCATCAGCAGTGATTTTGGAGCCCCAAAAAATAAAGTCTGACACTGTTTCCACTGTTTCCCCATCTATTTCCCATGAAGTGATGGGACCAGATGCCATGATCTTCGTCTTCTGAATGTTGAGCTTTAATATATCTAAAATGAAAAAAAGTAAGATTTTATTTTTGATGTGGATTTTTTTTGTCGTTGAATGTTACAACATTGTTTCTGTTTTGTTCTTTGGTTTTTTGGCTGAGAGGCATGTTGGAGCTTAGCTCCCTGACCAGGGATCACACCCATACCCCCAGATTTGGAAGGCAAAGTCTTAACCACTGGACTGCCAGGGAAGCCCCTAAAATGAAATTTTTTAAATAAAAATATCTATTTGTACCATCTTTCTAAATTCCATATATATGCGTTAGTATACTGTATTGGTGTTTTTCTTTCTGGCTTCCTTCACTCCGTATAATAGTTTCATGCACCTCATTAGAACTGATTCAAATGTATTCTTTTTAATGGCTGAGTAATACTCCATTGTGTATGTGTACCACAGCCTTCTTATCCATTTATCTGCTGATGGACATCTAGGTTGCTTCCATGTCCTGGCTATTATCAACAGTGCTGCAGTACCATTTTATGTGACTAAGACTAGGGAATGTAGAGAAAAATAAAAATAAAAAATGTGTCCTTTCCTCCTCCTTGAGAATTCCAGACCCCCTACCTCCTCCTCAAGAACCCCAGACCCCTCTCTCCTCAGGGACCCCAGACTTCTTATCAACCTGCCTAGGAATTGACTCTCTCAAGATTTCATGCAATCTCTATCAAATTACCCATGACACATTTTTCACAGAACTAAAACAAATAATTCTAAAATCTATATGGAACCATAAAAGACCCAGAATCACCAAAGAAATCCTGAGGAAAAAGAACAAAGGATAACCCTCTCTAACTTCAGATAATACTGCAAAGTGTATTGACACAAAATCAGACATATGGATCAGTGGAACAGAGAGTCCAGAAGTAAACCCACTCACCTATCATCAGTTAACCTTTGACAAAAGAGGCAAGAATATACAATGGCAAAAGGTAACTTCAGCAAGTGGTGTTGGAAATCTTGGACACATAACCTATAAGACAGCCAGAAAACAAGATGGGATTAGAAAGCCCTTATCTATCAATAATTAAATAGAAATGGATTGAATTCTCCAATCAAAAGTCATAGAGTGGCTGGATACATTTTTTAAAAATCAAGACCCAAGTATATACCACTTATGAGAGACTCACTTTAGCCTTAAGAACAAACATAGGCTCAAAGAGAAGGGATGGTAAAAGATGTTCAGTACAAGTGGAAGCAAAAAGAGAGCACAGGTTGCTATACTTATATCATACAAAATAGAAACTAAGCTGAAAACAGTAATGAGACAAAGTAATTATGTAATGATAAAGGGATCAATTCATCAAGAAGATATAATAATTGCATGTGTGTGTGTGTGTGTGTGTGTGTGTGTGTGTGTACACAGCACTGGAGCACCTAAATATATTAAGCAAGTGCTAATAGATCTAAAGGGAGAAATAAGAAAAATAAATGAATAGTAAAAGAGTTCAACATCCCACATTCAATAATGGATAGATCATCCAAACAGAAAATCATGAAGGAAACACTGGACTTGAACCATACTTTAGACCAAATGAATCTGAGACATACACAGAACATTTCATCCAACATCAGCTGAAAATACATCCTTCTTAAGTGTACATGGAACATTCTCATATAGATCATATGAGAGGTCACAAAACAAGGCTTACAAAATTTTAGACTGAAGTTATGCTAGGTATCTGTTCCAACCACAATGGTATGAAGCTAAGCAAACAGTGATAAGAGGAAAGCTGGAAAATTCACAAATATATGAAAATTAAACAACACTACTGAACAGCCACTGGGTCAAAGGAGAAATGTTTTTAAATCCAGAAGTATCTTGAAATGAACAAAAATAGAAATACAGCATATCAAAACCTATTGGATACTGCAAAGGAATTCCAAGAAGAAAGTATATAGTGATAAATCTCTATAATAGAAAAAGAAAGAGAGAGAGAGAAAGAGGAGGATGGAGGGAGAATGGAAAGAAGGAAGGAAAAAAAGAGGGAAGGATAAGGGAGGTAAGGAGGAAGAAG
>SJYT01018873.1:5397-15937 GCA_006410635.1 Cephalophus harveyi | reverse complement strand
ATGATGCATAAAAGTCTTTCCAGGTGGCACTAGTGTAAAGAACCTGCATGCCAATGCAGGAAACATGAGACTTGGGTTTGGTCCCTGTGTCTGGAAGGTCCTCTGGAGGAGGGCACAGCAAACCTCTCCAATATATTCTTGCCTGGAGAATCCCATGGGTGGAAGAGGCTAGGAGGTTACAGTCCATAGGGTGCAGAGTCAGACACAACTGAAGTGATTGAGCATGCATGCAAACGTGATGTATAAAAATTAGTAGGTTATTAATTCAAATCACTAGAATTTAATTATATACAATTAAACATATATGCACATAAAAGGCATATGTATTAATACTAATATAACTGATTTCATACTGGATTGGGAAGTGATTCCCTTCTCCAGAGGATCCTCCCAACCCAGGAATTGAATGGGTGTCTCCTGCATTGCAGGCGGATTCTTTACCAACTGAGCTATCAGGGAAGCCTTAATGAAAATCACTAGAATTTGCTGATATATAATTAAACATATATGCACATAAGTAGTGTATATATTAATACTAATATATAACTAATTTAGTATATAATTGGAGAAGGAAATGGCAACCCACTCCAGTATTCTTGCCTGGAGAATCCCAGGGACGGGGGAGCCTGGTGGGCTGCCGTCTACGGGGTCACACAGAGTCGGACACGACTGAAGTGACTTAGCAGTAGCAGCAGTAGCAGTATATAATATTGCTAATATATATTGCATATGTATCATATATATGCATATATGTATGAGTGAACTCCAGGAGATGGTGATGAATAGGGAGACCTGGTGTGCTGTGATTCATGGGGTCGCAAAGAGTCGGACACGACTGAGCGACTGAACTGAACTGAACTGATGTACATTTGTATGTATATGGACAGAAAGATACATACATAATTCAGAACAATCCCTGTATTAATAAATAGTAACTGGTACAATTTTGCTACAGTTCTATCATCATCTCCTGGCTATATATATCATAGCCATTAATATGGTTAGAGAGGTCAATCACTTTCTAGTTACTGGTTCTTCAATGTTACTCTTTGGGAACAAACTCTTTACTGCTTGTTTTCCAACATGCAAAATGGGGATGATAGTAGTGCCTACCTTTCTGTATTGTTAAAAAGCTATCTTAACATTTATTTTGTTTTGTTTTATTATGATGAAAGCTTATGAATCCTTATACAATCAGGGAGCCAGTAAAACTAGACTCTAATTTGGCTGCACTTTTCAAATATGAAAACAGTAGCCCAAGTCTATGTCTTTCCTCTCTTTTGTTGCCTCCATTTCTTCTCCTCTCCTTGCAGAACTGATCATTTGCAGTTTTATTTTTATCTCATAGGTATTCTTGGCTGATGTCATCAATAATGTCCTTTGGATTATACGTAAGTTGAATGAATACTGGGTTCCAGGCACATTTTATGCATCACCTGAAATCACTTTCCTACTACACAGTTTCCTAATGGCATTTTTCATCTGGTCATTTCTCAAAGTATAGATTAAAGGATTTAACATGGGAGTTAACATAGTGTAGAATACAGAAACTGCTTTATCAACAGGTAAAATAACTGTTGGTCTCAGGTACACAAATAAGCAGGGCACAAGGAACAGGACAACTGCTGTGATGTGGGAGACACAGGTGGAGAGGGCCTTACGTCTAGCTTCTAAGCTATGGGCCCTTAGGGAGCGCAGAATGATCACATAAGAGCCGATCAAGAGGAGAAAGTTTGAAAGACAGATTAAACCAGTGTTGGCAGGAACAAAGAATCCTAGAATATGAGTGTCAGTGCAGGCAAGATTGAGCAAAGGGTTCAGATCACACATAAAGTTGTCTATGACATTAGGGCCACAGAAGGGTAAACTGATGATGAAGAGGATCTGTGTAGTTGAATGAATAAAGCCCCCCACCCACGCCACTCCCACTAGCAGTCCACACAGCCGCCGATTCATGATGGTCGTATAGTGCAAGGGCTTACAGATGGCCACGTAGCGGTCATAAGCCATCACAGTGAGCAGGATGACATCAGCACCTGCAAATATATGCTCCCCGAAGACTTGGGTCATGCATTCATTGAAAGAGCTGATTTTCTTTTCATAGAAGGAATCTATGATCACTTTAGGGGTATTGACACAGGAATAGCAGGCATCAATGAATGAGAGATGAGCCAGGAAATAGTACATGGGGTACCCCAGTAATGGGCTGTTGATGATGGTGACCATTGTGAGCACATTTCCTACCATAGAGATTATGTAGACAGCCAAAAAGACAACAAATAAAATTTTCTGCATCTTTGGATTCTGTGAGAGTCCCAGTAGAATAAACTCCGTCACATTGTTTGCATTATCCATGTATCTTGATATTAATGTTACCTGAAAAAAGTAATAATTTATTAGATTGACCTTGAATTAACAGTGCCAATGTAAGAAATAATAAATGTCCAGATTCTATTAACTTCTGAATTTTAATATTGTTTTTTTAAGATAGAAAAAAAAGTTCTGATCTTTTGAAGATTATTCAAATTCTCTCCTGGGTGAAGGTGATTTTTAATATATAGACATGCAAACTCCTATGCAGACAGAAGCAGCAAATGATCTCTAGGCCATGTGAGATAGCTCACAACCTAATGTGATTCAGTAGATTTCATGTACAGTATCCCTGAAAAGAGGGATAGAAAACGCATGCAAAGCCTGTGAATTCAAAGCTATGGAATTTCGCTTTTATTGTTGGGAAATGGGAAGCCAGCACAAATAATTGAGATTATGAGTGTAAGATAGAGAGGGATTCAAAAAGAGGGATTCCTGGGTATAACTCTAGTAAAGGTGTTGGTATGTCTTGAAGGAAGTGGCTTGAAGTTCAGTTTGGAGATAGAAACCAGAGAAAAGAACCCCTGAAAGAAAGTGAAAAGTGAAAGTGAAGTCGCTCAGTCGTGTCCGACTCTTTGCGACCCCGTGGACTGCAGCCCACCAGGCTCCTCCATCGTCCATGGGATTCTCCAGGCAAGAATACCGGAGTGGGTTGCCATTTCCTTCTCCAGGGGATCTTCTCGACCCAGGAATCGAACCCAGGTCTCCCACATTGCAGGCAGACGCTTTAGCAACAGATAAGTTGTAGTTGTTGACATAATGAAAGCATACAGGAGCTACTGCAATATATTTAATAAAGCATATCGCCCAAATCTGGGCTTCTGTTCTTCCTGAATTGCAGGAGATGCATCTAGACTCAGGTTCAATCCCAGAGTCAGGGAGTTCCCCTGGAGCAAGACATGACAACCCACTCTAATATTCTTGCCTAGAGAATCCCCTGGACAGAGGAGCTTGGTGGACTACTGTCTATAGGGTCACAAAGAGTCTGAACTCATTCACAACTGAGCAAGCATGCATCACTTAAATCCAACAGCTTTTTAATAGCTAATTACATACTTTTAATGGTTGATTTCTATATGCATGGCATGGTGGCAACCTGTGTGGATGTTATTATTTCATTAGCTTTGCAGATGAGAAACAATCTCAGAAAATCATGTTAATAGTAATAATAATGACAGTAATAATAAAAATCTTATTACCATAAACTTCCTGAACACTTACCTTACTCTCAGGTATTTTGTAGGCATTTGTTTCTTAATTCTTATCACAAACTTATGAGATGATTGCTACCCTCATTTTATGCTGATTTCACACATTAAGAAATATGAAGCATAGAGAACTTAAGAATCCTGTCTAAGATCAACCAGATCATAAAAAACAGAAGTACGATTGGATTTTTTCCTCCACATCCTTAACCCATGCTCTACATTGTCATAATAAACAGTGCTTACTAAACTCCTTTTAATACGATCATAACAACTATAATTATTTCAATTCAGCATCAGAGGTAAGTATATATGAAGGAAATTGATCATCAGACACAGAAACATACACACACAAACACTAGATACACACACAGTATATAACTTATTGATGGTGGTGGTTTATTCCCTCAGTTCAGTTCAGTTCAGTCGCTCAGTCATGTCCGACTCTTTGCGACCCCATGAATCGCAGCACACCAGGCCTCCCTGTTTGTCACCATCTCCCGGAGTTCACTCAGACTCACGTCCATCGAGTCCGTGATGCCATCCAGCCATCTCATCCTCTGTTGTCCCCTTCTTCTCCTGCCTCCAATCCCTCCTAGCATCAGAGCCTTTTCCAATGAGTCAACTCTTCACATGAGGTGGCCAAAGTACTAGGTCGTGTCCAAATCTTGTGACCCTATAGACTGTAACCTGCAAGGCTTCTCTGCCCAGGAGATTCTCCAGGCAAGATTACTGGAGTGGGTTGCCATTTCCTTCTCCAGGGGATCTTCCCGACCCAGGAATCCAACCTGGGTCTCCTGCATTGAAGGCAGCTTCTTTACTGGTTGAGCTATGAGGTAAGCCTCTAATATTGATAGCCATGTGGCACTTCTTTCATTGAAGGTCTACTTTATCCTCTTCTCTTTAATTCTAATTCTCTTCTCTCTCCAATTCCAATCAAAAACATAATCCCACAGACTCTCTTGAAAAGTATGGACAGTGACAGTCTCAGTGGTAAAACAAATTGGTTTGAGAATCAGAAAAACAAGGTAAGAATCTTGTTTTTCCCCACTTGCAACTTCATGATCTGGGGTATATTTCTTGGCACCTTACATTTTGTTCCCTCTAAAATCAAGTGAGAACATTAATGACCACCTCACAGGCTGTTATGAGAAGTGACTGAGGAAACATTTATGAACATATCCATCACACAGTTCAGGACACACACAGGACCTTGACTTTTTTTTTTTTTTTTGCCTGTGCACCCAGAAATAGGAAAAAAAATCAACATTTTGAGCAATAATGCATAGAAACATTTAACCATGTTTTAAACTTAGGAAGAATCATCTCAACTTTACTTTAAAAGAAGCCACAGAGACCCATATTAGGCACAGTGGTTTATTTCAGGAAGAGTTATTCATATTTGTGTTTGAAATAAACAGATTATGATTTAATATTCATATTATATCTTTTGTGTGTACAATGATTTTAAATTTTGTTTGCCTTGATCATGTCAGTCTTTGTCATGATCAGTCTTAATCATTAAATAAGTATCTCACAGCAAATGAAGAGTATCTGGTATTAGTGAGCTGGATCTTATAAATTCCTTTATCTCTGTGAGCCTCAAATTTTTTCATCTGCAATTTAAATTAATGACACTTACTACTTAATTACCTCTTGAAGAAAGGGGTGAAGATGAAATACTCTATTACTCTATTTAAATAGAGTTAAAATATGATGATTATTGTATATGGTAATTAGCAATCTTTAATAAGCATCAGCCCTATTGAAAAGTTTACCTTCTGGTTTTAAATTATTTAATGATATTTGAAGGTGCTTATAAATAACCCTGTCTTCAAATCGACCTCCTCTTGGGCTAAGTAACTTTCAACATGAAAAATATGATGCATTCAAAACAGAATATTCAGTCTCACAGTTGATAAGTCTTTTAATGGGTCTAAATCTTTCCTTCTAGCCTACAGCCTCAAAAACATTTCACAGAAAACCTGGAAGTTAAATTTAGAATGTATTCACTCAGAACACTCTGGAGAAATGATCATCTGTAGATGGCTCTGGTCCCATAGGCAGAAGGCAGAATGCGTGGTGGAAACACACTCAAAAGGGTCACTCCAACCTCGATGAACCTTGATGTGGAGAATGTAAATAACAAAAAAGACATTTTCACCTGTGATGCAAGGATATTTAAAGTAGTTTCCACAAAAGTCCAAGGACTTTTCTTGTAGATTCTGTCATCTCGCCAAGGAATTAATTAACTCTTTTGATAGAAAGGCTTTGCCTTGGAAGCGGGTATTCTGGAGAGACAGACCTGAGAAACAGTCATTCTTGAGTGGGGAATTGTATTCCCTGCAGTTCAGTTCAGTTTCTCAGTCGTTTCCAACTCTCTGTGACCCCATGGGCTGTGGCATGTCAGGTCTCCCTCTCCATCACCAACTCCCGGAGTTTACACAAACTCATGTCCATTGAGTCAGTGATGCCATCTAATCATCTCATCCTCTGTCATCCCCTTCTCCTCCCACCTCCAATCTTTCCCAGCATCAGAGTCTTTTCAAATAAGTCAGTTGAAAAGAGTCAGTATTCCCTGCACTTGCAACCAAAATATGCGGGTCCTCTTTCTCTGTCTGAAACTGGGTTTCTAAGAAAACTTAATGGCACGTGGCTAGAAAAGATGGCTTAATTCCAGCATGGGAACATGTGACATAACGTATGCTCTCATGTTGGAAAGAGAACTTCTATTTTCTTATAAATATTAAATCTTTTCTTAAAACCTAGTACTGATTTCTTGAGAGTTAGATCAGTGAAGGCATAATATTATTGGAAGCCATTTCAAAGTGCCTGAAATAAAAACCATTTAAATTTCCCCCCACATTCTTCTGAGGGCAATGGAAGTAAACAGAAAGTGTAATAGAATCAAGATAATTGATCTCTGGGATCCATATGGTGGTCAGCATTGAACACTAGGCAATAGTAAATAAACATTTGAAAGATATCTAAAGCATAAGAAGGGAGCCATAAATCAAACTACAAGTATTTTTCAACATTATGGTCACTTTGTATTACTTTTTTTAGTTATTCTAGTGGCCAATGATGTTGAGCATTTTTAAAAAGGTTGCTAAGAGTGTATCTTCTTTTTGGAGGAGGGGTTTCTTTTCAAGTTCTTCATGTAATTTAAAAATTGAATTATGTGTTCTTATTTACTGCTATCAGTGATTTTTATATAGTCTGGGCATATGTATTTTGTCATTTGTATTGTGCATATAAGACATTTGTACATAAAATGTTATGCAAATATGCTGCTACTGCTGCTAAGTTGCTTCAGTCATGTCCGACTCTGTGCGACCCCATAGACGGCAGCCCACCAGGCTCCCCCGTCCCTGGGATTCTCCAGGCAAGAACACTGGAGTGGGTTGCCATTTCCTTCTCCAATGCATGAAAGTGGAAAGTGAAAGTGAAGAAGCCACTCAGTCGTGTCCAACTCTTAGCGACCCCATAGACTGCAGCCCACCAGGCTCCTCCGACCATGGGATTTTCCAGGCAAGAGTACTGGAGTGGGGTGCCACTGGCTTCTACATAAAGAAATATATATATAACTAAATGTATATACAAACTTTTTTTTCCCTCCTGATTTGTGGCTTTCCTTTTATTTTTTAAAAGGGATGACATCTGATGAGCAGGAAAGCAACAGGCTTCTTCTTCTTCTTTTTTTTTATAGTTCATATAATTAAATATATATACAATTTTTTTTTCTCCTGATTTGTGGCTTTCCTTTTATTTTTTAAAAGGGATGATGTCTGATGAACAGGAAAGCAACAGACTTCTTCTTTTATTTTATTTTTTTATAGTTCATGTTTATTGTAGTGTACCTCATAAATACTATTTTACCTCAAGGTCAAAAACATTTCTTCTACAATTTTTATGTTTAGATTTCACATCCAGTTATCTGGTTCATTCTCCATGAGTTTTTGTGTATAGTGTGAAGTAGTGATTGAGGTTCTTTATTTTTCTTTGTATATGAATATCCAATTAATGCAATATTGTTTGAAAAATATATATATATATTTGCATTGAATTAATTCAATAGCTTTGTTAGAAAATTTATACATTCAGATCTGTTATTGAACATTCTGTTTCAATAGCGCTTAGCTTGGTTTGTGGGAACTTTATAGTATGTCTTGAATTTAGGTAGCATAAATTTTTTTGGAGAATGATTTTCTATTTCAGATTTTAAAAAATAATATCTTTCTGTATAAATTTCAAAATAGGATTGTCAGTTTCTTAAAATATTCTATGGACATATCTCCTCCTTTACTTATATTTTTATTGAAGTATACTTGGCTTATAATTTTCTGTTTCAAGTGTAAAGCAAAATGATACAATTATATTGGGTTGGACAAAAGGTTCAGTCAGATTTCTCCAACAACTTCTGGAAAGAATAGAATCAACTTTTTGGCCTACCCTGTATATATTTTAAAAATTTATACCTCAACTTTCCTGTTTTTACTAGCATTTTGTTTTCAATTTCTTTCTTTTTAATTTAAATTTATTTATTTTAATTGAAGGCTAATTACTTTACAATATTGTATTGGTTTTGCCATACATCAACATGAATCCACCATGGGTGTACATGTGTTCCTCATCCAGAACCCATCTCCCACCTCCCTCCCCGTACCATCCCTCTGGGTCATCCCAGTGCACCAGCCCCAAGCATCCTGTATCCTGCATTGAACCTGGACTGGCGATTCATTTCTTAAATGGTATTATATGTATAGAACAGTCAATTTCAATTTGCAATCTCCATTTTTGTAGAAATAATTTTGATATTTTGTGTTGACATTGTATGTTGCAACATTGTTTAATTGAGTAGATATATTTGATTGTTTTTAATGTCCTGAATATATATACTTTTATGATGATTCTGTCTAACCATTGATATATTTTTTAATTGTTGCCTCTTCTCAGCTTTATGTCTTCTATTTCATTTTCTTATCTTTGAAATAGCTAGAATTTAGGTTACATTGCAGAAGAGAAATTCGGACTGGCCTAACTTGTTCATTTACAATCTTAGAGACAATTCACCATTAAGTATGATGGTAGCTGTAGTATGTATTCAGATACTCTTTATCAGGCTGGGCAAAGTCCTTTCTATTTTTCATTTTCTAAAATATTTTTCTGGAGAAGGAAATGGCAATCCACTCCAGTATTCTTGCCTGGAGAATCCCACGGACGGAGAAGCCTAGTAGGTTACAGTCCACGGGGTCGCAAAGAGTCGGACACGACTGAGCGACTGAACTGAACTGAACTGAAAATATTTTTATCCATAAACCTGAAATGAAATTTATTAATTCATATTAATTCCAAGGAGGGAAAGGAGTACATCAAGGTTGTATACTGAAACACTGCTTATTTAACTTATATACAGAGGATATCCTGCAGAATGCCAGGCTGGATGAAGTACAAGCTGGAGTCAAGATTGCCAGGAGAAATATCAATAACCTCAGATATGCAGATGAAACCACACTTATGACAGAAAGGGAAGAAGAACTAAAGAGCCTCTTGATGAAAGTGAAAGAGGAGAGTGAAAAAATTGGCTTAAAATTCAACATTCAAAAAATTAAGATCATGGCATGCGGTGTCATCACTTCATGGCAAATAGACGGGGAATCAATGGAAACAGTGACAGACTTTATTATTATTATTATTATCATTATATATTTTTTGAGTTCCAAAATCACTGCAGATGGTGGCTGCAGTCATGAAATTAAAAGACAGCATGTTCTTTGTTCCTTGAAAGTAAAGCTATGACCAACCTAGACAGCATATTAAAAAGCAGAGACATTACTTTGCCAACAAAGTTATATCTAGTCAAAACTATGGTTTTTCCAGTAGTCATGTACGGATGTTAGAGTTGGACTATAAAGAAAGCAGAGTGCCAAAAAAATTGATGCTTTTGAACTGTGGTGTTGGAGAAAACTCTTGAGAGTCCCTTGGACTGCAAGGAGAACCAGCCAGTCAATCCTCAAGGAAATCAGCCCTGAATATTCATTGGGAGGACTGAAGCTTGAATACTTTGGCCACCTGATGTGAAGAACTGACTCATTGGAAAAGACCCTGATGGTGGAAAGATTGAAGGCAGGAGGAGAAGGGGATGACAGAGGATGAGATGGTTGGATGGCATCATGGACTCAATGTCCATGAGTTTGAGCAAGCTCCAGGAGTTAGCAGTGGACTGGGAAGCCTGGCGTGCTGCAGTCCATGGGGCTGAAAAGATTCGGACATGACTGAGAGACTGAACTGAACTGAGTGAATTAGTATGTATCTATTGAAATGGCATTATGTGTCTTCACCTTTAGTCTTTTATTTTAATGAATATTTTTGAATGTCAAAGACTTTTATTTCTGATATAAAATAACATGCATACATATTTCATGTATTGGTATACTGCTTAATATCTTTTTGCATGTTTTGATAGGAGACATTTGTCATTTTCTTTCTTATAATGAAATTTTTCACTTAAGAAATGCCGCCTGCATGAAATGATGTGTTTACCATTCTCCATTTATTTGAAAAACTTTGTGTGGAAATAGCATTTTTTAAAAATATTTTATGGAATTTAGAAGTTGAATTTTTTGTACCTGGAGTTATTTTTTACTATGCTCTTAAGTACCTGTCTCTTATACACATCTAGATGTGTATAAGAGACAGCCGTGGACTGCAGCCCACCAGGCTCCTCCATCGTCCATGGGATTCTCCAGGCAAGAATACCGGAGTGGGTTGCCATTTCCTTCTCCAGGGGATCTTCTCGACCCAGGAATCGAACCCAGGTCTCCCACATTGCAGGCAGACGCTTTAGCAACAGATAAGTTGTAGTTGTTGACATAATGAAAGCATACAGGAGCTACTGCAATATATTTAATAAAGCATATCGCCCAAATCTGGGCTTCTGTTCTTCCTGAATTGCAGGAGATGCA
>SJYT01018868.1:17749-68357 GCA_006410635.1 Cephalophus harveyi | reverse complement strand
TATTATACAGAGTGAAGTAAGCCAGAAAGAAAAACACCAATACAGTATACTGACACATATATATGGAATTTAGAAAGATGGCAGTGATGACCCTGTATGTGAGACAGCAAAAGAGACACAAATGTATAGAAAGGACTTTTGGACTCTGTGGGAGAGGGAGAGAGTGGGATGATTTGGGAGAATGGCATTGAAACATGTAAACTAACATGTAAGAACGAAGCCCAAGCCTATGTTCGATACAGGATACAGGATGCTTGGGGATGGTGCACGGGGATGATCCAGAGAGATGATGTGGGGTGGGAGGTGGGAGGGGGATTAGGGATTGGGAGCTAATATACACCCATGGTGGATTCATGTCAATGTATGGCAAAACCAATACGGTATTGTAAAGTAAAATAAAGTAAAAATAAAATTAAAAAAAAAAAAAAACTTTACCCAGACTCATTGAGAGAAAAAGAAAAAAATTAGAAATGAAAAGAAAAGTTACAACTGACTACAGAAATATAAAGGATGAGAATATTACAAGCAACGACAACCTGGAAAAAAAAGACCAACTCTTAGAGAAGTACAAACTTCTCAGACTGAACCAGGAAGAAATAAATAGATCAATGACAAGTAATAAAACTGAAACTGTAATATCTTCCAACAAACAAAAGTCTAGGATCAGATAGCTTCACATACGAATACTATCAAACATTTAGAGAAGAGTTAACACCTATCCTTCTCAAACTCGTTCACAAAGTTTCAGAGGGAGGAACAGTCCCCAACTCATTCTGCTGCTGCTGCTGCTAAGTCGCTTCAGTCGTGTCCGACTCTGTGCGACCCCATAGACGGCAGCCCAACAGGCTCCCCCGTCCCTGGGATTCTCCAGGCAAGAACACTGGAGTGGGCTGCCATTTCCTTCTCCATTGTGTGAAAGCGAAAAGTGAAAGTGAAGTCGCTCACTCGCGACCGACTCCTAGCGACCCCATGGACTGCAGCCTACCAGGCTCCTCCATCCATGGGATTTTCTAGGCAAGAGTACTGGAGTGGCTTGCTATTGCCTTCTCCGCCAACTCATTCTACAAGGCCACTATCACTCTGATATTACAACCAAAGATATCACAAGAAAATTAAAGACCACTATAACGGATGAACACAGATTCAACAATTCTCAACAAAACACTAGCAAAAAGAATCCAGCAACACATTAAAACAATCATACACAATTGATCAAGTGGGATTTATCCCAGGGAGGAAAGGATTCTTCAATATACACAAATCACTGTGCTACACCATATTAACAAGCTGAAGAATAAAAAACCATATGCTCATCTCCATAGATGCTGGAAAAGTTTGACAAATTTCAATACCGATTTATAATAAGAAAAATACTCTCCAGAAAGTGGACATAGAGGGATCCTACCTCAACATAATAAAAGCCATATACAACAAACCCACAGTAAACATCATTCTCAGTGATGAAAACATGAAAGCATTTCCTCTAAGATAAGGAACAAGAAAGGGTGTGCACTCTTACCATTATTATGCAACATAGTTTTGGAAGTCCTTGCCAAGGCAAATAGAGAAGAAGAAGAAATACAAGGAACCCAAATTTAAAAAGAAGTTAAACTCTCACTGTTTGTAAATGTACTATACCTAGAAAATCTTAAAGATGCCACCAGAAAACTTATTGATTATGAGAACTAATCAATGAATTTGGTAAAGTCATAAACACAAAATTAACACACAGAAATCTTTTGCATCTCTATACATTAACAATGAAAGATCAAAAACAGAAATTAAGGAAACAATCCCATTTAACAATGCAACAAAAAGAATAAAACACTTAGGAATAAATCTTTCTAAGGAGGCAAAAGGCCTGTACTCAGAAAACAATGACCAAAGAAATCAAAGATGACATAAGATCAGTTGGAACAATCAATATTGTGCAAATGACTTTAATACCCAAATAACTAGAGCAATCTTGAGAAAGAAAAAAAGAGGTGGAGGAATCAGGCCCCCTGACTTCAGATAACATCACAAAACTACAGTAATTGAGACAGTACAAAACTGGCAGAAATACAGAATACAGATCAATGGCACAGGCTAAAAAGTTCAGAGATAAACCCACACACCTATCACCACATAATCTGTAAAAAAAGAGACAAGAAAACACAGTGGAGAAAAGACAGTTTCTTCAAAAAGTGGTGTTGGGAAAACTGGACAGTTATATGTTTTTATACACAAAATTATAACATTATCTAACATGGTACAGAAAAATAAACTCAAAATGGGTCAAAGACATAGATGTTAATTAACACTATGTTAGTAAAACTCTTAGAGGAAAATGTAAGCAGAACACTCTGACACAAATCACAGCAAGATCTTTTTTGACTCACCACCTAGAGTAATAAAAATTTTTTTTTAATTAACAAATGGGGCCTAATTAAGTGTAAAAACTTTTCCAAAACAAAGGAAGCCATAAACAAGATGAAAAGACAAATCTGGGAATGAGAGAAAATATTAGCAAATGGACGGGTTGTGCAGCTCAATATCAAAACAACAAACAACCCAATCGAAAAATGGACGAAGATCTACATAAACATTTCTGCAAAGAAGACACACAGATAGTCAAGAGGAACATGAAAAGATGCTCAACATGACTGATTATTAGAGAAATGCAAATCAAAACTACAGTGAGGAGTAAGCTAACACCAGTCAGAATGACCATCTATGTAGGTCTTCACAGAACCATTTAGCTTCAGCTTCTTCTGTTTTAGTGGCCGTGAGACCTGGATTACTATGATGTTGAATGGTTTACCCAGGAAATGAACAGAGATCATTTTGTTGTTTCTGAGATTGCACCCAATCTGCATTTCTTACTCTTTTGTTGATTATGAGGGTTACTCTTCTTTTAAGGGATTCTTGCCCTCATTAGAAACAGACCCTGATGCTGGGAAAGAGAGAAGGCAGGAGGAGAGGGGGACATAGAGGATGATGGTTAGATGGCATCACCAACCTGATGGACATGAGTTTGAGCAAACTTCAGGACTTGGTGATGGACAGAAAAGCCTGGTGTGCTCCAGCCCATGGGGTTGCAAAAAGTTGGGCACAACCGAATGACTGAATTGAACTGACTGATGATGCTATCAGTTTACATCAGCCCTAGGATTATAAGTGGGAATCCCAAACTGCAATCTTTGAAGTCTCACCCATGGAGCAGACTCACTGCCTGGGACCTCTTCCCAACTGGGACTCCAGAAGTGCTATGACATGGGACTTCCAAGTGCTGTTTAAGTCTGGATGTTGGTCACAACCCAATTTGATAATGTATTCCCTGCTCTTTCTACTTTGATTTTCTTTTAATGTTAGTATATTAAATGAAAGCTAGATAACTTTCTAATAAATATTTGTATTATTTACTTGTAAATAACAAGTGTCTTATTTTGCTAACAAGTCCTTTGAACCTGCGATGAAAGTGAAAACTTTCAGCAAAAGATATGTTCTTAAAAACAAAAACCACACACAGGAAAATGATCACCATTAAATAAGATTTACAAATATTAAAGATATACAAATAGACACAACATTATGCCAATTAGTGCTTGTGTTAGAGATGACTTCTCTCCTGTATACTTTTCAGATGAGCCTGAAGTATTTCTAAGACACAAAAACAATGGAGGAGGCAGAACAAAAGATTTTTCCTTGAGGTTTACAGTTAAAGAGGGAACTCAAGGAAAAATCTTTGTTCTGCGTCCTCCATTGTTTTTGTATCTTAGAAATACTTCAGGTAGAAAACACATTCGAACTAATTCTACTCCCTGCTGTTAATCTACACATGAAATTTATTAAGAAATATTTGCTGTGCAAGGGTTCATAGCTTTTCAATATCAAAAGATATTGAAAGCAATATCTTTTAAAGAAATTTCTCATTACTCAAACTTTTCTACCTTAATCAGTCCCTAATGTTTTCTACATGCTGTCAATACCCTCCATTCAAACGTAACTATTACAAAACCATCTGACTCAGGAACCACTATGACTGATTTTAAAACAAACCTAACCTTACTAAAGGAGAAGGCAGTGGCACCCCGACTCTAGTACTCCTGCCTGGAAAATCAATGGAAGGAGGAGCCTGGTGGGCTACAGTCCATGGGGCCACTAGGAGTCGGACATGACTGAGCGCCTTCACTTTCACTTTTTACTTTCATGCATTGGAGAAGGAAATGGCAACCCATTCCAGTATTCTTGCCTGGAGAATCCCAGGGACAGGGAACCCTGGTGGGGTGCCGTCTATGGGGATGCACAAAATCGGACACGACTGAAGTGACTTAGCAGCAGCAGCAGCAACGTTACTAAATGTGTTTATTGTTTCACGATTAAAGAGTGAACAGAGCAATAAAAGTCACCAACACAACCTGTGTATCATGCTATTTTTAAACCCCAAGAAATGGATGTATTTACATGTGTACTACCTGTTACAGGTTACACTTGTAAAACTTACATAACAGGACTATAACTGATACCTTGAGTGTGTCCAGTATACCTCGATCTGTAAACGTCTGGTACAGCTTTTTGCGAAGTTCATCTTGACTCAACACATCAGATTTAAGGGGCATGATGGACTAGAAAAGAAATGGTTATGGGTTACCCAGAGGGCCGAGGAGATGTTAACTTCTGCAAACAGACCAGTGGTCTCCAAGGAAACCTTCAGAAGTCCAAGGGGAAAAAGTGCTTTAACGGAAACAAGTTGGAGAAGGAAATGGCAACCCACTCCAGTATTCTTGCCTGGAGAATTCCATGGAGAGTGGGGCATGGCTACAGTTAACGGGGTCATAAAAGTCGGACACGACTAAGGAACTAACACACACAACAGAAACAAAGGCTTCACTTCCACCGAAGAAGCTGCCGCTGTACCTACCTGAGCTGTCAGGCGTCGGCTTCCTCCGGATCCCTCCCCACCGTGCCCTGAGGTGCCCGTTTGCGTCCGAATGTGGCTCTGGCTTAGGGCATCTGCCTTCAGATCCCTGGCTCTGTCCCAGAGGATGGGGAGGAACAG
Organism: Cephalophus harveyi; assembly: GCA_006410635.1. Lineage (NCBI taxonomy): Eukaryota > Metazoa > Chordata > Mammalia > Artiodactyla > Bovidae > Cephalophus > Cephalophus harveyi. The sequence goes on along the minus strand of SJYT01018868.1, from coordinate 63,316 downwards.
GATGAAGCTTCCGCCTTGCACTCCCAACTAGGAACTCAGACAGAAATGCGCACTTCTTGGCGGTTCTGGCCGGTGGGCTACCTATGGGCCACGCGCCCCTCTAACGGATAGAAACCGGAAGACATAAGACTAGAGAAAGTGCAACAGCGGCCGGAGTTCGCGCTGCTCAGAACTGATTCCACCCTCGCCGCAAGTCCTGCGAGCATAGCCACCATAACCTGGGGCTCTAATGCGCAGGCGCCAAGTTACCTAGCTGTGTTGCCGGAAGTTCCGCCCACTGGCGAGGCGGTATCACGGAGTCTGGCGTCCTGTGCTTCCCGAGTCCACACGGAAGCCGAGGAGCACGGGTTGATACCTGGGTAACTGACAGGTCATTTTAGTTCCCAGTGACTCTAGGGGGATAGAGCTAGTAGGCGATTGGTGCTCTGGGACTCGGGGGAAGTACCTTGTACTGCGTGTCAGCCTTTTCTCCCACTTCTGTCCCACCCATCCTTTCCTCATTGACATTCAGTCTGCAAACGTGTGACTGCTTAGGTGCTTTGCTTCTTGTAATACTTTCCACTGGGTCACGCAGCCCAGGTTTTTAATTTGTTTTTAATTGAAGGATAATTGCTTTACACAATTTTGTTGTTTTCTGTAAAACGTCAACGTGAATCACCCATAGATACTTATGTCCCTCCCTCTGGAACCTCCCTTCTATCCCCTTCACCGTTCTACCCCTCTAGGTTGATACAGAGGCCCTGTTTGAGTTCCCTGGGGTATACAGCACGTTTCTGTTGGATATTTTAAATATGGTGATGTAAGTTTCTGTGTTATCTTTTCCATCACCTAGAGTGGAGTCTCACAGAATCGGATACGACTGAAGTGACTTAGCAGCAGCCTATCCTCTATGTCACTCCAACCTCTCCTCAGCTCTCCTGCCATCCAAAGGTCTTCTCTATCTCTGTTATGTCTGAGCTTCTTTTCATGTGTTTGTTAGCAACCTGTATGTCATCTTTGGTGAAATGTCTGTTTAGGTTGTTTCCCCACTTTTTGATTGGGTTGTTTGTTTTCTGATATTGAGCTGTATGACCTAAAAATAAATCCATTAGTACCATATTAGTAGATTCCACATATAGGCATTAGTATACAATGTTTATCTTTCTCATGCTGACTTATTTAACTGTATAATAAGCTCTAGGTTCATGCACCTCTTTAGAACTGACTCAGATGCATTCTTGTTTGTGGCTGAGTAATATTCCTTCCTGGGTATGAACTGCAACTTTCTTATTCATGTGTTTGTTGATGGATATCTAATGCATGTGTTTGTTGATGAACATCTAGGTCTCTTCCATGATCTAGCTATTGTAAATAGTGCTGCAGTGAACAATGGGATACATGTGTCTCTTTCAATTTTGGCTTCCCAGGGCCTATGCCTAGGAGTGGGATTGCTGGGTCATATGGAGGTTTTATTTCTAGTTTTTAAAGGAATCTCCATACCATCTTCCATAGTGGCTGTATCAATTACATTCCTACCAACAGTGCAAGAGAGTTCCCTTTTCTCCACACCCTCTCCAGCATTTATTGTTTGCAGACTTTTTGATGAGGGCCATTCTGGCCCATTTGAGGTGATATCTGGTTGCAGATTTGATTTGCATTTCTCTAATAATGAGCAGTGTTGGGCATCTTTTCATGTATTTGTTAGCCATCTGTATGTCATCTTTGGTGAAATGTCTGTTTAGGTCTTTTCCCCACTTTTTGATTTGGTTGTTTGTTTTTCTAGAACTGAGTTATATGAGCTGCTTGTATATTTTGGAAATTGATGTCTTGTCTTTTTTTTTTTTGGCTATTATTTTCTCCCAGTCTGAGAGTTGTCTTTTCACTGTCTTTATAGTACTCACTTCATTATTCTTGCTGGAGAATCCCCATGGAAAGAGGAGCCTGGTGGCTACAGTCCATGGAGTCACAAAGAATTGGACGCAACTTAGTACATAGTTTCCTTTGCTGTCTTGCTTCCTTTGTAAAAAATAAGGTACCCATAAGTTCATGGGCCTGTTTCTTGGCTTTCCATCCTGTTTCACTGGTCTATATTTTGGTTTTTATGCAAGTACTATAATGTTGTCAAACAATACAAGAGAATTCTACAAATGGACATTACCAGATGGTCAATGCCAAAATCAGATTGATTATATTCTTTGCAGGAAAAGATGGAGAAACTATACAGTCAGCAAAAAAAGAGACTGGGAGGTGATTGTGGCTAGGATCATGAAATCCTTATTGCAAAATTCAGACTTAAATTGAAGCTTATTTCAGTTCAGTTGCTCAGTCATGTCTGACTTTTTGTAGCCCCATGAACCACAGCATGCCTGGCCTCCCTGTTCATCACCAGCTCCCAGAGTCCACCCAAACCCGTGTTCGTCAAATCGATGATGCCATCCAACCATTTCATTCTTTGTCATCCCCTTCTCCTGCCCTCAATCTTTCCCAGCATCAGGGTCCTTTTAAATGAGTCCGCTCTTCATATCAGGTGGCCAAAATACTGGAGTTTCAGCTTCAGCATTAGTCCTACCAATGAACACACAGGACTGATCTCNGTCAGGTACTTCTGTCCACCCTCAGCTGGGGTTCTGCATCCACTTCTGCGTCTGAAGGTGTATTCCTGATGTACCAATGGAGACAGATGTACTCCACCTTCACCTACTCCTCTGCTATATTGTTCTCCCTGGATGCTGGCCATTTGGTCTCTGCATTCTCTGACTTTTCTAAATCCAGCTTGAACATATGGAGGCTTCCTGTTCACGTACTGTTGAAGCCCCATTTGGAGAATTTTGAGCATTACATTGCTAGAGTGTGAAATGAGTGCAACTATGCAGTAGTTTGAACATTGTTTGGCATTACTTCTCTTTGGGATTGAAATGTATATTGACTTTTCCAGTCCTGTGGCCACTGCTGAGTTCTCCAAATTTGCTGGCAACTGGATGTAGCACTTTAACATAATCTTTTAGGCCTTGAACTAGCTCAGCTGGAATTCCATCGCCTCCACTAGTTTTGTTCATAGTGATGCTTCCTAAGACCGACTTGACTTTGCATTCCAGGATGTCTGGCTCTAGGTGAGTGATCACACCGTCATGGTTATCTGGGTCACAAAGATCTTTTTTGTATAGTTATCCTGTGTATTACTGCCACCTCTCCGTAAAAACTCCTGCTTCTGTTAGGTCCATACAATTTCAGTCCTTTATTGAGCACATCATTGCATGAAATATTCTCTCGGTATCTCCAATTTTCTTGAAGAGATCCCTAGTCTTTCCCATACTATTGTTTTCCTCTGTTTCTTTGCATTTATCACTGAGGAAGGCTTTCTTTTCTCTCCTTGCTGTTCTTTGGAAATCTGCATTCAGAAGCATGTTTTTACTTTTCTTCTTTGGCTTAAGCTTCACTTCTTTTCTCAGCTATTTGTAACATCTCCTTAAGCAACAACCACTTTGCCTTCTTGCATTTCTTGTTCTTCAGGGTGGTCTTTATTAGTGCCTCTTGTACAATGTCATGAACCTCCACCCATATTCTTCAAGTACTCTATCAGATCTAATCCTTTGAATCTATTTGTCACTTCCATGATATAATCGTAAGGGCTTTGATTTAGGTCATACCAGACTATTCAGGAGGAGAAGGCAATGGCACCCCACTCCAGTACTCTTGCCTGGAAAATCCCATGGATGGAGGAGCCTGGTAGGCTGCAGTCCATGGGGTCGCAGAGTCGGACACGACTGAACGACTTCCCTTTCACTTTTCACTTTCATGCATTGGAGAAGGAAATGGCAACCCACTCCAGTGTTCTTGCCTGGAGAATCCCAGGGACAGGGGAGCCTGGTGGGCTGTCGTCTATGGGGTCACACCGAGTCGGACGCTACTGAAGTGACTTAGCAGCAGCAGACTATTCAGGTATGACCTAAATCAAAGCCCTTACGATTATATCATGGAAGTGACAAATAGATTCAAAGGATTAGATCTGATAGAGTACTTGAAGAATATGGGTGGAGGTTCATGACATTGTACAAGAGGCACTAATAAAGACCACCCTGAAGAACAAGAAATGCAAGAAGGCAAAGTGGTTGTTGCTTAAGGAGATGTTACAAATAGCTGAGAAAAGAAGTGAAGCTTAAGCCAAAGAAGAAAAGTAAAAACATGCTTCTGAATGCAGATTTCCAAAGAACAGCAAGGAGAGAAAAGAAAGCCTTCCTCAGTGATAAATGCAAAGAAACAGAGGAAAACAATAGTATGGGAAAGACTAGGGATCTCTTCAAGAAAATTGGAGATACCGAGAGAATATTTCATGCAATGATGTGCTCAATAAAGGACTGAAATTGTATGGACCTAACAGAAGCAGGAGTTTTTACGGAGAGGTGGCAGTAATACACAGGATAACTATACAAAAAAGATCTTTGTGACCCAGATAACCATGACGGTGTGATCACTCACCTAGAGCCAGACATCCTGGAATGCAAAGTCAAGTCGGTCTTAGGAAGCATCACTATGAACAAAACTAGTGGAGGCGATGGAATTCCAGCTGAGCTAGTTCAAGGCCTAAAAGATTATGTTAAAGTGCTACATCCAGTTGCCAGCAAATTTGGAGAACTCAGCAGTGGCCACAGGACTGGAAAAGTCAATATACATTTCAATCCCAAAGAGAAGTAATGCCAAACAATGTTCAAACTACTGCATAGTTGCACTCATTTCACACTCTAGCAATGTAATGCTCAAAATTCTCCAAATGGGGCTTCAACAGTACGTGAACAGGAAGCCTCCATATGTTCAAGCTGGATTTAGAAAAGTCAGAGAATGCAGAGACCAAATGGCCAGCATCCAGGGAGAACAATATAGCAGAGGAGTAGGTGAAGGTGGAGTACATCTGTCTCCATTGGTACATCAGGAATACACCTTCAGACGCAGAAGTGGATGCAGAACCCCAGCTGAGGGTGGACAGAAGTACCTGACCAGTGGAAGAGAATATGTAGAATGATGTAAAACTTGGTAGGATGAAGGAACTAGGGGGAGAAACAAGAGTGTTAGTGGGACTGGACCTGCCTTTGGTGGGCAGGGAAACTGAGGCAGGAGTCCGATCCCCACTGTGGGGCAGTTGTCTGAGTCAGAGGAGAAATATTTAAGGCTGAGAGTGAAACAGATGATTTGTGACAGTCTAAATGGAATGAGAATCAGATAGTCCTTGCCACAGCCATACATTCTCCAGACAGGAACGCTGATCTCTGGGAAAGCCCAGTAGCTGGAAGCTGGAGTTTAGGGATTGTGGAGCAATCCCAGGGCAAGGGCTGCTGTTGACTACAGAGAGACGGATAGGATGTGAGGGAGGAGATCATGATGGGAAATACCATGGAGGAAAGCCAGGCAGCCATGGAAGCAAGGCAATACTGCTGAGTCATGCATAGGTGGTGGAGCCATCACTACAGTCTCTTTCTCCACAAGCTGAACAATAGAGAGGCGGCTCATCAAACATCTGAAATACTGAACTATAGAGTAGAACCCCATCTAGAGTGCTCCTTTCAGTGACTTATGTGCCAAACTACAGAGTAGGACCCCAGCCAGTGTGCACCTTCAAATGCCTAATGCACCAGTCTACAGGGTAGGACTCTAAGCAGGATGCCCCTTTAAGTGCCTGACCACACCGAACAACAGAGAAGGACCACAGGCAAGGGAGCCCTCTAAGTGCCTGAATGGGTAGAGCTATGGAGAAAGACTCACCAAAGAACTATTCTGATTGCCAGCTACAAGAGGTTGAAAAAAATACTCTGATAGGGCTTTAACTTCTGCAGCAGAGGCAGTCTGTGTCCTTGCACACTTGGCACACTTTGAAAGAAATCACGGATGACACAAACAAATGGAGAGATATTCCATGTTCCTGCGTAGGAAAAATCTATATTGTGAAAATGACTGTAATACCAAATGCAATCTACAGATTTAATGCAATCCCTATCAAATTACCCATCAGTAATTTTTCACAGAGCTACAATAAAAAGCTTCACAATTCATATGGAAACACAAGAGACCCCGAATAGTAAAAGCATTGTTGAGAAAGAATTGGAGCTAAAAGAATCAACCTTAATTGACTTCTTGTTGGATTTTGCAAACAAAGGTTCGTCTAGTCAAGGCTATGGTTTTTCCAGTGGTCATGTATGGATATGAGAGTTGGACTGTGAAGAAGGCTGAGCAGCAAAGAACTGATGCTTTTGAACTGTGGTGTTGGAGAAGACTCTTGAGAGTCCCTTGGACTGCAAGGAGATCCAACCAGTCATTCTAGAGGAGATCAGCCCTGGGTGTTCTTTGGAAGGAATGATGCTGAAGCTGAAACTCCAGTACTTTGGCCACCTCATGTGAAGAGTTGACTCACTGGAAAAGACTCTGATGCTGGGAGGGATTGGGGGCAGGAGAAAAAGGGGACGATAGAGGATGAGATGGCTGGATGGCCTCACCAACTCAATGGTTGTGAGTTTGAGTGAACTCCGTGAGATGATGATGGACAGGGAGGCCTGGTGTGCTGCGATTCATGGGGTCACAGAAAGTTGGACAGGACTGAGTGACTGAACTGAACTGATGACCCAGCAATCCCACTCCTAGGCATATGCCCTAGGAAACCAAAAGTGAAAGAGACACATGTATCCCATTGTTCACTGCAGCACTATTTACAATAGCTAGAGCATGGAAGCAACCTAGATGTCCCTAGACAGATGAATGGATAAAGTTGTGGTACATATCATATACACAATGAAATATTACTCAGTCATATAAAGGAACACATTTGGGTGTGTTTAATGAGGTGGAAGAGCCTAGAACATATTACACAGAGTGAAGTAAGTCAGAAAGAGAAAGATAAATATTGTGTTCTAACAAATATATATGGAACCTAGAAAAATAGTACTTAAGAATTTATTTACAGGGCAACAGTAGAGAAACAGACATAGAGAATAGACTTATGGACATGGGGAGAGGTGAGGAGAGGGTGAGATGTTTGGAAAGAGTAACACGGAAACTTACATTACCATATGTAAAATAGATAGCCAACAGGAATTTGCTGTGTTGCTCAGGAAACTCAAACAAGGGCTCTTTATCAACCTAGGGGAGTGGGATGGGGAAGGACTTGGGAAGGAGTTTTAAAAGGGAGAGGGTATATGTATACGTATGGCTGGTTTATGTTGAGGTTTGACAGAAAGCAGCAAGATTCTGTAAGGCAATTATCCTTCAATAAAAAATAAAACATAAGCATCTGCTGGGTCATCGAAAAGCAAGAAATTTTCTGAAAAATGTCTATTTCTGCTTTATTGACTATGACAAAACCTTTGGCTGTATGGATCACAAATTATGGAAAATTCTTAAAGAGATGAGAACACCAAACCACTTTACCTGCCTCCTGAGAAATCTGTATGCAGGTCAAGTAACAACAGTTAGAACTGGACCTGGAACAACTGACTGGTTCCAAATTGGGGAAGTAGTACATCAAAGCTATATATTGTCACTCCGCTTATTTAACTTATATGCAGAGTACGTTATGTGAAATGCCAGGCTGTATGAATCTCAAGCTGGAATCAAGATTTCCCAGAGGAATATCAATAACCTCAGATGTACAGATGTCACAACATTTATGACAGAAAATAAAGAGGATCTAAAGAGACTCTTGATGAAAGTGAAAGAGGATAGTGAAAAAGCTGTCTTAACCCAACATTCAAAAACTGAAGATCATGGCATCTGGTCCCATCACTTCATGGCCAATAGTTGGGGAAACATTGGAAACACTGACAGACTTTATTTTCTTGGGCTCTAAAGTCACTGCAGATGGTAACTGCAGCCACGAAATTAAAAGACTTTTGCTCCTTGGAAGAAAATCCACAATTAACCTAGACAGCACATTAAAAAGCAGAGACATTGCTTTGCTGACAAAAGTCCATATTGTCGGAGCTATGGTTTTTCCAGTAGGAATGTATGATGTGAGTGTTGGACTATAAAGAAAGCTGAGCACCAAAGAAATGATGCTTTTGAACTATGGTGCTGAAGAAGACTGTTGAGATTCCCTTAAACTATGGGAAATCAAACCAGTCAATCCTAAAGGAAATCAGCCCTGAATATTCATTGCAAGGACTGATGCTGAAGCTGAAACTCCAATACTCTGACCACTTGACAGGAAGGGCTGACTCATTGGAATAGACCCTGATTATGGGGCAGATTGAGGCAAGAGGAGAAGGGGCCAACAGAGGGCAAGATGTCACTGACAATGGACCATGAGTTTGAGCAAGTTCCTGAAGTTGATGATGGACAGGGAAGCCTGGCGTGCTGCAGTCCTTGGAGTCTCAAAGAGTTGCACATGTATGATCAACTGAACTGAACTGAATTATACTGTCTTGATGACTGTAGCATTGTAGTATAATCTGAAGTCAGGAAGGTTGATTCCTCTAGCTCCGTCCTTCTTTCTCAAGAATTCTTTGGCTCTTTGGGGTCTTTTCTGTTTACATATGAATTGCTATAGTTCTGCGAAAAATGCCACTGTTAATTTGATAGGGATTAGCATCTGTAGATTGCATTTGGTAGTATAGACATTTTCACAATATTGATTCTTCCTATCCAGGAACATGGGATGTCTCTCTGCATGTTTGTGTCATCTTTGGTTTCTTTCATCAGTATCATCAGTATCTTACAATTTTCTGTATGCTGTTCTTTTGTGTCCTTAAATAAGTTTATTCCTAGATATTTTATTCTTTATGTTGCAGTGGTGAATGGGATTGATTCTTTAATTTCTCTTTCTTATTTTTCATATTTAGTATATAAGAATTCAAGTGGTTTCTGTGTATTGATTTTGTATCCTACAACTGTGCTAAATTCATTGATGAGCTCTAGTAATTTTCAGATTTTCTATGGGTAGTATCACATCATCTGCAAACAGAGATTTATTTCTCCTTTTCCAATCTGGATTCCTTTAATTTCTTTTTCTTCTCTGATTGCTGCAGTTAGTACTCCCAAAGCTATGTTGAATTGTCATGGTGAGAGTGAACACCCTTTTCTTGTTCCTGATCTTAGGAGAAATGCTTTCAATTTTTCACTATTGAGAATAAAGTTTGCTGTGGGCTTATCATATGGTTATATGGCATCACTGACTCAATGGACATGATTTTGGGTAAACTCTGGGAGTTGGTGACGGACAGGGAGGCCTGGCATGCTGCAGTTCATGGGGTTGCAAAGAGTTGGACACGACTGTGTGACTGAACTGAACTGAACTATCATATATGGCTTTTACTATATTTAGGTAGGTTCCTTCTATGCCCATTTTAAAAAGGATTTCAACTATAAATGTGCTGAATTATGTCAAAACCTTTTATGTGGAGGTGGTCCTAAGATGGTGGAGGAATAGGATGGGAAGACCACTTTCTCCCTCACAAATTCATCGAAAGAACATTTGAACGCTCAGTAAATTCCACGAAACAACTTCTGAATGCTGGCAGAGGACATCAGTTCAGTTCAGTCGCTCAGTCGTGTCCGACTCTTTGCGACCCCATGAATCGCAGCACGCCAGGCCTCCCTGTTCATTATGCAGGTTAGGTGGTCTGGTATTCCCATCTCTTTCAGAATTTTCCACAGTTTATTGTGATCCACACAGTCAAAGGCTTTGGCATAGTCAATAAAGCAGAAGTAGATGTTTTTCTGGAACTCTCTTGCTTTTTCCATGATCCAGCGGATGTTGGCAATTTGATCCATCAGGCACCCAAAAAAGTATCCGATTGTCTTTGAAAGGAGGTAGGAAAAAATATGAAAGATAAAAAGAGAGACAAAAGAGGTAAGGATGGAGATCCATCCCAGGATGGGAGTTTTAAAAAAGAGAGGTTTCCAAACACCGGGAAACACTCTCACTGGTGAGTCTGTGGAGAGCCTTAGAATCTCAGAGGCAACATAACAGGGAGGAAAAATAAATAAATAATTAAAACCCATAGATTATGTGCCCGGTGGTAACTCCCAGTGGAGAAGCAGCTCAGACGCCTGCATCTGCCACTAGCAAGCAGGGGCTGGGCAGAGAGGCGTGGGCTGCATTTCTTAGAGTAAGGACTGGGCCTGAATGCCCCGAGGACAATCTGAGGGAACTAACTTGAGATAGCAAACCAGACTGTGGGATAGCTGTCCTGCAAAAAACCCTAACCTAAGACACCGCCAGGTGTGCTCACAGAACAAAGGACTGACTAAGTAGAGCTAGCTGGCTGCGGACTGGCCCATCCCCCGCCCGAGACAGGCAGGCAAGGGCAGCCAGAGAGGGAAGGAGAAAATTGTGGCCCCAGAGAGGCATCATCTACCAAACTGCAAGCAGGCTTTGTTGCTAACCAAGACTTCTTGAGATTCTGGATGGTCGACATCTGCTGACAGGGCGCAGCCAAAAATCGGCTCCCCAGAAGAGACACACGGCATAACTGAGAAGGTGTGCCAGTTGTACACCCAGAAAACCAAGGGGCAGGGATCAGGGAGGCGATAAGTTGCAGAGTCCGCCCTCCTCAACACCTGGTCACCTGAGCTGCTGGGACCTGGAAAGGGCACAAAACACAGGCCCAACTGAGTCTTTGTGGAGTACCCTAGTACCTGAACCTGAGTGGCTTAGACCTGGGAACTGCATACAACCCAGGGCCGGCCTCAAAGATATTTCCCAGCACAGCAACCTAGAGCCTAAGCAGTGTAGACAGGGAAAGCACACATGCCATGAACGGGGGCAAACCTAGTGTGGCCAAGACATTGCGAGCACACACCAGTGTTATTTGTTTGCAGTGTTCCTCCCTCCCCACAGCAGGACTGAACAAGTGAGCCTAAAAAAGTGTCCACCACCGCCCCCTTGTGCCAGGTGGAAATTAGACACTGAAAAGACCAGCAACAGAAAAAGCTAAAACAGAGGGAATCGCCTTGGAAGTGACAGGTGCAATAGATTAAAACCTTGTAGTTAGCACCAAATACATAGGAAGGGGCCAATAGATCTTGAGAAGTATAAGACAGATCAAGGAACTATCTGAAAATGAACTGACCCCACACTGTCCACAACACTGGATAAAGTCCTAGATATATTTTTACAATTATCATATTTTAAAGTAAAAAAATTTTAAGTCCTCTGCTATTCCTTTAGTTTTCATTTTTATAACCTGTTACTTTGCAAAAAAAACCTCTTTTAAAGCAAACCATCTATATATACATTTTATAATTTTGTGACTTTTTTTCTTTAATCTTTGCTTTTTGGTATTTGTTATCAATTTTGTACCTTTAAGAACCCAATCTTCAGTACCTATTTTTACTTCGGAGTGAGATTACTGGCTTCTCAGCAGAATCAGGATGAGTTGGTACAGCAAAGAATACTCATTGACTTTAGGGGAATATTTCTGTTTTAAGTTGATACGTTAGTTTGCTAGGACTGCAATACTAAATAATCCAGAATAACTAGGCCTAACAGCAGAAATATAGTTTTCACATTACTGAAGCCTAGAAGTTTAAGATCAAGATGTTTTCAGGCTTAGACACTTCTGAGGCTTCTGTCTGTGACTTGCAGTGACCATCTTTTCCTTTTGTCCTCACAGGATCTTTCTTCTCTGCACACATGTACCTGGTCTCTCTGTGTCCAGTGAAAAGTGAAAGTGTTAGTTTCTCAGTGATGTCCAACTCTTTGAGACCCCATGGGCTGTAGCCTGCCAGTCTCCTCTGTCTATGGGATTCTCCAGGCAAGAACACTGGAGTGAGTTGCCATGCCCTTGTCCCAGGGATCTTCCCAACCCAGGGATGGAACCAACATCTGCTGCATTGGCAGGTGGACTCTTTAACACTGAGCTATCAGGGAGGTCCAAATTCTGTCTTTTTACAAGGACAGCAGTCTGATTGGATTAGAGCCCAGCCTGATTGTCAGATTTTAACATAATTATGTCTTTAAAACCCTATCTACATTCTTAGGTATCAGGGTTATGGCTTCATCCAAATTTGGGGAAGAGGTGATACAATTCTGCCTGTTACAGTCAATGCCACTCTGGCTAAGTTAGGTTGCCAAATTATATTTGTTTGTTTACTAAAAGACCCAGTGTACTTTAAAATATCATTGTAATTATATGATAAAGACATAAGTTCCTAACCTTTAAATTGTATTGCTGCATCACATCTCTAATTGTTCCCTCTTTGTGTCTATTGAGTTTGCCTACTTTTACTTGTTTCAGTAATCTGGTAAAACTGAAGATCAAAGACATATTTGACCTACTAATTAGTTGCCAGTTGCTGAAGCTGAAGCTCCAGGGAACACCTGATGCAAAGAGCTGACTCATTGGAAAAGACCTTCAGCTGGGAAAGGCTGAAGGCAAGAGGAGAAGGGGGAGACAAAGGGTGAGATGGTTGAATGATATTGCCGACTAAATGGATGTAAGTTTTAACAAACTCTGGGAGATAGTTAAGGACCAGGAAACAGCATGTTGCAGTTCATGGCGTTGCCAAGAGGAGATGACTTAGCAACTGAAAAACAATGGCATTAATTAGAGTTGAATTCTTTAATCAGTAAACCTTCATTTATTAGCTATAAAATGTATATTATGAAGTCCAGATTACAGGAGATTTAAGATGCCATGTAGATAGTAAAGAGTGGTTACTAATCTTATAGTCACAGCATTTTTTAATAAGAAAATAAATGTCAGTAGATGAGAAAGGAAATGCACTATCAGATAACATGATTATAAAAGGACATGGGAATTCTTTGTCTGCCCTTCACATTAAGGGGAGAGCAAAGGTGGAGTTGAAAAGGGAGATACAGTTATAAGGGCTTGGAATCATTGGCTTTTATGGTCCAAGACGACATGGTTTAGAAAAGATAAGGACTTCAACTGGGAAAATATCTACACTGAAGGAGGTGGGAGGGGGGTTCAGAATTGGGAACACATGTATACCCATGGCAGATTCATGTTGATGTATGGCAAAACCAATACAGTATTGTAAAGTAAAGTAAAAAAGAAAAAAAAAATTATAAAAGTGAAACGAGTAGATTGAAGAATGTTAAAGCCTGATAAAACTGTTGTCAAAGTAGCTTTCTCCCAAGGGCACTGACAGACAATATAGACCTGATAGAGCCAGTAATAAACGTGTTGGTTAGTAAATCCTGGCTAAAAATAAAAAGTTACCTTATGTCTGTAGTGAAATTTATAATACTATGTAAAGAAACTTACCCAGTGGGCCTATTTCTTCTTCTTTTTCTTTTTTTTTAAAAGATTTGAGTACTTGTTATTCCAACAGCAATTTTCTTGTTCTCCCAGTATCAGTTAGATGTCTACACTGATACTAACTCACCAGAGTTAGCAGTTTTGAGGAGCTCAGGCCTATAAAAGTATATTCATTTCTGTCACTGTACAGAAGTTTCAGGCTACACACATTTCTGTCCAACCTGATTATAAATCAGAGGTTCCCACATGCTCCCCAACCCACATTCGCTAATTCGCTGGAATGACTCAGTAAACGTCTATACTTAAAGTTTTGTAAAGATACAACTCAAGAACGGTTATCTCACTTAGCACATCATTATGGTAAACAATCTAGAAGCTCTGTGGCCTCCTTGTTTCAGAATTTTTATCAAAGTTTCATTACATACACATGATTGACTCCATATGAGTTGATGACTGAGTTTAATCTTCAGCCCCTCTGTCCTGAGATGAGGTGGAAAAACTAGTTTTTCCAACACTCTTATTCATTCATGTGGTGGTTTTTTCTAATGTTACAAATTCAGTGTTTAACCACTGAACAGCATGCCAAATGCTCAGATGTTAAGGTTAGCAACAGAGTAAAAACTTTATTCTTAAAGCAACCAAGCAAGGAAATGGGAGAACAAGTCTCAAATCTGCCTTCACAAGGGCAAGGGGCTTTTGCTTTTATTAAATAAGCAGGGTGATCTTAGGTGTGGAGAAAGGTGATTACAGGAAGGGGGAAAAGTTCTGCATAAGCACACTTGAGTTACATGCTTCTTCATGGTATGCATGTTCAGAAAATGGCAATATTGGCATGATCTGAGGGTGGAGTTTTGGCCTTCTGATATCAAAAGGGCAAGCAAGTCTGTTCTGCACAGGCTCCATATGTCCATATTAGTTTTCTCCAGTTTCAGCCCATTTTCTTGTATTAACAAGCAGAATAGTTTTTAACAGCTGTTTCCATAGCTGCTATTGTTTAAGGCAGCCTCAAGAAATTTCTGTTAGTAACCAGTTTCTGTTAAACCTGTGGGGCATGGTTTCATATTCCCTGGAAAAGGAAATGACAACCCACTCTGGTATTCCCCTGTGGATAATCCCATGGACAGAGAAGCCTGATGGGATGCAGTCCCTAGGGTCATAATGAGTCAGACATGACTGAGCAACTAAGTGGTTTCAGGTGGGCTTTTTAACCCCATAGGTCATTAAGTCTTCACCTTGAAACTGTCTATGAACTTGCCTACAGCCATCTCATTAAAAGAAGTTCAGGAGTGTACAAAGTTGTTCCTTATGAATTATAGAAAAACTCCTTTTACTAAGGAAATTCCATGGGTTTTTAGAAGCTGTCTGCCATGAAACTGGGACAAAAAATAAAGCTATTTTATTGTAGTATCTTGAGATTTTATGTAGTTTCATGCAACAGGCTGTACCTGAGAAAACTCACTGGATGGGAATAATCTCAGGGTGAAAAAATGGTCAAGCATAAGTGTCTGTTTCTAGAATAATGCACACTTTAGGGCTTCATGTGCCTTTTACAACATTTAGATGAGGAATGAAGCGAAGCCCTTGAATTGGCCATTAGGAGGTCTCCCGTGACTTCTGACACTCAGGGGGATAGAGTGGTTGAGACTCTGCATTCAGTGAGTAGGGTGCAGAGTGGATCTGGCACAGAACTGAAATGTACAATGATGATGAAGTAAGTCTGGACTCTGAAAGCTTTTTGTAAGCTGAGTCAGCTTCAGCTTGGTGGGGACAAACTGCAGCATCACCAATGAAGACATGCAATGGAATGAACTTTCTGGAAAGTTACCTATAGCTCTCTTAACGTTTCTTCTCACTTTGACCTGGTGACAGTTTTCCTGCACAGGGAAACCTTTAATTTTCTTTAACTGTATGTCAGGCATAGGTATTCACTTTAAATCTGTCTTGTTGAGAAATTCCCATTGCCTGTTTTTCACTTAATGGTGAAACAGCATAAATAGAGAAATAGATCTTGATAGGAAGTACTATGCTATAATTTCATGCCTTTTGAACACTGCACTTTGTTTCCAACCTCTTTTCTAATATGCTTTATGTAAAGCCATATGTTTAGCTCCTTTATTTAGAGATGTAACAACTCAGTTTTTCCTGGAGTTACAACAGTACATTACATGTTATATGTGCTGACAAAGGTCTGTCTAGTCAGAGCTATGTTTTTCCTAATAGTCATGTATGGATGTGAGAGTTGGACCATATAGAAAGCTGATCACCAAAGAATTGATGCTGTTGAATTATGGTGTTGGAAAAGACTCTTCAGAGTCATTTGGACTGCAGGGAGATCAAACCAGTCAATCCTAAAGATCAGCCCTGAATATTCATTGTAAGGACTGATGTTTGTAAGGCAAGTGCAGAGAAAAAGAGAGTGAGATGGGCAGTCAGTCAGAGAAAGATTTTAATATAGGAGGAAAGAAAAAAAGTGACCGGCTGTAGAGAAAAACCGATGCTCTCTTTTTTTTTTACAGCCAACCCTTCGTATACACTGTTGATGGGAAATTGTGCCCCAGAGGAAGGGGGCCTTATTTTATCTTTAGCTTGCAGCTGGGGTCTTATGGTCACATAATCGAAAGGGTCTCATGGTCAGGTGGTCACATAGTCAAAGGGGTCTTATGGTTGGGTGGTAACATAATCTTGAGAAACTGGCACCAGCAGGGAAAAGCAGGATGCCCACCAGAGCAATATGTTCACTGTGACTTCATCCCTTATTTGTCAGGTCACCACAGTCTTTCATATTTTAACGTAGACTATGAGCCCCTTGTGAACCCTAACATTCCAGCCTTTTTGATATACGGTAAGGGCAGAAGGTTAGTCTTCCCTATCTGCTTCACACTGGGTAGTGGCATCATCATGGGGTAAGACAAGAAAAGACTGAGACATGGGTTAAGGGAGGTCTGAGTGGGCTAAGTTAGAAGTAGCCCATGAACAGTCTGGTTGGTAAAGGCTCATAGGCAGTCCTGGAAAACCTTTGAAAAAGTACACATTAGATGCACCAAAAGTCAGAAGGGTTAATATGAGAAAGGGGCCCAGTAAAGTTAGGATCCATGGCATCCAGTCCCAATTGCTTAACCAGTTTTCCATGCATTAGTGAGATGTTGATATATTCTTGAGGCCGTATTTTGTCAGATTCCTTGCTGCCTCCTTTATAAAGCCCAATTTATTGGTGTAGATACAGCAGGTTTCATCTAGAAAAACACATAGGCCTCCTTTTTCTGCTGTGAGAAGGTCTAATTCTCTTCTGTTTTGAATAACCATAGCTTCCAGGGAATCTAGTTGGCCCTGAAGAGTGACAGAACTGGTGGCTACTTCTTCTGGGCTTTCGCTAAAATCCTTAGTGAGGCTCTGACGGTAATTTAAAGATGTTGTGATCCATGCAGTCCCTGTTCCAATCCCCACTGTTATGCCTAAGTTTATCAATAAGGGAATGAATCAAATTGCTTGTTTGGGTTGGTTGTGGATTAGTGGGATAGGGAGAGTTTGCTTGTTTGGAGCAATAGAGATATCTGGGACTAGATATACCAGAATGCATGTCCCTGTCCAGTTAGTGGGAAGACTTAAGTATGTCATGGTTCCACATAAGAAAAATATTCCAGGAATAAGGGTGCAGCAATTGAAATCAATAGCAAATAAGAGTCTTTCTGGGTATTTGTTAGCTGACTCCCAAACCGACAAGAAGCCAGGTAGTGTGGCTTCAATGAGGGGTCTGGTGTCTTCATAGGCTGAAGGAAACCTTCCTGTGAAAGCAATAGACATGTAGTTCCTGAGACATGGTAAATAGCACGACCCAAAGGAAAGTTGAGATGTGGGTGTGAGTTGTTTATAGAGTTGTGTCTAGAAAAACAGAAGGGAGCTTTTTGATGTTAACGAACATCAGAGATAGTAGGCCGTACTACAGCTGGTTTGATTAGAAGTGAGCTTAACAAGAAGTGTGGACAACATTTTATCAGGATTGTTGCTTTGATCTAGTGAGTAAAAATAGCATGAAAGTGAAGTCACCCGGTCATGTCCAGCTCTGCGACCTCATGGACTGTAGCCTACCAGGTTCCTCCGTCCATGGGATTTTCCAGGCAAGAATACTGGAATGTGCTGCCATTTCCTTCTCCAGAAGATCTTCCCAAACCAGAGATTGAACCCAGGTCTCCCACATTGTAGGCAGATGCTTTAACAAATAGCAAATATATGCCCAAAAGAGGGTTTCTCCCCTGTAGGTGTTGTAAAGGGAAGTGTTTTTCTGGTTCCATTGATCTGTGGAGACAGGTAGTGCTGATCCATAAGGCAAAGAGGTGGACAAAGAGAGCCAACAATCACTAGCCAGGGTTGAATTTGAGGTATTGAGTAAATGGTGGGTTAATTTTAAAGTTTTTAAAAGGTAAGTTAAATTTTGTGTAGTGTGATAATTACGTATAAGGCATGATAGCTGTATAAAGGAAATGAAAATGAAATCAGTACCATGATGTGGTGGCTCATATTTAAAGAGAGTAAACGATGAGGATAAGGACCCAGGTATAATTAAATTTGGACAGCTGTAAAATCTATTAAGTCTCCCTATAACCTTAGATCAGTAATAAAATCAAGATGTGTGGGAAGATCAGTGATTGTGAGATATTATGGAAAAGTGAGGTTTTGTGATATTATATATAGAAAAGTAGGCAATGCGTTCATTTAAATTTACAGTAAAAGAAGGCCTCAAAGAATAAAAACCATAAGGAAATAAAAGAGGAGTTTCTTAACAAGAGTCCACTCAAGGGGTGATACAGAATAAAGTTCTATTTCAAACAAGGTAAGTAAACAGGGTCCCAGTCCAACCAGTAACCAATACATCTGATTGTCTGTTTTACTAACTGATATTGATTATTTTTGGCTGTTTCGCTTCTTCAGGGATTCAATCCACTTGGAGCCTGGTGGGAACCAGGATGGTGCTGGAGTAACAAGGGATGTCCTAGTAGACAGTAATTTTGGTGGAGATGGAGTCTCCTGGGGCCCAAACTGACATGGAGATAGATGACCATGAAAGACCTGCCAATTTAGGGGCTGTCAGTGTGATTAAGATGACCTCAAAGGAGCCGGTCCACCAAGGTTGTAAATCTTTATGGTGAGTGTCAAGTCAGTAGGATTTGTTTGATGAGGCTTCAGGAGAGAGCAATGTGCATGTTATCTCATGAGGTATCTCATAAGGCTAAGAGAGGGGAGATAATCTCCCATGAAAGGACTCATATAATAGGAAATTAACCAAAGAGTAAAGGGCATCTGTATGTGAACTCAAAAGGACTAAGAAAAGATGGAGCCCAAGAAGTGGCCCTAATGCAAGTCTAAACCATGGGAAGGAGTTCAGTCCATGGCTTTTGTAGTTCAAGAGAAAGTTTAGTTAAGTTGTGTTTTGAGAATTGAATTTGCCTTTTCTATTTTTCTTGAGGAATGAAGTCTATAAGGAACATGCAGCCTCCTAGTTATACCAAGAGGTTGGGCTACTTGTTGAGTAATTTGTGAGACAAAAGCCAGTCCATTATCAAATTGGAGAGAAAATGGGAGGCCAAAGTGAGGGATGATTTCTTGAATAAGAACTTGTGTTGCCTCTGACGCAGTTTCTGACCTTGTTGGAAAAACTTCAATCCACCACGAAAATGTATCCACTAAAGTGAGTACGAGTTTTATTTTATGTGTAGAAGTTGTGTGAGTGGAGTTGATTTGCCAGTCTTCTCCTGATATGTGACCTTGTGCCTGATGTGTGCGGAACAAAGGAATTGGCTTTAAAGCTCCCTGGGGTGAGATGGAGAAACAAACAGTACAGGAGTGAGTGATTTGTTGTGGGGTGAAAGGAGGTTAAAATAAGTGGTGCTGCTGCTGCTGCTGATGCTAAGTCGCTTCAGTCGTGTCTGACTCTGTGCGACCCCATAGACAGCAGGCCACCAGGCTCCACCATGCCTGGGATTCCTCAGGCAAGAACACTGGAGTGGGTTGCCAGTCTTAAAAGGTGGTAGAGAAGTTTAGTGCCTATATATAAAGCTCGATGAATGTCTATAAGAATTCATATGGCTTGGGATTGGGGAAGGATATAATGGTCTTGCTTTTGTAACCAGTCTCCTTGAAGTTGGGCTTCCTTTTGTATTAACCATGTCTTTTCCTTAGGGTGATAAAGGGGTTTTATGTTAGGGATTACTATGAGCTTATGAGTACGTGTTCGGAGTGAGGCTTGCTTTGCTTCCCTGTTCTCAGCATTGTTAACCTGCGAGATGAGGTATGGTGCCACTTGGTGATCTTGACGATGTATAGTGCCATTGGTTGGCCTATTGGCTGCCTTTAGGAGTTGAAGTATAAGTGGGGCATTAGTTATGGGGGATTCTTCTGTAGAAAGGGAACCCTCATTCTTTTCACATGGCCATATATGAGTGTATGATGTGAAAGGTATATTTGGAGTCAGTGTATATATTTACTCATCTGTTAGCTGCAAGGGTAAGTGCCCTGGTTAGTACAGTAAGTTCTGCCTTTTGGGAGGAGGTTCCTACAGGGATAGGTTGAGATTCAATAACCTCAGTGTCAGCAACAATTGCATATCCAGCTACTCTTTTTCCTTTTGGGGTTGTATAGGAGCTGCCACCAATATACCAACTAAGATCAGAATTATTTAAAGGGGTTAAGGAGATATGGGAGAAATGAAGTATCAGGTCTTCCAATGTCTCATTGCAAGTGTAAATTGTAGGCTCAGAAGAATTAGGGGTGAGGTTGGCTGGGTTAAGAGTAGGGCAGCGTTCAAAAAGAGAACTCAGGAGATTCTAGGATGGTGACGTGAATTAGTTGGATATGAGAAGGTGATACAAGAGCTGTGGCCTTGTGTGAGAGAAAGTCCTTATGGTCATGTAGTTAGTGAATGACTATGGGGGGTCCCCAAAGTAAGTTTTTTGCTTTCTTGAGAGAGAAATGTAGCCGCAGCCAGAACACACAGGGAGACTGGCCATCCCTGTATGGTGGTATTCAGTTGTTTTGACAGAGAAACAATGGGAGCAAAGGAAGGGCCCTGCATCTGTCCTAATACTCCCAGGGCAAATTTTATGTCTTTCAGTACTGTAGAGTATAAAAGGGCAAGAGAGATCAGGCAGTGTTAAAGCTGGGACTGACAGAATACCTTGTTTTAGAGCATTAAATGCCAAACTTAGGCTCAAGAGGCTCTGAAAGATCCCCCCAAATAGCTTGGTATGGGGGTCATGCTAGGAGGGCAGAATTGGGGATCTAGAGGGGTAGATATCCAGCCAAGCCCCCAAAGGATATAATTTCCATTTTTTTATGTAGGGAGTGGTAGGGCAGATATATGGGATTTTCTATCAGTAGTTATATGTTTCTTTGTTGGTGTCAAGAACTCCAAGATGGGTAAACTCAGGAAGGGGAAGTTGAGCCTTAATAGGAGGTACTCAATAGCCCCAATCCCCTAGGAAGTTGAGTTATATCTCACTGAGAGTGTATGAGTGAGGGGCTACAAAGGAGAAGATCATCTCCGTATTGAAGATTGAAGGAGGTTAAGTCTGAGACCAGGGCATGGCCAAAGAAATGAGGGCTATCACAAAATCCTTGGGGAAGGACACCCATGTTAATTGTTGGGAACAATGGCCATCTAAATCTGTCCAAGAAAAAGCAAAAGATCTCAAGAGCCTGAGTATAAAAGGAATGGTGAAAAATGTATCCTTGATGTCCAGGATGGTGAAATAAGTGATAGAAGACAAAATGAGGGAAAGAAGAGTATAGCAGTTTGGGACTAATGGGTGAATGGAGATGACAGCAGCATTAACAGATCTCAAGTCTTGAACCAGGTGGTAGGAGCCATTTGATTTTTTAACAGGTAGGATAGACGGGTTATGAGAAGAATGAGTAAGATGAAAAAGACCCTGATGCAACAGCTTAGAGATGATGGGTTTTAACCCCTATTGATGTATCTGGGAAATAGTGTATAGAGGTCGATTGGGAAACTTTGTTGGGTCTTTTAGATGAATATAAATGGAAATATGGTGGGAGGCAATGGAGGGGTTATCAGTATCCCAGCTATAGGGTATATGGCTGAGGAAGGTAATGGGAGAGGTGAAGAAATAATAGATTTGAGAAGTAGCCAGGCAAGGTCAGGAGAAAGATTTGGAATACTGAGGAAAGCCTTAAATTTGGAGTGGTAGATCTTGAGAAACTGGCACCAGTGGGGAAAAACAGGCTATCACCTTAAGGAAGAACAGGATGCCCACCAGAGCAGTGTGGTCACTGTGACTTCATCCCTTGTTTGTCAGGATGCACTGTGGTAAGGAGGGTCAAAAGAAGAGGAGGAAATATCCAAACAGAGATCAGGAGATTTTGCCCACCACAATGGCCCATATTTTAACTATAGGTTATAAGCCCCTTATAACCCTAACAATGCTGAAGCTGAAGATCTGATACTTTGGCCACCTGATGCGAACAGCTGGCTCATTAGAGAAGACTCTGATGCTGGGAAAGATTGAAGGCAGGAGGAAAAAGGGATGACAGAGGATGGGATGGTTGGATGACATCACTGACTCAGTGGACATGAGGTTGAGCAAGACTGAGAAGTTGGAAATGGTCAGGGAAACCTGGCATGCACCTCCTGGCATGGGGTCACAAAGAGTTGGACCCAATTGGCTGACTGAACTGAACTGAATTTAACATGTCATATGTAGTATGTATTGTGCTGTTCTGAGATCTTTATTCTTAATTACTTTATTTTTTTATTGAAGGATAATTGCTTTACAGAATTTTGCTGTTTTCTGTCAAATCTCAGTATGAATCAGCCATATAAATACATATATTTCCCTACATTTTGAAACTCCCTCCCATCTGCCTCCCCATCTCACCCCTCTAGCTTGATATAGAGCCCCTGTTTGAGTTTTCTGGGCCACAGGCAAATTCCTGTTGGCTATCTATTTTACATATGGGAATGTTAAGTTTGCATGTTACTCTTTCCATATCTCACCCATGTCCATAGTCTATTTTCTATGTCTGTTTCTCTATTTGTTACCCTGTAAATAAATTCTTCAGTACCATTTTTCTAGATTCTGTATATATGCATTAGAATACAGTATCTATTTTTCTGTTTCTGACTCATTTTACTCTATAGAATAGGTTCTATGTTCACCCACCTCATTAGAACTAACTCTACATGTTCCTTTTCACGGATGAGTAATATTCCATTGTGTATATGTACCACAACTTCTTTATCCATCCATCTGTCGATGGACATCAAGGTTGCTTCCATGTTCTAGTTGTAACAGTGCTGCAGGGAACAATGAGATACATGTGTCTCTCTCAATTTTGATTTCCTCAGGAAACCAACTCCTAGGAGAGGGACTGTTGGGTCGTATGGTGGTTTTATTCCTAGTTTTTAAGGAATATCCATGCCATCTTCCATAGTGGCTGTATCAATTTATATTCCCACAAACAGTGCAAGACTGTTCCCTTTTCTCCACACCATTTCCAGCATTTATTGTTTGTAGATTTTTTTACTCTTTTTATTTTTATTGAAGGATAATTGCTTTACAGAATTTTGCTGTTTTCTGTCGAATCTCAACATGAATCAGCCATATGTATGCATATATCCTCTCCCTTTTGAAACTGCCTGCCTTCTCCCTCCCCATCTCACCCCTCTAGGTTGATACAGAGACCCTATTTGAGTTTCCTGGGTCATACAAAAAATTCCTATTGGCTGTCTACTTTACATATTGTAATGTAAGTTTTCATGTTACTCTTTTCATACATCTCACCCTGTCCTCCCCTCTCCCCATGTCTGTAGGTCTGTTCTCTACATCTGTTTCTCCACTGTTGCCCTGTAAATAAATTATTCTTTCCCATTCTATTATTTTCCTCTATTTCTTTGCACTGATCACTGAGGAAGGCTTTCTTATCTCTCCTTGCTATTCTTTGGAACTCTGCATTCAAATGGGTATATCTTTCCTTTTCTCCTATGCTTTTGCTTCTTTTCTTTTCACAGCTACTCATAGGGCCTCCTCAGACAGCCATTTTGCTTCTTTGCATTTCTTTTTCTTGGAGGCGGTCTTGATCCCTGTCTCCTATACAATGTCACAAACCTCCATCCATAGTGCATCAGGCACTCTGTCTATCAGATCTAGTCCCTTAAATCTAGTTCTCACTTCCACTGTGTAATCATAAGGGATTTGATTTAGATAATACCTGAATGTTCTATTGGTTTTCCCCATTTTCTTCAAGTCTGAATTTAGCAATAAGATGTTCATGATCTGAGCCACAATCAGCTCCTAGTCTTGTTTTTGCTGACTGTATAGAGATTCTCCATCACTGGCTTCAAAGAATATAATCAATCTGATTTTGATGTTGCCCATCTGATGATGTCCATGTGTAGAGGTACTTTTAGAAAAGGCAGACAAACAGAGATAAAATTTTCAACATACCCTGGATCATCAAAAAAGCAAGAGAATTCCAGAAAAACATCTATTTCTGATTTATCGACTATGCAAAGCCATTGACTGTGTGGATCACAATCAACTGGAAAATTCTGAAAGAGATGGGAACACCAGACCACCTGACCTGCCTTTTGAGAAATCTGTATGTGGGTCAGGAAACAACAGATAGAACTGGACATGGAACAACAAACTGGTTCCAAATTGAGAAAGGAGTAATTTCACCCTGCTTATTTAACTTATATGCAGAGTACATCATGAGAAAAGCTGGGCTGGATGAAGCACAAGCTGGAATCAAGTTTGCTGGGAGAAATATCAATGTGCATATCAAATATGGAGATGACACCACCCTTATGGCAGAAAGTGAAGAGGAACTACAAAGCCTCTTGATGAAAATGAAAGTGGAGAGTGAAAAAGTTGGCTTAAAGCTCAACATTCAGAGAACGAAGATCATGGCATCTGATCCCATCACTTCAAGGCAAGTAGATGGGGAAACAGTGGAAGCAGTGGCTGACTTTATTTTGGAGGGCTCCAAAATCAGTATAGATGGTGATTGCAGCCATGAAATTAAAAGATGATTACTCCTTGAAAGGAAAGTTATGACAAAACTAGACAGCATATTAAAAAGCAAAGACAGTACGTTGCCAGCAAAGATCTGTCTTGTCAGGCTATGGTTTTTGCAGTAGTCATGTATGGATGTGAGAGTTGGACTATAAAAAAGTCTGAGCACCAAGAATTTTTTTTGAACCATGAGAAGAATTGATGCTTTTGAACTTTTGAGAAGACTCTTGAGAATCCTTTGGACTGCAAGGAGATCCAACCAGTCCATCCTAAAGGAGATAAGTCCTAAGTGTTCATTGGAAGGACTGATGGTTGAAGCTGAAACTCCAGTACTTTGGCCACTTGAGGTGAAGAGATGACTCATTTGAAAAGACCCTGATGCTGGGAAAGATTGAAGGTGGGAGGAGATGAGGACAACAGAGGATGAGATGGTTGGATGGCATTACCGACGTGATGGACATGAGTCTGACTAAACTCCAGGAGTTGGTGATGGACAGAGGCCTGGTGTGCTGTGGTCCTTGGAGTCGCAAAGAGTCAGACATGACTGAGGGAACTGAACTGAAATAACTTCTTCAGTACCATTTTTCTAGATTCTGTATATATTCATTTGAATACAGTATTTATCTTCCTCTCTCTGACTCACTTCACTTGTATAATAGGTTCTAGGTTCACCCACCTAATTTGAACTGATTCAAATGTGTTCCTTTTTATGCTTGTGCAATATTTAATTGTGTACATATACCACAATTTCTTTATCCATTCATCTGTTGACAGACATCTGATTTGCTTCCATGTTCTAGCTATTGTAAATAGTGCTGCAGTGAACAGTGGGATACATGGGTCTGTTTCAGTTTTGGTTTCCTTGGTGTATATGCCTAGAAACGGGAGTGCTGGGTCACATGGTGGTTTTATCCCTAGTTTATTAAGGAATCTCCATACTGTCTTCCATAGTGGCTGTATCAATTGACATTCCCACCAAAAGTGCAAGAGTGTTTCCTTTTCTCCACACCCTCTTCAGCATTTATTGTCTGTAGACTTTTTGATGAGAGCCATTCTGACCGATGTGAGTGGATATCTCATTGTAATTTTCATTTGTATTTCTCTAATAATGAGCAACATTGAGCATCTTTTCATATGTTTGTTAAGCATGTGTGAATTTTCTTTGGAGAAATGTCTGTTTAGGTCTTTTTCCTACTTTGTGATTTGTTTTTCTGTTATTGAATTTTATGAGCTACTTGTATATTTTGGAAATTAATCATTTATCAGTTGTTTCATTTGCTGTTGTTTTATCCCATTCTGAGGGTTGTCTTTTCACCTTGGTTATAGTTTCCTTTGCTGTGGAAAAGCTTTTAAGTTTAACTAGCTCCCATTTGTTGAGTTGTGTTTTTATTTCCAGTACTTAAGGAGTTGGGTCATAGAGGATCTTGCTTTAATTTATGTCATTGAGTATTCTGCCTATGTTTTCCTCTAAGAATTTTATAGTTTCTGGCCTACATTTAGGTCTTTAATACATTTTGAGTTTGTCTTTTGTATGGTGTTAGAAGTAACAACATCTAATATCATTCTTTCCATGTAGCTTTCCAATTTTCCCATCACCATTTATTGAAGAAGCTGTCTTTGCCCCATTGTATATTCTTGACTCCTTTGTAAAAAATAAGGTACCTGTAGGTTCATGGGTGTATTTCTGGGCTTTATATCTTGTTCCATTTGTCTGTATTTCTGTTTTTGTGCCAATACTGTACTTTCTTGATGACTGTAGCTTTGTAGTATATTCTGAAGTCAGGAAGCTTGATTCCTCCAGCTCCATTCTTTTTTCTCGAGACTGCTTTGGATATTCAGGGACTTTTGTGTTTCCATATTAACTGTGAAAAATTTTTTGTTCTAGTTCTCTGAAAAATGCCATTGGTAATCTGATAGGGATTGCATTGCATCTGTAGATTGCACTTGGCAGTATATTCATTTTCACAATATTGATTCATCCTACCCAGGAATATGTTATACCTCTCCGTATGTTTATGTCATCTTTGTGGACAACATATATAGGGGTCTTTTTTTGTATCTATTCAGCCAGTCTTTGTCTTTTGGTTGGGGCATTCAATACATTTACATTTAAGGTAATTATTGATAAGTATGATCCCATTGTCATTTACTTTGTTGTTTTGGGTTCAAGTTTATACACCCTTTCTGTGTTTCCTTTCTAGAGAAGATCCTTTAGCATTTGCTGGTTTGGTGGTGCTGATCTTTCAGCTTTTGCTTATCTGTAAAGCTCATAATTTCTCCTTCATATTTGAATGAGATCCTTGGTGGGCACAGTAATCTGGGCTGTAGGTTATTTTTTTTCATCACTTTAAGTATGTCCTTTCCCATTCCCTTCTGACCTGAAGAGTTTCTATTAAAAGATCAGCTGTTGTCTTACGGGAATCCCTTTGTGTGGTATTTGTTGTTTTTCCCTTGCTGCTTTTAATATTTGTTCTTTGTGTTTGATCTTTGTTAATTTGATTAATATGTGTCTTGGGGTGTTTCACCTTGGGTTTATCCTGTTTGGGACTCTCTGGGTTTCTTGGACTTGGGTGATTATTTCCTTCCCCATTTTAGGGAAATTTTCAACTATTATCTACTCAAATATTTTCTCGTGGTCTTTCTTTTTGTCCTCTTCTTCTGGGAATCCTATGATTCAAATGTTGGGGGCATTTAACATTGTCCCAGAGGTCTCTGAGACTGTCTTCATTTCTCTTAACTCGTTTTTCTTTTTACCTCTCTATTTCATTTATTTCTACCATTCTATCTTCCACCTCACTTATCCTATCTTGTACCTCTGTTATTCTACTGTTGGTTCCCTCCAGAGTGTTCTTTTTTTTTTAATCTCGTTTATTGCATTATTCGTTATAGATTGGCTCTTTTTTATTTCTTCTAGGTCCTTGTTAAACCTTTCTTGCATCTTCTCAATCCTTGTCTCTAGGCTATTTATCTGTAACTCCATTTTGTTGTAAAGATTTTGGATCATTTTCACTCATTATTCACAGTTCTTTATCAGGTAGATTCCCTATCTCTTTCTCTTTTGTTTGGTTTGGTGGGCATTTATCCTGTTCCTTTACCTGCTGGGTATTCCTCTCCCTTTTCATCATGTTTATATTGCTGTGTTTTAGGTGGCCTTTCCATATTATGGCAGTTTGTGGAATTCTCTTTATTGTGGAGTTTCCTTGCTGTGGGTGGGGTTGGACGGGTGGCTTGTCAAGGTTTCCTTGTTAGGGAAGCTTGTGT
This sequence comes from Cephalophus harveyi, assembly GCA_006410635.1. Lineage (NCBI taxonomy): Eukaryota > Metazoa > Chordata > Mammalia > Artiodactyla > Bovidae > Cephalophus > Cephalophus harveyi. The sequence goes on along the minus strand of SJYT01018868.1, from coordinate 35,844 downwards.
TAGTGTTGTGGTGGGTGGAGCTGGATTTCTTCTCTTTAGAGTGGAATGAAGTGTCCAGTAATAAGTTTTGAGATGTCAGTGGGTTTGGTGTGACTTTGGGCAGCCTGTGTAGTGAAGCTCAGGGCTATTTTCCTGTGTTGCTGGAGAATTTGCATGGTATGTCTTGCTCTGGAACTTGTTGCCTCTTGGGTAGAGCTTGGTTTCAGTGTACACATGGATGATTTTGGATGATCTCTTATTAATGTTCCCTGGAGTCAGGAGTTCTCTGGTGTTCTCAGGATTTAAGCCTCCTGCCTTGGTTTTCAGTCTTATTCTTACAGTAGCCTCAAGACTTCTCCATCTATACAGCACCAGTTGTAGGACAGTTAGACTAATGATGAAAAGTTTCTCCACAGTGAGGGACACCCAGAGAGGTACACAGAGTTACATGGAGAAGAGAAGAGGGAGCAGAGATATAGCCATGACCCAGAGAAGAAGAGGGGGAATCAAAAGGGGAGAGAGTAAGCTGGCCAGTAATCACTTTCTTATGTGCTCTCCACAGTCTGTATCCCTCAGAGATGTTCACAGAGTTACAGAGAGAAGAGGGAGGAAGGAGACAGAGGTGGCCAGGAGGATAAAGTAGGGAATCAAAAGGAGAGAGACAGATCCAGCCAGTACTTAGTTCCCTAAGTGTTCTTCACAGCGTGGAACACACAAAGAGATTCACAGAGTTGGGTACAGAAGAGAAGGGGGAGGGAGGAGATAGAGGCGACCTGGTGGAGAGAAGGGAGAGTCCAAAAGGGAGAGAGCAATCCAGCCAGTAACCTCACTCCCAAGTAAAAGTGGGTACTGAAGATTGGGTTCTTAAAGGTACAAAATTGGTAACAAATACTATAAAGCACAAAAAACCTAGAATAGAGGTTAGATTCTCAAAAATACAATGTTAAGAAAAATACAAAGTGACAAAAATTATTATATATATGATGTTGTGAAAGTGCTGCACTCAATATGCCAGCAAATTTGGAAAATTCAGCAGTGGCCACAGGACTGGAAAAGGTCAGTTTTCATTCCAGTCCCAAAGAAAGGCAATCCCAAAGAATGTTCAAATTACAGCACAATTGCACTCATCTCACACACTAGTAAAGTAATGCTCAAAATTCTGCAAGCCAGGCTTCCACACTACATGAACCAGGAACTTCCAGATGTTCAAGCTGGTTTTAGAAAAGGCAGAGGAACCAGAGATCAAATTGCCAACATCCGCTGGATTATCAAAAAAGCAAGAGAGTTCCAGAAAAACATCTATTTCTGCTTTGTTGACTATGCCAAAGCCTTTAACTGTGTGGATCACAATAAACTATGGAAAATTCTGGAAGAGATGGGAGTACCAGACCACCTGACCTGGCTCTAGAGAAACCTGTATGTAGGTCAGGAGGCAACAGTTAGAACAGGACATGGAACAACAGACTGGTTCCATATAGGAAAAGGAGTATGTCAAGGCTGTATATTATCACCATGCTTATTTAACTTATATACGGAATTCATCATAAGAAAGCCTGGGCTGGAAGAAGCACAAGTTGGAATCAAGATTGCTGGGAAAAATATCAATAACTTAGATATGCAGATGACACCACCCTTATGGCAGAAAGTGACAAGGAACTAAAAACCCACTTGATGAAAGTGAAAGAGGAGAGTGAAAAATTTGCTTTAAGCTCAACATTCAGAAAACTAAGATCATGGCATCTAGTCTCATCACTTCATGGGAAATAGATGGGGAAACAGTGGAAACAGTGTCAGTTTATTTTGGGGAGCTCCAAAATCACTGCAGATGGTGATTGCAGCCATGAAATTAAAGACGCTTGCTTACTCCTTGGAAGGAAAGTTATGACCAATCTAGATAGCATATTCAAAAGCAGAGATATTACTTTGACAACAAAAGTCCTTCTAGTCAAGGCTATGGTTTTTCCAGTAGTCGTGTATGGATGTGAGAGTTGGACTATGAAGAAAGCTGAGTGTTGAAGAATTGATGCTTTTGAACTGTGGTGTTGGAGAAGACTCTTGAGAGTCCGTTGGACTGCAAGGAGATTCAACCAGTCCATTCTAGAGAAGATCAGCCCTGGGTGGTCTTTGGAAGAACTGATGCTAAAGCTGAAAGTATTTAGTATAGTATAAAAGCTGAAAGTATTTAGTCTAATATTTTGGCCACCTCATGCGAAGAGTTGACTCATAGGAAAAAACTCTGCTGCTGGGAGGGATTGGGAGCAGAAGGAGAAGGGGATGACAGAGGATCAGATAGGTGGATGTCATCACCAAATGGATGGATGTGAGTTTGAGTGAACTCTGGGTGTTGGTGATGGACAGGGAGGTCTGGCGTGCTGTAGTCCATGGGTTTGCTAAGAGTCGGACGTGACTGAGCGACTGAACTGAACTGAACTGAGATGAGATGAAGTTTGCTTTTAAAATAGGGTCTTTTCAGAAATATAGATCAATGGAACAAAATAGAAAGCCCAGAGTTAAATCCACGCACCTCTGGACACCTTATCTTTTACAAAGGAAGCAAGTATATACAATGGAGAACAGACAATCTCTTGAACAAGTGGTGCTGGGAAAACTGGTCAACCACTTGTAAAAGAATGAAACTAGAACAGTTTCTAACACCATACACAAAAATAAACTCAAAATGGATTAACTATCTAAACATAGGACCAGAAACTATAAAACTCCGAGTGGAGAACATAGGCAAAACACTCTCTGACATAAATCACAGCAGGATCTTCTATGACCCACCTCCCAGAATGTTGGAAATAAAAGCAAAAATAAACAAATGGGACCTAATTAAAATGAAAAGCTTCCTCACAACAAAGGAAACTATAAGCAAGGTGAAAAGACAGCCTTCAGAATGGGAGAAAATAATAGCAAATGAAGCAACTGACTGCCAGGGCCCAGCCCCAGTGGATCCAGGGTAATTCGAAGTGGGGACAGAGTTGGCATCTTAGGAAAGAATTATTTAATTAGAAATATAAAGAGGTTAGGAAAGAATAGTATAGTAGGAAAATTAGTGGAGAAAAGAGGCTGAATAACTTGGTTTACACAGAAAACTAATAAAACCTCAAGACAAGAGGTTTGCACCATCTACATAGGCCACCAGTGCCCGCTTGAATAGCAGAGGATGCCCCACCTTGGCCTCCCTCTCACGTGGTTCTTAGAAGCCAGGGCAAGTAAATAGACATGGTGAGCCTCCACGCCCCAGATGGGAATTCAGCCTGAAAAGGAGAGGGAGAAAAGACCACACAGGGGAAACCAGTCTTTCTGGTGACTGGTCCATTCTTTATTGTTTGGGAAAGCCTTTTATACTTTTGGCTGTACATAGAGATCAATGGATAATACAAAGTTATCCAGCATCAGCAGCCCTGAGTCTTATCAAGACCAGGCTTTCTCTCTGCATACCTAACTGTATAGATAAGTCTTAGGTGATTTACATCATCTTCTGGCCAGAAGGCCAATTAGCATTTTAAGGCCCTTTTCTGATAAAGGTCTGTCAATCAGAAAACTTATTTGCCCTTAAAAATGTTGTTCTTCCCAAAGTCTGGTGCGACTCTCAGAAAGCACTAAATAAAGTTACAGTCTTACAGAGCAAGGACACAACAATTTATAACAAAGAAAGAGGAGTACAGTGATTTATAACAAAGAGAAAATTCGTTAACTCAAAAGTCTAGTATTGCTAACATCAAAACTACTATATTCCTATTTCTGCATCCCATTTACATTGATTAATATCCTCCCAGGTGCCTAAAAGATAAAGGATATGGAGGCCTGGTGGCAAACATTAACTCAACAATGAAACCCTTCACCAAACTAATTCTTAGCTCTAAAAGGCTCTATATCTTTAAAATGTTTTAAACTTTGTGCCCCTCATGATTGGGGTCTGTAAACAATCACAAGTTGTAAAACCCCAGGGGAACCTGTCAGGCAAATTAGAGAGCCATCAGAGGGATTTGAGCTGAAACATTCCTTTCATATCCAGGAGACCAATTGGAGCTCTAAGTTAACTTTTTGCAGAGAAAGGTGGTCGGGGATAGCCCCCTGTACTGTCAGAAAAGTATAGTATAGAAGACAGTAAACAGACAGATTTTGGTTTCGAGGTAGATGCTTAGGCAAAGGACCCCGTGAGACCTGACTCGCCTTGCCTGTCAGGTCTCTCCACATGACCTTGTCATGGGTGGGATCTCCCATGCTGGCTCCCGGCAACTGACAAACAACTAATCTCAAAAATATACAAGCAACTCCTGCAGCTCAATTCCAGAAGAATGAAACGACCCAATCAAAAAATGGGCCAAAGATCTAAATAGACATTTCCCCACAGAAGACATACAGGTGGCTAACAAACACATGAAAAGATGCTCAACATCACTCATTATCAGAGAAATGCAAATCAAGACCACAATGAGGTACCATTTCACACCAGTCAGAATGGCTGCTATCCAAAAGTCTACAAGCAATAAATGCTGGAGAGGGTGTGGAGAAAAGGGAACCCTCTTACACTGTTGGTGGGAATGCAAACTAGTACAGTCACTATGGAGAACAGTGTGGAGATTCCTTAAAAAACTGGAAATAGAACTGCTTTATGACCCAGCATTCCCACTGCTGGGCATACACACCTAGATGGATGAAACTGGAGCCTATTAAACAGAGTGAAGTAAGCCAGAAAGAAAAACACCAGCACAGTATACTAACACATATATATGGAATTTAGAAAGATGGTAATGATAACCCTCTATGCGAGACAGCAAAAGAGACATAGATATATAGAACAGACTTTTGGACTCTGTGGGTTAGGGAGAGGGTGGGATGATTTGGGAGAATGGCATTGAAACATGTATAATATACATCATGTAAGAAACGAATCACCAGTCTAGATTCAATGCAGGATACAGGATGCTTGGGGCTGGTGCACTGGGATGACCCAGAGGGATGGTACAGGGAGGGAGGTGGGAGGGGGGGTTCAGGATGGGGAACAAGTGTACACCCATGGCAAATTCATGTTGATGTATGGCAAAACCAATACAATATTTTAAAGTAATTGCTACTGCTGCTGCTAAGTTGTTTCAGTCATGTCTGACTCTGTGTGACCCCATAGATGGCAGTCCACCAGGCTCTCCCATCCCTGGGATTCTCCAGGCCAATTAGCCTCCAATTTAAATAAATAAATTAAAAAATAAAGTCTTTTTTTTTTTGCAAATTAATAGTAGGTTATAAAAATGAAAATTAAAGTAGTAGAAGACTTAAAATTAAAAAAAGTTTTAATTAAAAATGATAATAGTAAAAATATATCTAGGACTTTGTCTGGTGTTGTTGTGGACAGTGTGGGATAAGCTCATTTTCAGATAGTTCCTTGATCTGGCTTATACTTCTCAAGATTATAGGTCCCTTTCTATGTAGTTGGTGCTAACTGCAGGGTTTTAATGTATTCCACCTGTCACTTCCAAAGCGGTTCCCTTCTATTTGCTGGTCTCTTCAGTGTCTAATTTCTGCCTTGACACAAGAGAGTGGTGGTGGTCACTTTTTAAGGCTTGCTTGTTCAGTCGTGCTGCGTGGAGGGAGGAACACTGCAAACAAATATCACTGGCGTGTGTGGGGAGTGCTCACAGTGTCTTGGCCACACTGGGTTTGCCCCCACTCATGGCATGTGTGCTTTCATAGTGTACACTCTTCAGGCTCTAGGCTGCTGTGCTCGGAACTGTCTGAGGCTGGCCCTGGGTTGCATGCACTTCCCAGGTCTAAGCTGCTCTGTTTCAGGTTCTTGGGTAATCCACAAAGATGAAGACTTGATTGGGCCTGCGTTTTGTGCCCATCCCAGGTCTGAGCAGCTCAGGAGACCAGGTGCTTGGCAAGCACAGTCGCCCCCAGTTGGGGCTGTGGGTTATCACCTCCCCCGTCCCAGATGCTCAGTTTTCTGGGTGTACATCTGGCATGCCTTCTCAGGTGTTCCATGTATCTCTTCTGGGGAGCTGATCTCTGGCTACAACTCTCCTGACAGATGTCGACCGTCCAGAATCCCAAGAAGTCTTGGTTAGCAATGAAGCCTGCTTGCAGTTTGGTAGATGAAGCCTCTCTGGGGCTGTGATTATCCCCTTCTGGTTCTGGCTGCCCTTGCCTGCCTGTCTCCAGTGGGGAATGGGCTGGTCCACAGCCAGCTAGCTCTGCTCAATCCTTTGTTCTGTGAGCAGGCCTGGTGGTGTCTTAGGTTAGGGCTTTTTGCAGGATAGTTGGTCCACAGTCTGAGTTGCTATCTCATGTTAGTTCACTCAGATTGCCCTCAGGACATTCAGGTCCTTACCCTAAGCAATGCAGTCTGCACCTCCTTGTCCAGTCCCTGCTTCCTAGTGGCAGATGTGAGCATCTGCACTGCTTCTCCTCTGGGAGTTGCCATTAGGCAACACAGTCTGTGGGTTTTAATTATTTATTTTTCCTCCAGGTTATGTTGTCCTTCGAGGTTCCAAGGTTTGCCACAGACCGGCTGATGACAGCGTTTCCTTGTATTTGGAAACCTCTGTTTTAAGACTCCCTTCCCCAAACAGATCTCCATTTATACCTCTTTTACCTCTCTTTTTAACTTTTATATTTTTTCCTACCTCCTTTAGAAGACAATGGGCTGCTTTTCTGGGTGCCTGAAATCCTCTGCTGACATTCAGAAGTTTTTTGTGGAATTTATTCAGCATTCAAATGTTCTTTTGATGAATATGTGGGGGAGAAAGCAGTCTCCCCATCCTATTCCTACACCATCTTAGGACTGCCTCTTATGTTATCTCTGATTTCTTTCATTCATTTTCAGTTCAGTTGCTCAGTCGTGTCCGACTCTTTGCGACCCCTTGAATCGCAGCAGACCAGGCCTCCCTGTCCATTACCAACTCCCGAAGTTCACTCAGTCAGAGAACTCACGTCCATCAAGTCCCTGATGCCATCCAGCCATCTCATCCTCGGTCGTCCCCTTCTCTTCCTGCCCCCAATCCCTCCCAGCATCAGAGTCTTTTCCAATGAGTCAACTTTTCACATGAGGTAGCCAAAGTACTGGAGTTTCAGCTTTAGCATCATTCCTTCCAAAGAAATCCCAGCGCTGATCTCCTTCAGAATGGACTGGTTGGATCTCCTTGCAGTCCAAGGGACTCTCAAGAGCCTTCTCCAACACCACAGTTCAAACTCATCAGTTCTTCAGTGCTCAGCTTTCTTCACAGTCCAACTCTCACATCCATACATGACCACAGGAAAAACCATAGCCTTGACCAGATGGACCTTTGTTGGCAAAGTAATGTCTCTACTTTTAAATATGCTATCTAGGTTGGTCATAACTTTTACTCCAAGGAGTAAGTGTCTTTTAATTTCATGGCTGCAGTCACCATATGTAGTGATTTTGGAGCCCAGAAAGTCTGACACTTTCCACTGTTTCCCCATCTATTTTCCATGAAGTGATGGGACCAGATGCCATGATCTTCATTTTCTGAATGTTGAGATTTAAGCCAACTTTTTCACTCCCCACTTTCACTTTCATCAGGAGGCTTTGTAGTTCCTCTTCACTTTCACCACTTTCTGACACGGGTGGTGTCATCTGCATATCTGAGGTTATTGATATTTCTCCCGGCAATCTTGATTCCAGCTTGTGCTTCTTCCAGCCCAGCATTTCTCATGATGTACTCTGCATATAGGTTAAATAAGCAGGGTGACAGTATACAGCCTTGATGTACTCCTTTTCCTATTTGGAACCAGTCTGTTGTTCCATGTCCAGTTCTAACTGTTGCTTCCTAATCTGCATACAAATTTCTCAAGAGGCAGGTCAGATGATCTGGTATTCCCATCTCTTTCAGAATTTTCCACAGTTTATTGTGATCCACATGGTCAAAGGCTTTGGCATAGTAAACAAAGCAGAAATAGATGTTTTCCTGGAACTCTCTTGCCTTTTTGATGATCTAGCGGATGTTGGCAATTTGATCTCTGGTTCCTCTGCCTTTTCTAAAACCAGCTTGGACATCTGGAGGTTCACGGTTCACATATTGCTGAAGCCTGGCTTGGAGAATTTTGAGTATTACTTTACTAGTACGTGAGATGAGTGCAGTTGTGCGGTAGTTTGAACATTCTTTGGCTTTTCTTTCATTAGTGTTTTATAATTTTCTGTGTATAGTTCTTTTGTCTCCTTCAATTCAGTTCAGTTCAGTCATTCAGTTGTGTCTGACTCTTTGCAACCCCATGAAGCGCAGCACACCAGGCTTCCCTGTCCATCACCAACTCCCGGAGTTCACTCAGATTCACGTCCATCGAGTCCGTGATGCCATCCAGCCATCTCATCCTCTGTCATCCCCTTCTCCTCCTGCTCCCAATCCCTCCCAGCATCAGAGTCTTCTCCAGTGAGTCAACTCTTCGCATGAGGTGGCCAAAGTACTGGAGTTTCAGCTTTAGCATCATTCCTTCCAAAGAAATCCCAGGGTTGATCTCCTTTAGAATGGACTGGTTGGATCTCCTTGCAGTCCAAGGGACTCTCGAGAGTCTTCTCCAACACCACAGTTCAAACTCATCAGTTCTTCGGCGCTTAGCCTTCTTCACAGTCCAACTCTCACATCCATACATGACTACTGAAAAACCATAGCCTTGACTAGATGGACCTTAATTGGCAAAGTAATGTCTCTGCTTTTGAATGTACTGTCTAGGTTGGTCATAACTTTTCTTCCAAGGAGTAGGCATCTTTTAATTTCATGGCAGCAATCACCATCTGCAGTGATTTGGAGCCCCCCAAAATAAAGTCTGACACTGTTTCCACTGTTTCCCCATCTATTTCCCATGAAGTGATGGGACCGGATGCTATGATCTTCATTTTCTGAATGTTGAGCTTTAAGCCAACTTTTTCACTCTCCTCTTTCACTTTCATCAAGAGGCTTTTTAGTTCCTCGTCACTTTCTGCCATAAGGGTGGTGTCATCTGCATATCTGAGGTTATTGATATTTCTCCCGGCAATCTTGATTCCAGCTTGTGCTTCTTCCAGTCCAGCGTTTCTTATGATACACTCTGCATAGAAGTTAAATAAGCAGGGTGACAGTATACAGCCTTGACGTACTCCTTTTCCTATTTGGAACCGGTCTGTTTTTTCATGTCCAGTTCTAACTGTTGCTTCCTGACCTGCATACAGATTTCTCAACAGGCAGGTCAGGTGGTCTGGAATTCCTATCTCTTTCAGAATTTTCCACAGTTTATTGTGATCCACACGGTCAAAGGCTTTGGCATAGTCAATAAGGCAGAAATAGATGGTTTTTTTTTTCTGGAACTCTCTTGCTTTTTCCATGATCCAACGGATGTTGGCAATTTTATCTCTAGTTCCTCTGCCTTTTCTAAAACCAACTTGAACATCTTTTTGTTGCTATGGTGAATGGGATTGATTCCTTAATTTCTCTTTCTGATTTTTCATTATTAGTTTAGATGTGCAAGTGATTTCTGTGTATTCATTTTGTATCCTGCAACTTTTCTAAATTCACTGATTAGCTCTAGTAATTTTCTGATTCTATCTTTAGGGTTTTCTATGTGTAGTATCATGCCATCTGCAAACTATTAGAGCTTTACCTCTTCTTTTCTGATCTGGATTCCTTTTGTTTTTCTTCTCTGATTGCAATAGCTAGGACTTACAGAACTATGTTGAATAATGTGAAAGTGAATACTCTTGTTCTGTTCCTGATCTTAAGGGGAATGCTCTCAGTTTTTCACCATTAAGAATAATGTTTCCTGTAGGCTTATCATATACGACCTTTACTATGTTGAATTAGGTTCCTTGTATGCCCATTTTTGGAAGAGTTTTAATCATAAATAGGTGCTGAATTTTGTCAAGGGCTTTTCCTACATCTATTGAAATGATCATATGGTTTTTATCTTTCAATTTGTTAATATGATGTATCACATCATATTGATTGATAGATTATGGATTGATTTTGGTATATTGAAGAATCCTTGCATCTCTGGAAGAAATGCAACTTGACCATGGTTTATGAGCTTTTGATGTGTTGCTGAATTCTGTTTGCTAAAATTTTGTTGAGGATTATTGCATCTATGTTCATCAGTGATATTTGCCTGTGATTTTCTTTTTTGTGTGTTATTTTTGTCTGGTTTTGGTATCAGGGTGATGGTGACCTCATAGAATGAGTTTGGAAGTGTTCCATCCTCTGCAATTTTTTGAAAAAGAGTTTTAGAAAGATAGGCATTAGCTCTTCTCTAAGTGTTTGATAGAATTCTCCTGTAAAACATCTAGTCCTGGGCTTTTGTTTTTTGGAAGACTTTTTATCATAGTTTCAATTTCAGTGCTTGTAATTGGCTTGTTCATAATTTCTATTTCTTCCTGGTTTAGTGTTGGAAGATTGAACTTTCCTAAAAATCTGTCTTTTTCTTCCAGGTTATCTATTTTATTGCCATATAGTTGTTCATAACAGTCTCATAATCCTTTGTATTTTTGCATTGTCTGTTGTAATCTCTCCTTTTTCGTTTCTAATTTTGTTGATTTGATACTTCTTTCCTTTTCTTGATGAGTCTGTCTAAGAGTTTGTCAATTTTGTTTATATTCTCAAAGAACAAGCATTTGGTTTTATTAATCTTTAATATTGCTTCTTTTATTTCTGTTTCATTTATCTCTGCTCAAATATATATGATTTCTTTCCTTCTACTAATTTTGGTTTTTTTTCTTCTTCTTTTTCAGTTGGTTTAGGTGTAAAGTTAGACTATGTATTCAATGTTTTTCTTGTTTCTTGAGGGAAAATTGTATTGCTATAAACTTCCCTCTTAGAACTGTTTTTGCTGCATTCCATAGGTTTTGAGTTGTCGTGTTTTCATTGTCATTTGGTTCTAGAAATTTTTGAGTTCTTTTTTGATTTCTTCAGTAACCTGTTGGTTATTCAGAAACATCTTGTTTAATCTCCATGTGTTTGTGTTTCTTACAGTTATTTTCTTGTAGTTGATATCTAGTCTCATAGCGTTGTGGTTGGAGAAGATGCTTGATACAATTTCAATTTTTTAAAATTTACTGAGGTTTGATTAGTGACCCACGATGTGGTCTATCCTGGAGAATGTTCCATGTGCACTTGAGAAGAAAGTGTATTCTTCTGCATGTATGGAATGTCCTGAAGATATCAATGAGATCCATCTCATCTAATGTGTCATTTAAGATTTGTGTTTCTTATTAATTTTCTGTTTTGATGATTTGTCCTTTGGTGTGAGTGGGGTGTTAAAGTCCCCTACTATGATTGTGTTACTGTCAATTTCTTCTTTTTTTGTGTGTTAGTGTTTATCTTATGTATTGAGGTGTTCCTCTTTTGGCTGCATGCTGTTGCTGCTGCTGCTAAATTGCTTTAGTCGTGTCCAACTCCTTGCGACCCCATAGATGGCAGTCCACCAGGCTCCGCTGTCCCTGGGATTCTCCAGGCAAGAACACTGGAGTGGGTTGCCATTTCCTTCTCCAATGCATGAAAGTGAAAAGTGAAAGTGAAGTCGCCCGGTCATGTCTGCCTCTTAGTGACCCCATGGACTGCAGCCTACCAGGCTTCTCTGTCCATGGGATTTTCCAGACACGAGTACTGGAATGGGTCGCCAGTGCTATAGATACTTATAATTGTTATGTCTTCCTCTTGGATCGATCCTTTGATCATTATATAGTGTTCTTCCATATTTCTTATAATTTATTTATTTATTTAAGGTCTATTTTAAGGTCCAATTTCTTTCTTTTAAGGTCTACTTTATCTGATATGAGGATTTCTACTGCAGCTTTCTTTCACTTCCCATTTGCATGCAATATGTTTTTCCATCCTCTCACTTTCAGTGTATACATGTCTTGAGGTCTGAAGTGAGTTTCTTGTAGACAACATATATATGGGTCTTGTTTTTGTATCCATTGAGCCAGTCTGTGTCTTTTGGCTGGAGCATTTAATCCATTTACACTTAAAGTAATTATTGATGCATATATGTTCCTATTGCCATTTTCTAATTGTTTGGGGTTGATTTTGTAGATCTTTTTTATCTCTTGTATTTCTTGAGTATATAAGTCCATTTAACATTTGTTGTAAACCTGGTTTCAATTCAGTTCAGTTCAGTCGCTCAGTCGTGTCTGACTCTTTGCAACCCCATGAATCGCAGCACGCCAGGCCTCCCTGTTCATCACCATTCTCTAAACTTTTGCTTGTCTGAAAAGCTTTTTATTTCTCCATGAGTTTTAAATGAGATCCTTGCTGGGTACAGTATTCTTGGCTGTAGATTTTTTCTTTTCAGTACTTTAAATATATTCTGCCATTCCCTTCTGGCCTGCAGAGTTTCTGCTGAAAGATCAGCTGTTAAGCATAACTGGCTTCCCTTGTGTATTACTTGTAGCTTCTCAGTTGTTCCTTTTAACATTCTTTCTTTGTGTTTAGTCTTTGTTAGTTTGATTAGCATGTATCTTGGTGTGTTTCTTCTTGGGATTTTCTGATATGATACTCTTTGTGCCTCTTGGACTTGATTGGCTGTTTCCTTTTCCACTTAGGTAAATTTTCAAATATAATCTCTTCAAAAATTTTCTTATAGAATTTCTTTGTCTCTTCTTCTTCTCAGACCCCTGTAATTCAAATGTTGGTGCATTTGATATGGTTCCAGAGATCTCTGAGACTGTCCTCAGCTCCTTTCATTCTTTTTACTTTAAAGATATTTCCATGATTTTATCTTCCAGGCACTGGTTCATTCTTTTGCTTCAGATATTCTGTTATTGATTCCTTCTAGAGTACTTATAATTTCAGTAATTGTGCTGTTTATCTCTGTATGGTTATTCTTCAATTTTCTAGGTGTTTATTAATTGATTCTTGCATTTTCTCCATTTTGTTTTCAAGGATTTTATCATCTCTACTATCATTATTCTGAATTCTTTTTCAGATATTTTTCCTATTTCTCTTAGTTTATTTGGACTTCTTTGTTTCTAGTTTGTTCCTTCATTTGAGTAGTATTTCTCTACCTTCTTTTTTCTTTTTTTTTTAAGTTATTGTGCTTGAGGGCTCCTTTTCCTGGGCTTCAAGGAAAGTAGACTTCTTTCCTTGAAGAAGGTTGAATTCTTTCTTCCTTTTGGTTTCTGCCCTCCTAAGATTGGCCCAGTGGTTTGTGTGAGCTTCATATAGGGTGAGGTTTGAGCTGAGATTTTATTTGTTTTTCCTCTGATGGGCAAGGCTGAGTGAGGTGATAATCTTGTCTGCTGATGATTTAGTTTCTCTTTTTGTTTTGTTTGTTGTTTAGATGAGACTCCTGCACAGGGTGCTACTGGTGATTGGGTGATGTTGAGTCTTGTATTCAAGTTGTTTCCTTTGTGTGAATTCTCACTATTTGATACTCCCTAGGGTTAGTTCTCTGGTGGTCTAGAATTGTGTAGTCAGTGCTCCCACCCCAAAGGCTCAGATATGATCTCTGGTCAGGAACGAAAATTCCACAACTGGTTTGTTATGGTATTAAGGGAGAGTAAAACAAATATCCAAAAACAAGAAACAAAAGATGAATCCCAGACAAATGGCAGTTACAAAGTTGGTCAAATAATAATTAAAATAATGGAATACACACATATACTCATGAACAAATAGAAAACAGTCCAACAAAAATAGAGTACAAGGCGGTGATCTTGTAAACAAAGGAAGTCAAAATTTTTATTTACTAGTTAAGAACAAAACTAACTTAAGCACAAACTGGAAAACAAAACTAAAGTGCCAAGTGGGGAATAAAACAATGAAAACAAAACTAACAAATATGTTGAGAGGAAAAGAAAAAAAGAAAAGAAAGGAAGGATATTCAAAGTTAAATAAAGATAGATGAAGAAGATTTATATATGTTAAATATTAACTGCAAGGGGAGAAAAACAGTAGAAAGGCAAACAAAGGCATAAATATAGAAAAAATAAGATAGGTTTAAAAATTAAAATTATGAAAAAGAGAAAAAAATGGAAGAAGAAAGAAAAGGGGTGGGGAGGGGGAGGTAGGAAATCTCCACAGAACTGCAAAAGCCCTGTTTAGAGGCAGAGGTTTGTAACAACAATAGAAACTGTAACTGAATATTCATATATATATACACCCATAAACAAGATCAAAACATTTGTCCAACAAAAATTAAATAAAATAGATTGACCTGGTGAACAAAGGAAACCAAAAGTTATATCTACCAGAAAGAACAAAACTAATTAAAGCACAAACTTGGAAGACAATACTAAGGCAAGGTGCCAATTGGGGAACAAAGAAATGAAAACAAAACTAACAAATACATTGAGAGGACAGGAGAGAAAGAAAAGAAAGAAAGAATAGATATGCAAAGTTAAACAGAGGTAGATAAAGGTTTATATATGTTAAAGATTAACTGCAAGGGGAAAAGAGCAGTAGGAAATGCAAACAAAGAAATAAATATAAAAAATAATAATAGGTTTAAACAATTAAAAATTAAAATTTAAAAAAAGAGAGAGAGAGAAAAAAAGGAAACTCCACAGAACTGCAAAAGCATAATTTAGAGGCATTGTTTATGACAACAATGATAAATATGTCTGTGGAAAAAAGCTCAAAAGCTTAATTGGTTTTCTTAGTGCCAATAAAATCAACAACTGCAACAGAGTGGAAGAAAGGGGAGGGGGGAATCCAAAAGAATCTATAGAACAAGTCAAAAAATAAGAATAATAAATGTTTTTCTTGAGTCATTGCTGTCATAGTCCTTTTCTGTGCTCGGAATCACAGTCCACTTCCCAGGATGCCCTCCAAACACTGTGCTGATCTCTGGACCTGCTGTGGGGGCTGCTCAGATTATAATCTAGTCCTACTCCTATGTGTTCTTGCCTCCAATGTCCACAAGTATCAGAGCTAGTGCATTTTCTTTTGTGGGAGTTCTCCGTGGCCTTTAATATATTCCGTAGACATAGAGTCTGCTTAGTTGATCATGTGGATTTAATCTGCAGCTTGTATATCTAGTGGGAAGGTTTTGGGTCTTCTTCCTTAGCCACACTGCTCCTGGTTTTATTTCCACCTCTATATTTGGGTTGTCCACTGGGGTTTGACTCCTGAGGCTGCCCTGGATGGATTAGGTTTGCCCGTTTGAGGGCCAGGTGTGGAAATGGTCCAGCTACACAGGGGTTCTTACAGCACCAGGTGCTATGGGGTTGGCATCTAGGGTAGTAGGAAATATGGTCCTCTAGAAGTGTATGGCAACCAGTATTGACCAATACACTCCAGTATTCTTGCTTGGAGAACCCCCTCTCTGTCAGAGAAGGCTGGCAGGCTGCAGTCTACAGGGTCACAAAGAGGCAAACAGGATCAAAGAGATCCTGCACACATAAATGCAATATTTTTTTTTTTTTTTAGCCTATGGCAGCTCTGTCCCAGTAAGAGTTGAGCATGAAAGTGTGCACCTGCTTGAGTTATGGGGACCCTGGTGGCGCCAAGTGTGCAGGGACACAGACTGCCTCCGTGGCAGAAATTATGGCCTTTTCAGAGTCTTTTTTTTTTTTTTGAGTCTCTTGTAGCTGGCAGTCAGAAGGCTTTTTTGTCCAGTCTTTCTCCATAGCTCTACCTGTTTAGGTACTTAGAGGGATCCTTGTCTGGGGTCCTACTCTATAGATCTGCTTGTCAGGCACTTAAAGAGGTAGGACCCTGGATAGGGCCCTACTCTGTAGTTCAGTGTGTCACACCTTTGATGGGTCAGCCTCTCTGTTGATCAGCTGCCAATGCTGGTGGGTGGGGAGAGAGAGGCTATGGTGATGAGTCCACCACCTAGGGATAACTCACAGCATTGTCTTGCTTCCATGACTTCCTTGTTTTCGTCCACAGACAATGTTTTCCTCATGTCTCCCTGGTCCATTTCTGTTCAGTTGACAGAAGCCCTTACCCCGGGATTGCTCCACAATCCCTACACTCCAGGTTTCAGCTGCTGTGCCTTCTAGGGGACCTTCATCCCTGTCTAGGGTACATATGGCTGTGGCAAGGAATATCTGATTCTCATCCCATTTAGGCTGCCACAGATGAGCTATATCACTCTCAGCCTTAGAAGTTTCTCCTCTGACCCTGTCAATTGCCCCAATATAGGGACTGAACCCCTGCTTCAGTTCTCTGGTCTGCCAATGGCAGATCCAGTCCTATTAATACTCCTGCTTTTCCCCCCTAGTTCCAGCATCCTACCAAAATTTTCATGGTTCTATGAGGGATTGGGGGAAGGAGGAGAAGGGGACGACAGAGGATGGGATGGCTGGATGGCATCACTGACTTGATGGAAATGAGTTTGGGTGAACTCCGGGAGTTGGTGAGGGACAGGGAGGCCTGGCATGCTGCAATTCATGGGGTCACGAAGAGTTGGATATGACTGAGTGACTGAACTGAACTGATGCATTCTTTTCTCATGGTCAGGTATTCCAGTCTACTCTCAGCTGGTGTTCTGCAAGCACTTCTGTGTCTGATGTATCTGTGGAGAGAGATTATTTCCAGGTCCACCTATTCCTCTGCCATTTTGTTCTTTCTCTGTTTTTCCATTCTTTATGCTCACATCTATATAGACAGTCAGTCAGAATCTAGATGAAGGACTCATACTACATGTACTTTTCTGTTGCTACCTTATCCCTTTGGCCCACCCCTGTTTCCCTCTTCATCATCACTTTGGCCAGGGACTTTATCCATAATCAAAAACCTGAAAAACTCTCCTAACATTCTAAAGAATCCTTTTCTCATTTCTCCTGTCTCTCAGAGTTGGAGGGGCACAGAAAATTGGTAGAAAACCAATTTTCCTCACTCCTGCCAAATTGCCTTACTTCATCAGATTCTTCTGGTCAAACTAATGCCCAACCACAACAGAGGAACAATTCCTCTTAGGGCAACATCACATCAGTCAATATCCCACTGATTTAGGGCCATTTGAAGCTCTATTTGGTCTATATTGTAATTATGAAACTATAACTGAAAAGATGACATTTTGGACACTGAATGGCCATGATATTTTTAGGCTCTGGAGAAAAGTGGATAAAATGAAATCATTTCAAATTTCCTAAACTGGTTCTTTCGCAAGTACAGTTAGAAAAATTTAGCTTGTTGAAAAAAAATTTTTATTTGGAGCTCTGACCCTGAAAAAACAGAAACATGACTAGAAAAACCCTCAAGTTAACTCTTTTCATGTCCTTGAGACATACAGCCCACTATGCCTGAGACTAAACTTGGGCAAATCAATAGAAATTCAAGCCATGCAAAAAACAAACAAACAAACAAACAATGGGGTGGGGGGAGTGGCAATTGGGAAGTGGAAAATTGTGAGATCTCTGTATGTCTGGAATTATGTATATCTCAGAATGTGTATAATAGGATAATAGGATTAATTTGTAAATTAGTTTTATTTGACTTCAAGAAAAGTTCATTTAAAACAAAGGCTGTGAAAAGAGACAAAGAAGGCCACTACATAATGATAAAAGGATCAATCCAAGAAGAAGACATAACAATTATAAATATATATGCACCCAACATAGGAGCACCGCAATATGTAAGACAAATGCTAACAAGTATGAAAGGAGATATTAACAATAACACAATAATAGTGGGAGACTTTAATACCCCACTTACATCTATGGACAGATCAACTAAACAGAAAATTAACAAAGAAACCCAAACTTTAAATAATACAATAGAACAATTAGACCTAATTGATATCTATAGGACATTTCACCCCAAAACAATGAATTTCACCTTTTTCTCAAGTGCTCACGGAACCTTCTCCAGGATAGATCACATCCTGGGCCATAAATCTAACCTTGATAAATTCAAAAAAATCAAAATCATTCCAAGCATCTTCTCTGACCATAATGCATTAAGATTAGATCTCAATTACAAGAGAAAAACTATTAAAAATTCCAACATATGGAGGCTGAACAACACACTTCTAAATAACCAACAAATCACAGAAGAAATCAAAAAAGAAATCAAAATATGTATAGAAACGAATGAAAATGAAAACACAACAACCCAAAACCTATGGGACACTATAAAAGCAGTGCTAAGAGGAAAGTTCATAGCAATACAGGCACACCTCAAGAAGCAAGAAAAAAGTCAAATAAATAACCTAACTCTACACCTAAAGCAACTAGAAAA
>SJYT01018861.1:0-105020 GCA_006410635.1 Cephalophus harveyi | reverse complement strand
ACCATCAAGAAAATGAAAACATAACCCATATAATAGGAGAAAATATTTTCAAATCATGTATCCCATAAGAGACTTATATCCATGATACACCAAGCAGTCTTATAACTGAACAATAAAAAAAGAAATAATTCAATTAAAACTGGACAAGGAATTTGCATAATTTTCTAAAGGAGATATAAAAAGGGCCAATAGGCACATGAAAAGATGCTCACCACTGTTGCTCCTTAGGGAAATGCAAAGCAAAAACCACAGTGAGAATCCACTTCACACCCACTAGTCTGGCTAAAATTAAAAAGACAACAAAGGTGTTGATGGGGATGTAGATAAATTAGAAACCTTATGCATTGTTATAAGAGTGTAGAATGGTGCTGCCACTTTGGAAAACAGTTTGGCAGTTTCTTAAAATGTTATGCACAGAGTTACCATATGACCCTGCAGTTCCACACTTAGGAATATTCCCAGGAGAACTAAAACAAACGGAAAACGTATGTTCACACAAAACTTCTTCAGGAAAGTTCTGAACATCCTTATTCATAATGGCCTCAGAGTGAATGCAGCCCAAACGTGCATCAAGTGACGATTGGATGAACAAAATGTTATATATCCATACAATGGCTACTGTTTGGTCATGAAAAATAATATGAATTATTAGTACACGTGGTGGCTACAACAGTTCAGTTCAGTTCAGTCACTCAGTCATGTCTGACTCTTTGCTACCCCATGAATTGCAGCACGCCAGGCCTCGCTGTCCATCACCATCTCCCGGAGTTCACTCAGACTCACATCCATCGAGTTGGTGATGCCATCCAGCCATCTCATCCTCTGTCGTCCCCTTCTCCTCCTGCCCCCAATCCCTCCCAGCATCAGAGTCTTTTCCAATGAGTCAACCCTTCACGTGAGGTGGCCAAAATACTGGAGTTTCAGCTTTAGCATCATTTCTTCCAAAGAGCACCCAGGGCTGATCTCCTTTAGAATGGGCTGGTTGGATCTCCTTGCAGTCCAAGGGACTCTCAAGAGTCTTCTCCAACACCACTGTTCAAAAGCATCAATTCTTCAGTGCTCAGCTTTCTTTACAGTCCAACTCTCGCACCCATACATAGATAAACCTTAAAAATATCATACTAAGTGTAAGAAGACAAACAAAAAAGGCCACTTATTATATGATTCCATCTATGTGAAATATCCGAAAGAAGCAAAAGATAGAGATAGAAATTAGATTAGTGGTCAACAGGAATTGGGAGAGGGGAAAACAGGAATGACTTAATGTGTGCAAGGTTTCTTTTTGGACTGATTAAAATGTTCTGATAGTGTTGATGGTTGACTAAATTCTGGCCTACAGTGTAAGAATGAAATGTTTTGTGAAATTGCTCTTTGTGCTTTTTAGAGGGAAATGGCTGGCCCTCTACCTCTTCATTCCCATTTCAGGCAGGCGAGAGCCTGGACTTTAGGGTATTAAGCCATTTCTGTACAGGTTGTCAAGAGCAAACCCTTTGGGTGTGCCATAGAGCAAGATGAAAGGAAACTGGGTGGCTGGACCGTCTTGAGGAGGAGAACCTTTTGAATCTCTCTGATGAGATGGATTTGCCATATATTTTGTTGTTGTTCAGTCACTTAGTCTTGTCTTACTCTTTGCAGCACGCCAGGCCTCCCTGTCCTTTGCTATCTCCCAGAGTTTCCTCAAACTCATGTCTGTTGAGTCAGTGATGCCATTCAAACATCTCATCCTCTGTCACCCCCTTCTCCTGCTGCCTTCAACCTTTCCCAGCATCAGGGTCTTTTCCAGTGAGCTGATGCTTCACATCAGGTGGCCACAGTATTAGAGCTTCAGCTTCAGTGTCAGTCTATCCAATGAATATTCAGGACTGATTTCCTTTAGGATGGACTCGTTTGATTTCCCTGATGTCCAAGGGACTCTAAGAATCTTCATCTGCATCACAGTTTGAAAGCATCAATTCTTTAGTGCTCAGCCTTCTTTATGGTCCAACTCTCACATCCATAGATGACTACTGGAAAAACCATAGCTTTGACTATACGAACATTTGCTGGCAAAGTCTAGGTTGCTGTCTAGGTTCATCATAGCTTTTCTTCCAAGGAGCAAGCATCTTTTAATTTCATGGCTATTGTTATTTTGGACACTTTCAAAGCAGTCAAATCAACCTTCCAATTTCTAAAATAACGTTTTTGGGATCATGGTAACTCTTGTTAAAGATTGTTTTTCTTTCTGTGAATTTATGCTCACATGGTTTCAAATGAACAGCTCCAAAGTTACGAGGATAAACAAGGCATCATCATTTTCCTCTGTGAGTTCAATGTGGGGTGGAAGCATTTGTCATGTGCATAAATAATGAATGTAAAAACAACTGAAGCCAGAAATTCAGGTAGAATTTTGTGAGAAGAAAAGGAGGGCTGGGAAAAACTGAGCAGAGAGGGTAAGGACAAGTTAGAAAAATCATTTACTAGCAGAGAAAGGTAATATAACTTCTCATTTCATTCTATGCATTTTTTATTATATAATTTATTTTGTGTCTTGATAATGTGGAGTTGTTATTATTGTCAAAAACTTTTTTATTGTGAAATGATCTGAGAGTAATAGAAGAATTCAAAGATAGTGCAGAGAATTCCTATACAACTTCCAGTTTGCCGTAATGCTAACCTAGATACTAAGAAATTAACTACAATTAAGTACAATAATTCGGAGAAGGCAATGGCAACCCACTCCAGTACTCTTGCCTGGAAAATCCCACGGAGGAGCCTGGTAGGATGCAGTCCATGGGGTCACTAAGAGTCAGACACGATTGCGCGACTTCACTTTCACTTTTCACTTTCAGGCATTGGAGAAGGAAATGGCAACCCACTCCAGTGTTCTTGCCTGGAGAATCCCAGGGACGGCGGAGCCTGGTGGGCTGCCGTCTATGGGGTTGCACGGAGTCGGACACGACTGAAGTGACTTAGCAGTAGCAGCAGCAGCAAGTACAATAATATTAACGGAAGTCAAGACCGTCAGATTTCACCAGTTTTTCTTTGAATGCGCTTTCAATTTCTGTTCCAGGCTCCAATCCAGGATCCAGAATTGCATTTAATCTCTAACTTCCAAAATCTCCCGTAGCTAGCTTTAGAACACAGGGCATTCACAGACCATCTCTCTAGTCCATCTGAAGTCAACAAGTTTGGGATGGGAGCCCCGAAGTGCCAGTTCCAGGCCTGAATCAGTCATTAATGAAACACTAGGACTGTCAAGTGGATGGTCGGGGGGCTCAAACCTGAAAGCGTCCTGCAAATGATGGAGAGATATTCTCCAGTGAGATCAGTTATTCATTCATCCATCACCCAGAAAATTTTTCCTGAGCACCAGACACACCTGAGACATAGGGCTGCACAGCCCATGAGTCCCATTCATCGCTCGCCAGCAGTGCCAGTCCTGTAAAGCTGATCATTAAGTATTTATCGAATGCCTACCATGGGCCCTATGACACGCATTATGAACTTTCCATTAGCCTTTACTCCATGAATATTCCATTACAGGCCTGAAAGAGTTAAGGTGCCGCAATGCCTCCCCTGGGTCTGGGGAGTCCCGCGCCACTCAGGGAAGGTTGCAGACGCATTAGGATCCAAGTATGTATTTTCTTTTCCCCTCTGTTTATGTCTCTGTTTTCTGTAAAGTCTCCTAAACTGCAGCCGTATCTCCCAACTTCTCTGACAATGCTATAAATTTCATTAAGAAGATGAAGCCTGTGGGGCAATTAACTCCAAAAGTGGTACAAAGCAATAGCGAGGAGATACTGGCCTGTAGTACTTAGCACTTAGCTCTGAAATTGAGATAAGCCCTATCAACTCGGGGTTGTGTTTAATGTTCACTGCCGCTTCCAGACCACAGCTACAACCCAGCGGTCACCGTGTTAACACTCCCCAATATCTATTACAATTAGTTTTTGATTAAGAGGCCTAACATGGCTTTTGAAGCCTTTTATGTTGTGTCAAATGGCTAGTGATGGAGTGAGATGGCTGGACACCTCCCAGTAACAAAGCATCTTGTAAAAGGTTTCAAGTGAACTATTTTATCATCCTAATGGAAACCAGATGACTCTAACTCCCCCCTTAATTTCAACTATTTACTGAAGAGTCCTTGTTTTGAATTACTTAAAGATTTATTCTTAAAGGACTACCTCATGCATCAAGAATCGCTAATAACAGAGCCATTTGGAATTTGGGAAGGCTTTTAAAGATGACGGAGGTGATTTTCACAGAAGGTTTATTTTATTTTTATTATTTCTTTCAATTTTTAAGGGAGCAAATGCCTTTGCCCTTTTCTGGTATTTAATTATTACGTTAATGATTGTTTAGGAGGTCTTTCTCTGAGTTATGCTTTCTCTGCTGGGGCTTCAGTCGATAGTCTTGGCCTATTTTCCAAGAGAGAGGTCACTGGTATTTTGTGAGGAAAAAACAACTTTTTGTAGCTATGTATGATTTAATTCTGTATGAATGGAAGCTATATGTCATTTTTATAAAGGTACATCAAGATCAAACAAAGTAGACTGATTTAAAAGCTTTTATAAGCTATAAAATATACTTATAAATTTAATCAAAATAGTACATAAATAAGATGTAACATGAATGTGAAACACACTGGCCTTTTTTGCAGCCTTTTTTTTTTTTTTTTGCTGTCTCAGTAGCCTTGGCTACATCCCTGCTTTGAACCTCTGTTTTGTGTTATCTGGGGCTTGGGCTAGATGCACCCTGAGTTTTTGTTTACCACTAGGAGTCATTGATTCTGTGCTATCAGATGTGCTGGAAACTATTAACTCCAGGGTACAAAAACCTCATCAAAGGAAGCCGTGTGGTGTATGGGTTCAAGCCTTCTTAGTAGCTCTGTGTCCTTTGGTGTGATAATCAGCTCACTGAGATGCAGATTCCTTCCATGTGAAAATAAGGCCAGTGTTATCTATTCCACATGGGCTTCCCAGGCAGCTCAGTGGTCAAGAATCTGCCTGCCAAGGCAAGATTGGTGGTGGTTTAGTTGTTAAGTCGTGTCCAGCTCTTGCGACCACATGAACTGTAGCCCGCCAGGTTCCTCTGTCCATGGGATTCTCCAGGCAAGAATACTGGAATGGGTTGCCATTTCCCTCTCCAGGGGATCTTCCTGACCCAGGGATTGAACCCGGGTCTCCCACATTGCAGGCAGATTCTTGACCAACTGAGCTATGAGGGAAGCCCAAAAGGGGATGCTGTGGCTGCATGGGCCGGGAATGCAAGAAATTTTGAGTTCAATTCCTGGGTCAGGAAGATCTGCTGGAGAAAGGAATGGCCACCCACTCCAGTATTCTTGCCTGAAGAATCCCATGGACAGAGGTGTCTGGAGGGCTATAGTTCATGGGGTTGGACAAGACTTATCGACTAAACAACAACATTAGATGATGGATGTTAACTAAACTTATTATGGTAATCATTTCATGATGTATGTAAGTCAAATATTATGCTGTGCACTTTAAACATATAATGTTATGAGTCAATTATACCTCAATAAGATGGAAAGAAAGCAGAATTAAACAAGAAAAAATGAAATTATTTTCTTATATTTCCAAGTTTCCATTACTAGTGTACAATTTTTTTATATTGATCTTAGTGGCTGAACAAGAACAATAGTCTATTCTATAGTTACAACTGGTAAATATCAGATATATAGCTGCTGCTGCTGCTGCTAAGTCGCTTCAGTCGTGTCCGACTCTGTGTGACTCCATAGATGGCAACCCACCAGGCTCCCCCATCCCTGGGATTCTCCAGGCAAGAACACTGGAATGGGTTGCCATTTCCTTCTCCAATGCATGAAAGTGAAAAGTGAAAGTGAAGTCGCTCAGTCGTATCCGACTCTTAGTGACCCCATGGACTGCAGCCTACCAGGCTCCTCTGCCCATGGGATTTTCCAGGCAAGAGTACTGGAGTGGGGTATCATTGCCTTCTCTGATCAGATATATAGAGTGTCCAGTAAATGGTATCCTCTTGATAATTTCTATTTCTCTTTTATTCTTTCATGTTCTGTCCTGGTTAGTGGTGTCTGGTACCATTGGAGTGAATTTTGTACCATGATATTTATTGTGTTTATCATTATATTATGAAAATTTAGTGAGCACTTGCTAAGTTCTGGGTGTCCTACCAGGTCTGGGAGGCCTGAAATTAGAGGCAGAGTCTTTGTTCAGAAATAAACTGGGTCAGTAGGCAGAGAATTTTAATAGAGTCAGACAGAGACTGTCTGACTTGATCTTCCGTGGCTTGGGAAGATCCGCTGGAGAAGGAAATGGTGACTCACTCTGTACTCTTGCTTGGAAAATTCCATGGACAGAGGAGCCTTGTAGGCCACATACAGTCCTTGGTAGCAAAGAGTCGGACACAACTGAGCGACTTCACTTCAGACAGAGATGGGCAGAGGAGGGGTGACTCCTCAGTCCAGATTGCATTTGGGGCCTTTTCATATGTAGGGAAGACCTGGGTTTGATCCCTGGGTTGGGAAGATCCCTGGAGCAGGGCATGGCTACCCATGCCAGTACTCTTGCCTGGAGAATTCCATGGACAGAGGAGCCTGGCATGCTACAGTCTATGGGCCTGCAAAGAGTTGGACACGACTCAGCGAGTACGTTTTCACTTGCTTTTCATGTACGCTCACATACATTACATAAGGGAGTCTTTCCAACCATGCCCTGAGCCTAGCAGGGCCGTGTTACCACCTCCTTTACAGATGAGGAATCACAACTGTCACTGTGCTTAGTAAGATTCCTAAGATTTTTTAAAATGGGACTTGCTATCACAAATGTCATTGCAGTGAACATACGAAAGGATCAGACCTGACAAAGCTACAATAGATCCATTCACTCAGATTTTACTTGTTAGAGTCTCCTTTTTCTAAGTGTTTCTGCCGAGAGGCCCATTTAGTTTATTCATTTGGACATGTGCTCAACATTAATGTGCTGTTCTCCAAGTGCATCATCACCAAGCAAGGTGAGTGAGGCTCACAGGTGAGAAAGCACCAGCCTCTGCCTTCGAGAAGGAGTTCAAGGTCCTGTGGGGACAGAGCTGTGTGCACCCGAGGCCCCCAAAACTGCAGTCCCGAGGTGGGGCTGAGACAGGGACCAGCAGAAAGGCTTGAGGGTGCAGAGCAGACACACCCTGACCACTGGGATGGGCATCAGTTGCGGCTCTCTGTAAAAGGAGGCACTTGAACCTAGCTCAGTTTTACAGGACAAACAAGGAATTGCTCAGGTGGAAAGTAAGGGTGATGTGGAGAAGGCTGTAGGTTCCGAGAAGTCAGGAGAGATGAGAGAGTATGAGAACCAAGCCAGCTGTCAAAGATGGGCAGAAAGCTCGGGGTGGGGATGTGGTCCTGGAGGAGGGCAGAGGGACCAGAAGCCCCAGCCCTCCCACGCCACACTCAGAAACAAGACCCCACATACCGCAGCTTATCTCAGCATCAACCCCACATTTCACTGGTAAACCAGCCCTGTTGTGCCTCATTTTTTTCCTGCTTCCTCTCATGCCTGCCCCAGTTTACCGCCTTTGGCTAGTCTGGTTTTATAGTTCACCTGAGCAGTTGGTTAGAGGCTGTTATTAGTATAACCAACCTTAAATAATTTGATTTTCAGGTTGGGCACGTCACAGTATCTCCTGTGGGCTTGATAGTCAAACTACACATTTATTTAAAAATTGGTTTCCTCATATTATATTTGAAAGCGGTGCTACTAACTCATCTGTAAACCATTAGGCCACATATAAAAACGTATCTCGTCTGACTTGTATTCACACGGTTCTGAAAGTAAGCTTTAGGTCCTAATAGTCCACTTCTCTACTGAGTTGATTGTCCTGTTTTGTTAGTTTTTCTTTTTTTTTTTTCTGAATATTCCTATAGAAAACTGGGCATTTAAAAGAGAGTGTGTACAACAAACTTTAAAGATACACTTGGACTCTCTCCTTGTTCAGTAAATTTTCAGGAATTTGTGTTTGTTTATTTGTTTTTAATTTAGATGAGCAATTAAACTGGGCTGATGTGACCTGCAGTTAAATGCATAGTGTTTGGCTTGTGCTGAGTTTCAATGAGTTGTCAACAGTTAAAAGTCCAGGAACTTAGAGATTTTACAAAAAAATCTGGCTTCTTAAAAAAAAAAAATCCTAAAATGTGATGCCCTGGGCTTACAGGGGGTGCTTCTGAAAGGCTCAGGTCAATTACTCTCAGTTTCCCACCAGCCAAGGGAGGGGTGGGGTGGGGGCTGGGGGGTGAGAGTGGGAGGGGACCTCGCTTATCAAGTTTCTTCGCCTGGTGCCCTGGGCTTTTGCCTTTTGTAACCACAGATCTGACTTTAAATCTTCCCAATAAAAAAAATTGGGAAGAAACTGATGTCCACACAAAAACCTGCTCATGAATGTTTTATAGCAGCTTTGTTCATGATTGCCCCAATTTGGAAGTGATCAAGTTATCCTTAAACAGGTAAGGGTGTTAGTCGCTTTTTTTAAAGTATGTCCTTAAACAGGTAAGTGTGCCTGACTCTTTGCAACCCCATGGACTGTAGCCCACCAGGTTCTTCTGACCATGGATTTCTCCAGGCAAGAATACTGGAGTGGGTTTCTATTCCCTTCTCCAGGAGATCCTCCTGACCCAGGGACTGAACCCAGCTCTCTTGTACTGAAGGCAGATTCTTTACCATCTGAGCAACCAGGGAAGTCCATAAGCAGGTAAATGGACAAATAAACTGTGGTATATCCAGACAATGAACTAGCATTCAGCACTAAAAAGTAATGAGCTATCAAACCACAGAAAGACAGACAGGGAACTTAAGTACATATTACTAAATGAAAGAAGCCAATCTGAAAAGGCTGCACATTCCAACTGTATGATTCTAACTATATGATATTCTGGAAAAGGAAAAACTATAGAGACAAGAAAAACATCAGTGGCTACCAGGGGCTGTGGGGTGGGAAAGAATGAATAGGAGGAGCACAGAGAATTTTAGGGTATGAAAATACTCTGCACAGTATGATAATGAGCGATACATATCATGCATGCGTGCTAAGTCACTTCAGTTGTCTGACTTTGTGTGACCCTATGGACTGTAGCCTGCCAGGCTTCTTTGTCCATGGGATTATCCAGGCAAGAATACTGGAGTGGGTTGCCATGCCCTCCTCCAGGGGATCTTCCTGACTGAGGAATTGAACTCATGTCTCTTAAGTCTTTTGCATTGGCAGGCGGATTCTTTACCACCAGCACCACCTGGGAAGCCCACATCTCATTAAACATTTGCCCAAACCTAGAGGAAGTGCAACACCAAGGATGAGCCCTAAGGTAAACTATGGACCCTGGGTGATCATGCTGTGTCAATGTAGGCTCATCAGTTCTAACAGACGCACCACCCTAGTGGAGGATGTTGGCAATGGCGGAGGCTATGCATGTGTGCAGTGCAGAAGAGATGTGGAAACCTCTATGCCCTCCTCTCAACTTTGCTATGAACCTATCACTGCTCTAAAAAATAGTCTTTAAAAAGCAACAGAAAATGAGGGTGAATGCCGATCAGCACATGTGAAAATTAACCCTCTCAGCTCACAAGTTTCACTGTAACAGAGGGTCAAAATAGCAAAATGAGGGAGCTAATACTTTTGGACTTTATAGGTTAATAGAAAAATACATTTCTTGAGCAGTTTTACACACTGCTAGGAAAGGAAAATAAAGATATAGGCCATGTTCTGCCAAGTATCACTTTTCAAATAATTAGTCACTGAGAAGTTTTTCTTCCATGATCCATTTACTTCCTATTATTTCCATCTCAAAACGGAGTAGGTGAGAAATGTAAAAATGAAACAGTAATTTTTCCCTCTCCAGCAAACCAGAAATCAGCATGGTGTTCTCATCCACTTCTGGGGAATTTCCTTGGCACCTACTCTCCCGAACTTGGTTGAAAGTGCTAAGTTTTTCCTGGTGTTAATTATTAATGTGACCTGTTTATGTACCAGATATCCAGCTAACCATTAATATCTGTTTACTCATTGATGACCTTTGCAATTCCGTACCTCTCTCCTGGTTGTAAATGTCAACCTTTTTTTCCCCCATATGCACAACGTTTTCGTCATATCTTCTGGCTGCCTGAAACAGTTCCTTCATATAGTAAAATAATATCAGGTGACACAGATATAATCTTTATGTATACGAAACTAAAACAAGCGCTATTGTTTTAAGAGGATTAAGACCGAGAACTTTCAATTTTGGAATGAGTGAGAGATATACACAAATGGCAAAGGCAAGGCTCCTGGAGAGGGAGACAAAAAAGCGAAGAGAAAAAAAAGTTATTTGTCTTCTGTGCCTGGGTGGAGGGGGAAGCGTGGACCGGCTCTGGGGAGGGGAACCCAATTTTCCTTTTGTAAAATGTCAGTGTTAAGCACTTGTACATTGGAGCAAGCCTGTGGGATTTATTTCTAGTTAGCCAGTCAGTCTACATTAACCCCCAAACTAGCAAGACAGTACCATTACGCTCAGTTGTAATGGCTAAAGCTGAGATTAAGCAATGCAGCTGGGTTAGGACTGCAACTGGTGACCTTAATTTTACCCATCATTGGAGCCTGTGTATGTTTGACTCATCTTAATTGCATTTACCTAATTTAAACAGACAATAGCGACCCAAGACATTTTTCACCCTCAAAAAAAAAAAAAAAATGAAGAGCTATTTCTTAGAGATGAAGCATAGGACCATCTTGCTGTAGTCTTTGTCCAGATGACAAAAACAGCCATTTTTTTCCCCCCTCTTTGGTCCATTAACATACCAGCACAGGGAAAGACCCATTGAAATATTATTATCTATGTATAATACCATTTTAAAGTCTCATGGTGCTTCCATATTGAAATATTTAAAAATATTAATATCTCAGCCATAAATAACCATTATGGCATTCATAGAGATTAAAGTATTGAGATAAGCCCTAGGTGTACATTCACATTTTCTCATTCATTGAGTTCTAACTCCAGTAAAATGAGTGTTTTTAGATACGGCCCTGAACACTTGCTGTGACTGTCACTTCGTGTTGAATTTATCATATAGAATTCGAGGCGGAAGGTGGGGGAGCAATCTGTCACAAGCGATTGTATTTGTAATCTGTGAGGGTCGGGCTGGGGGCTGGGGAGAAGATAAGCCTTCCAGAGCCTTGGGCCACTCCTTCGGCTCAGTGGCTGCCGCCCTGAGCCGACTGGCGTGGACCATGTGACGCCTTTCCTCTCGACCTAGCTCTGTGTCGACGGTGATGCGGTACTTTATACTCATAAATGCCGCTCAGGTTTTCTCTGCTAAAGGATAGCTCAGCTTGTCTTTCCCAGTGAGGTAATAAATAGATATATGGGCGAGACACGGGGTGTTCTGACTCAAGGAAATACTCTAGTGTCCTGGAATAGATGAATGGATTCAATCACGGTGGCAGAAGCAGAACGCAGACTTTCCAAGGAAACACAGGGTCCGGAGTTTTATGCTAAGATCCCAGTGGCATGAGATGAGAAGCAACTCAAAGTCAAGGTTTAGTATCCCAATTTCATGTCAGTCCCGTGCTTTTAAGGGGAAAATGTGGTAAAAACCCACATCATTTTATTCAAAAATGGGATGTCTATTGGGAAATTTGAAATTATAGATAAGCAGAACAGCCATACACAGGGTCCGGAGTCTTATGCTAAGATCCCAGTGGCATGAGATGAGAAGCAACTCAAAGTCAAGGTTTAGTATCCCAATTTCATGTCAGTCCCGTGCTTTTAAGGGGAAAATGTGGTAAAAACCCACATCATTTTATTCGAAAATGGGATGTCTATTGGGAAATTTGAAATATAGATAAGCAGAACAGCCGAGTTGATTCTTGATCTCATTGAATGTGTACCTTTTGCTGTGGGAACCAAGCAGAGAATTTTCCCAAGACTGCTCTTCACAGCTGTACTTTTTCCCCTTGTGATGTGCAAAGCACTCATTCCTTTACAAGCTCTGGAGTTTGGAAGTCAAGTACTCTTCATAGCCTGCAGATCTATCTCCGGGTATCGAAATCAAAGGCTCTGAACGGTGCCAATCAGAGTCTCGTATTTACATTTCCTCTCTGTGTCACGTGGTCAGTAGGCTTAATTGACACACGGAAAATGTTCCTTTACACACCCTGCTCAAGGCAGCTCTGGGAATTCGGGTTTACGGAACGAGCCGGCAGCCCTGAGCCGTCTTGGCCTCTTCTCTGCCGGCTTGGTTCACAGCCCAGAATGATGCAAGTTCTGCATTGCTCAAAGCGCTCAGACGAACTGCTGGAGCAGTGTCAGGAGTGTACTCAGGCCGAGGAACCTCTCCTGGGGCGGGGACGGGGGTGTGAGGAGGCTCCTAGATCACTTCCCACTGTGAAGCAGAGGTGTGTGACGACTGGGGCCATTAACTTCTGTAGGAAACCCGCCCGCTTTCCCACCCTGCAGTCTCCTATGGGGCCTCTGCCCTGGGGCCCCAGGGGACACTGGGAATATCCCATGTGTAGCCCTTACCACATTGCACTGAAGCATACCTCAAGTGTCTCTTCTCAGCCAGACCTCCAGTGCTGAGGACTGCTCATCACCCAGTGCAGTGAGTGACATACAGAGGTCCTCAGGAAGAGCGGCCGAGGCAGTTGGACTGAACAAGACTGACCACTGGGATAATGACAATGATAACAGTAATGACAGCAATAAGTTCTAATTATTGGACAGCTATCCAATGAGTCTAACTACCTAACTAGGCGATTTCTCTCTCTTGATTTTACAGATGAGCAAGTGACTTGGCAAGGTCAAGTCCTATCATAGAGAAGTTAACGGAAGGGAGGAAGAAGTGGAATTCCAGGCAGCGGTGCTTGACTCTTCACACTCTGAGCATAGGCGCTTCTGCTTCTTCTGAACTAAGACAGTATTTCCATCATCGCCGTCGAACTCAGCAGGAGTCGCAGAGCTGGTGATGTTTAGAGAGAGGCTATTCAATGGGAAAGAAGCAGGTCTGCTCCCAGGCCGCCTTTCAGGACTCAGAGGGTTGGACAGGTTCGCTTTCAGGTGTGTCATTATTTGGCCCGTGCAGCATTTCTTTCTTAACATTCCACAATAAACCAGTGGCCTCTTTTAATATTTCTCCCTGAATCGGTCTCCTGGCTTCACCATACCCTGGCTGTGTGATCTGGAAGAAGTTGCTTGACTTCTCTGTGCCTCTTCCTGTGTGTGGGGAAGTATCAGGTTGTCTTGGGGAGCAGCTGCTCTTACACTTGTGAAGGCCCTAGCGCGGTGCCTGGCACAGTCTGAGTGGTCAGCAGATGGCAGAGGCTGTGATTTGTTGTGTTGCTCCGTCCCCTTCTCCTCCAGTTACTGTGTCCCGGTGGGCATGAGCTTTACTGCTTCTGTGAGTCTGCTCCCCACGGGGGCATGGGTGCAGGGATGGGCTGTGGGATGTTAGCTGAGCCCAGTGACCTGGGTCTAGGAGCTGGTTGTTTAGACATGCCTTAAAGCCATTTTCTTTGTGGTCTAGTCACTTCTCTGGGGGGAGGGGAGCGCTTCCCAGGTGGCTCAGTGGGTAAAGAGTCTGCCTGCAATGCAGGAAGTGTGGGTTTGATCCCTGGGTCGGGAATGATCCCCTGGAGGAGGGCATGGCAATCCACTCCAGTACTCTTGCCTGGAGAATCCCATGGACGGAAGAGCTTGGCCGGCCACAGCCCATGGGGTTGCAAAGAGTTGGACACTACTGAAGCGACTGAGCACCATGCACGCACATCCCCAGGGGTCGAAGTGGGCGGGAGCCAGGGCTTTCTGGAAGCTGGTCTTCTGGCGCTCATCCTCTCCCCATCCATCAGAATCCACCCCCCTCCCCTGACTCTTTGCTCTCAAAGACCCGAGCCTCTCTCCTCCTCCTGGCTGGCATGCTCTCCTCCCAGAAAGTGGGGCTTTGGGGAAACAAAAGCCAGGTGTCTCAGCTTTGGCCTCTTAACACAAACCTCCCCTGAGTCAGGGGCACGGAAAGGCCTGGCTTCCTTTCTAGAGCGGAGAGCTGGCAAACGCGGAGACAAAAACACAAATTAATATATCAGTAAATTATCCTGCCACGCTGACATACGCTGTAATCAGGAAGGCAGTGAAAACACAGGGAGGACGCCAGAAAGGAATCTGGCGGAGGGGGGAGGTGCCGAGACCAGAGCTAGAGGGCGAGCAGAACCTCGGGACGCTTCAAGGGCTGAACTTTCCCCCAGATAGTTCACTGGGTGTGCAGGGAGCACCAGTTAACCGCTGCCAGGGCGTGACGGGGGGAGATGGGAATGGAAGGAAAAGGAGGATGGAGGAAACTAAGAAGGAAGAGGAGGAAGCGGCAGAAAAGATGGGCAACCACGGATAAGCGAGAGGCAAACACTGAGAGCTTACCTCATGCCAGGCACTGCGTGTGCTGTGATTCAACACCTTTGAAAGTGCAAGTCACTCAGTCCTGTCCGATTCTTTGTGACCCCATAGACTGTAGCCCGCCAGGTTCCTCTGTCTATAGGATTCTCCAGGCAAGAATACTGGACTGGGTTGCCATTTCCTTCTCCAGGGGATCTTCCCAACCCAGGGATTGAACCTGAGTCTCCCAGACTGCAGGCAGATTCTTTACCATCTGAGCCACCAGGATGTCCTGTAATTATCACAACCACTTTCTGCAATGGATGCTTCCTATTATTTCCTTCCCCCCCCAACAAAGTTTTCTCTTTTTTTTTTTTTTTGATGTGGACTATTTTTAGCTGATAGTTTGTGATACTATTGCTTCTGTTTCATATTTTTGGTTTTTTGGTCACAAGGCATGTGGGCTTCTAGCACCCCAACCAGGGATTGAACCCACATTTTCTGCATTAGGAGGTGAAGTTTTAACCACTGGAAAGCCAGGGAAGTCCCCTATCCTCATTTTAAAGGTTAGAAAACTGAGGAGGTCAAGCCTG
The DNA here is from genome assembly GCA_006410635.1 of Cephalophus harveyi. Taxonomy (NCBI): domain Eukaryota; kingdom Metazoa; phylum Chordata; class Mammalia; order Artiodactyla; family Bovidae; genus Cephalophus; species Cephalophus harveyi. Next base: position 90,074 of record SJYT01018861.1, on the reverse strand, counting down.
AGTGGATACATGTCTACATCTAATAAAGTGATGGAGCTAGGCTTTCTGCCCCCAAATTCAAGGCTGCACTTAACCGCTTTCCTATCTGGCTCCCCACTATCAAGTCCATGTTCTAATAAAAAAGCAAAAGTGGAAATTAACTTATTCTCAGCTGGGGAGTTTGCTGATGGTATGTGGAAAATGAGCTAATCCCTGTTAGAACAAGGAGAAATTAAGAATGTAAAAGAGAAGGAAGGTCTACTATCAGGATTTCAGTATGAACAAAAGCATTCAAAATGAAGACAGAAAGTCTTAACATCCTACAGCTGATGAAGATACTGCCCAAGCATGACCCCATCGGCTCTACCCAATCCTGTAAGATAGATCTGACCCCAAGTGTTGGTGCCATTTTTAGAGATGGAAACTGGGGCTCAGAGAAATTCGATGATGGAGCAAAAGAGTGAGCAAAAGGCAGAAGACAAGAACGAACACAGATCTAACAGTAATTGGACGTCAGATGTTGTCTGTCAAGGTGGCCCAGAGCCTCACCCTCAGGGGCTGGCCAGAGGAGGGGTGTAAAACAATATCCCTTGACCCTGTGCAGGTTGGTGGGCTCCCTCAGGAAAGAAACATGTTGAAGTCCAGTGGTGAGGGTTGACTCACACAGGAGTGGGGGTGTTTAGGTGGGTCCCAGCTCCCAGGGGGTGCAGTGGTAAAAATATCCCTCTGTGAATGCAGGAGGTGCAAGAGATGAGGGTTCCATCCCTGGGGGGGGAAGATCCCCTGGAGGAGGAAATGGCACCCAGTCTAGTATTCTTGCCTGGAAAATTCCATAGACGGAGGAGACTGGCGGGCTACAGTTCATGGGGTCTCGAAGAGCCAGATATGACTGAGTGACTGAGTGTGCGCATGCAGCTAACTTGTTCGACTTGAGCAAAAGCACAAAAAACAGTGCAAAACTCTGCGATGGAGAGGAAATGCAGGTGGGGCTTCAATGTGATGACTGAGTGTAGACTGCTTGGCAAGCCATATGGAGAGGAAAAAGGTGGGAAAAGAAAGTCGAAAGTGAGATGGGAGTGATTGTGTGGATGAGCTAGAAGTTGTCCTCAGAAACTAGAAGTGTGGCCTGGAATTTGTATACAACAGACTGCCATGCAAAGGGAATAGACGCGTGGGGGCCAGAGAGGAAACATCTGTATGATGGAGCATGTGGGATAAGTTCAGAGCCACGCCTAGACCAGAAGATTCAGGCAGATTGATGGACATCGTTAGGAAGAGAAAAGAAAATAACATTTGTAACCTCCAGCCAAAATAAAAGGAAAAAAAAGGGGGGAATAGGAAAAGGAAGAGTGGATAAGATGATGCTCTTTTGAGTGGTCCCTGGAGTCATAGCAGAAACATTGTGTTAACTATGAGACCAGCATTTCCTGAGGATGCATAATAGCAGCCCTTCCTCTTTTTTTATTTTTTTTTATTTTTAAGGACTATCTTCAATACCTTGTGGAACTGTCCCCCTCATTGGTGATATTAAGCTGGGCCCTTTTGGCCTATAAATTTATCCTTCCCAGTTATATGCATATTGAGTTTTGAATGCTGGCTGATAATTCTTCCCATTCTTGCCGCTTTCACTATGCCTACCTCTGGGCAACCTCTCTTAAGGCGTGAGCTGGGAATCCAGGCTTGTTAGAATCTTCCCTGTGGAAGGATCATAGGATTTCAAGTGTCGGCTTTAGAGATTCTTCCAGGAGTGAATACAGGAGCTTGGCGCCCTGATGGTCTCACAGCCAGTCTAACTGCCTTTGGGATTTTTCTTTCTTACTTCCTTGGTTCTTAGCTTCCATTCAGAAACAGCAGAATTTTCCAGCTAATTGACCTCCAAATAGTTGAAGCATGATTGTGTTATTGCTACTAATATTGGCATTGCATAAAAGCAACAGAATCAGACTGCAGATTATACATTGCAGAGGCCCTTTAAAGAAACAGTTAATCCAGAGATTAGGCTGCATCTTTTGAAAACGTTTTCAAATTTTTAGCATGCACACATGCTCATCTGATGTTTGTAACAGTGGCAAGCATATTGTTTGTCAAATGATAGTCAATCGTAGTATGAGAAATACATGACAGCCTACTGGTGAGGTTAAAGAGGCCAGGAATTCAGCCATGATCAAACACATTCCTCTTCTTTCTACAGCTCCATGAGGCAAGAGTGTAAACTCACTTGTGGAATGTATACTGTTTTCTGAAAATGAATTTGATGGAAACATCTCACTGGGATGTTTCTATGTCTTTCATTTCATGCATTTTTTAATAACAAACTACAGATTCAGAATTTATACAGTGCAGAAATTAGTTGGCCTCTTGCAGTGAAGTTAGCTTCTGTCATTGAATATATCCTTATCACTAGTACTAAGTGGTTATATATAATCGAGATCTTTCTTGAGATCTGATCTCTCAAGATCTGATCTCTCTTGAGTATGTCTAAGAAGGGGCACTTCATGATTCAAACAGATATATTCAAGGAAAATAAAAGTTAACACTAAAATGGTTTCCAGGTGCAGGGAAATAACAGTGTCACTTTGTGCAACATTTTAAATAGTTTGTTTCATACTAAGCATTACTTTATCTCCTCCTTCCCATTTTATTATGAAAAAATTATTTTGAAGAATAAAATTTTCTATGAAAAATTTTGACCATTGAAGTTAGAAGAACTAGTAAATGCTCATCTACTCACATCTAGAATCCACAGTGAGCATGATACTTTTCTTGTTTCTTCCTCTGTCTTGCTATCCATCCATCCCTCTATCTAATCATGTTGATTTTTGGACTCATTTCAGAGTAAGTTGCAGGTATCGAAACTTTTCACTCCTACACATTCCACCACCCAGATCAGCAATTAGAGTTCAGTATTTGTTTACAGTTTTTTTTTTTTTTTTGGAGTGGATACAGTGTCATGAAATGTATACAGCTATGTAACCAAAATGATTGTTACAATTTGGAATATTTCCAAAATCTCAAAAGAGTTTAATTCTCATCCTGGCTAATTCCTCCTCCATTTTCCTATAGACAGCTATTGCTCTGATGTTCTTTTCACCACAGGTGAGTTCTGCCTGTGTTAGACTTTTATATACATGCCTTCATGCCATAACAGTGGTACAGTAAGGCTTTTGCATTCAGCATAATGCTTTGGAGATTCTTCCATGTTGTTGGAGTCTGGCTAGTTTATTCTTTTTTTTTTTTTTTATCACTGAGTAGTATTCCATGGTATGAATATATACCACTGGGCACTACCAGCTTCCCTGGTAGCTTAGATGATGAAAACTCAGCCTGCAATGCAGAAGACCCTGGTTTAATCCCTGGGTCAGGAAGATCTCCTGGAGAAGGGAATGGCAACCCACTCCAGTATTCTTGCCAGGACAATCCCTTGGACAGAGGAGCCTGGTGGATTACAGTCCACAGGGTCACGAAGAGTCAGACACGACTGAAATGACTTAACACACACAGCATACTATTTTAAGAGGGATGGAATGTGTGGTGCCCAAGAAACTCTACAGAAGAGTCTACTGGATGATGTGAGGTTGGGTGAGAGAGGAGGATTTGAGACAGTTACCATCAAAAGAACACATTTATGAAAGGACATGAGAACTACCTTCAACTATTTAAAGCAGGGGTTAGCAAATGTTTCCTCTAATGGATCAGCTAGTAAATGTTTTAGACTTTCCTGGGCCAGATGGTCTTTGTCCTAAGTGCTCAATTCCATCCTTGCTGTAGAGTGAAAGTAACCACAGACGAAAATGAAGAGAGTATAGTTATTTCTAATAAAACTTAATTTGCGGACATGGAGACTTGAGTTTCAGATAATTTTCATGTATCATGACATATTACTCTTTTGATTTTGTTAACTACCTAAAAATTTGAAATCTACTCTCAGCTCATGATCCATAAAAAATCAAATCATAGTTTTCCAACCCCTGATACAAAAGAGTGTTAAATTGAAGAAAGAATAGTAATTATTCTGTATAGGGCTAGTGGGCCACGTGAAAAAAGGAGGCACATTTGACCTAGAAAACTAAAGATCTTTCTATTGAGTAGTGCTAAAACAAACTGTGTTCTTCCTCTGACCCAACTGCTTACATAGGGTTAAAGGGACGGGTCTCAGCTTGCCTGTTTAGTTCACTTCCCCAGCTTCTAGCTAGCTATGGGATTCCATATAAGCTATTTAACCCTTTCACTTTTCTATTGACTCAATGGATAAAATTAGAGGCATTGTAAGGATGCAATAAGTTAGTGCTAAGAAGAGTGCTGATTTACAGTCAGTGTTCAATATACATGCTCAGTGTCTGGCAACATGGAAAGTGTGGAATAAGTGCTTTCATTATTATCATTATAGTTATCATTGTGTTATTGCTATTATCACAGAGAAGCTACATAGGCATGCGGTTGAGTTTTGTTGAAGGGATTCTGACTTTTCATGGAAGACTGAACTAATAGATGCTTAGATGCTTTCCTGTTCTAACAATCAGTGTTCTCTCTTCAGTTTATTGCCTGAGGCTTCAAATGTGAGATTCGACTGCTGTTGAAATCTGAGAAGAAACAGCACAATATTTTAATCATTAATGTCAGCTAGCCTATACTAATAAAGGTAAAAGGGTGTTTTCTTTCTACCAAGAAAACCAAGAGAGATCAAGATCTCTCTTGATCTTGGATCTGGGGTCTACCTCCAAGGACACGTTATTAACGATAACTTGTGTAAATGCTGAGTGGGAGTCAGGTTGTTTTAATTTGTTCCCCGTGTGAGAAAGAGAGAAGAGGAAAGATCTTTGCTTTGCCTTGGGAAATGGGTCACACCAAAAGCACTAAGCAAGGACGTGATTCTTCCTGTGAGCTGTGGTCACCTATCAGGTGATGCTGAATAGCAGGACGGCTGGGAGAGTGTTTTATGACTGGATCTCGGTGTTATGGGATGCTCTGTGACTGTGCCCCAAGCCCATCGTGACTGCTGCTGCCTGCAGAGGAAAGAGGCATGAACGTAGATCTCCGCGTTCACCTCCTCATTCCTCCGGTCTAACTCTTGTCCTATCCTGTCGTCTCTGACATTTGTGTTTTCAAGCCTGTTTATCTTGAGAGACTTCGGCTTACTTCATTTTATTCTCTGCTAGTGGGCTAGAAATGATGTCTTGGAGTGCTGCTGCTGCTGCTAAGTCGCTTCAGTCGTGTCCAACTCTGTGCGACCCCATAGACGGCAGCCCACCAGGCTCCCCCGTCCCTGGGATTGTCCAGGCAAGAACACTGGAGTGGGTTGCCATTTCCTTTTCCAATGCATGAAAGTGAAAAGTGAAAGTAAAGTCGCTCAGTCGTGTTCGACTCTTAGCGACCCCATGGACTGTAGCCCACCAGGCTCCTCCATCCATGGGATTTTCCAGGCAAGAACACTGGAGTGGGGTGCCATTGCTTTCTCCTCTTGGAGTGCTGAGCACAGTGTAAAGACGCAGAAGAGTACTAGAAGAGAACTCGGGCACGATTTATGGCAACGTCTTCATTTTCCCGCTGAGGAAACCAAGGTCCAGATAACATGGAACCTCAGGGTATCCTTATGGCTTCCAGTCTGGTGCTCTTTTAATTTCACCACATTAATCTTTGCCAGTGGAGTTTCCTGGTACCTCAGCAGAAAGAATCTGCCTGCAATGCAGGAGATGTGGATTCAATTCCTGAGTTGGGAACATCCCCTGAAGGAGGAAACGGTGACTGACTCCAGTATTCTTGCCTGGACAATCCCATGGACAGAGGAGCCTAACGGGCTACAGTCCATGGGGTCACAAAAGAGTTGGACACAAATGAGCAACTAAGCAACAACCATCTTTGCCAAGTGAGCAGGATCTGATACATAAACGCTTTAGGTCACGGCAGGGGCTGGACAGCGGGGCCGGAAGGACATGAGCCCCACATTTGTGCCCTAAGTGAAGAGTGTGGACGTTGTTTCCCTTTATAACTGGAACAATATTCTCTGTTCTCTTGAACATTTGCAGGTAACATGTTGTTGTTGCTGTTGTTTAATTGCTAAGCCATGTCGGACTCTTTGCAACCCCGTGGGTTAAAATAGTCTGCCAGGCTCATCTGTGCGTGCGATTTCCCAGGCGAGAATACTGGAGTGGGTGGCCATTTCCTTTCCCAGGGGTCTTTGTGACCCAGGAATTGAACTTAGGTCTTCTGCATTGCCAGGCAGGTTCTTTACCACTGAGCCGCAAGGGAAGCCCACAGATAACATGAATGACTATTAAACATTAAAACTGAAATTATTCTTTAAACTTTATTTTGGGGGTGTCTTTTTTCTTCCATATACTGGCAAAATGTGGCATTGATGTCAGCCTTCCTGTAATTCCAAAAAGTCTTATGATGAGAAAGTGAAACCACAGTATTTAAGTGGATCATGGCACAGGAAGAGATGGTTATGGAAAGAAGAGCTGGTTGAAGCACAGAGCAATATCAAAGCAGACCTCACTGATGTTAGATGAGTCGCTTAAGAAGATGTCAACATGGAAGAGAAGGAAGAAAGCAGAGAGGAAGCAATGCCAGCTAGTAGGAAAGAGGGAAGGCAGTGGACCACGGCAATTTCCAAGAAGTTGAGGTAGAGGGGGCATGTAGGGTTCCCTGGTGGAGTGAGGCTTCTGGCCTTTTAGCAACAATAGGAATGGGGGTGTCTCCCTTACCTGCCTTACTTCCACATCACTTAAAAAAATCTTTCAGCCATCTAATGTGTTTTTTGGAAGCATGCAAGGATTTGAATGGACTCATTATTTTGCACCTTGACCTAAGATGGTTTACAGAGCAGTAAGTTCCAAGGTTGCACATAAGCAATGTCATGAGAGTTATTAATTTTAGGAGTAGGGATTATTGCTTCCTGACTGACTTTCTGAGCTTTTAGGATTTGGTAACTATTGTGTGGGATGCAAATGGATTCTGTTTTTATAGTATAATGGAAAATAATACACTGACATGAGCTAAGTTGATAATTGACCCAAATTCCTTTTTAAAAAAAAATGTATCTACAGAATTGGAAACCTAGCTTAACCTCCCCCTTGCATAAGATATTTATGCGAGTGTCTTACTCACTCATTTTAAAATACCTGTGCTAATGACTTATTCATCCCTGTTTGAAGAGAATAAATAATGCTGCTGCAAACACAAGTTGAAGGTCGAAAATTTGTTTATCACAGTAGAGGCTCCGAGTTCACACATGTCCATTAAAGGTATTCAGTACAGGTCACGGTGGGTCAGCAAGGGACAGTCAATTAGGCGTCTGTTTTCCCTTTCAAAGTCCTGTCTGTTTCTTTCACCCTCTTCAAAATACCCTTAAGGAGACATAGATAGCCTGAGGTCAAAGTAAAAGAAAAAATAAAAAGAAAGTAAAAAAGAAGAAGAAGAAAGGGTTATAACAATTATATTTTTAAATTATCTGACAATCACGTGTATTTTAAATACCCATCATTATCAAGAGAAAAAGGATGACAAGTGTCTGATAAGATGTGCTGCAGAGTAAGATTCCATTTTCTCAAGACTTCTGACTCAGGCAGCAAAAGTGACAGAATGAAATCATTGAGTTTCCCACCATGGACGAGGGCTTCAAAGTTGTCGCAGAAGTATTTGCTTAGAGTGGGGAGGATCAAAACTCTCTGGTATTTACAGCGGAAAAAACAACAACAAGCAGCCTATCTTTTAGAAAAGGAATGCATGGTTAAATGGGCTCAGCCTGTCCTTAGCAACCTGAACTCAGAGAACACATTTTTTCCTCTCTAAGAAGCAAGTGGGAACTTGCAAAGTATGTAGCATGTCATGAAAAGGGAGCAGTGAACTTTGCCCAGGTCTGCAGCCAGCACTGAAATCTGAAACTTTAGAAGTTTCGGGACTGGTGGCTTCCCACCCCCATCCCCAGCCCCCTTTGAAATCTCTGTAGCTCTTGCCTTTACCTAGTACCTTCATTTGGAAGAAGACTCCCACTGTGATGAGAAAACCTGTTCTCTAAGTATTTCTGGTGTCATAAAAAAGGAAGTCCTCCAAACAAAACTAAAACATTACATCCACCTTTATAATTATTGAATTTAACCTAGTCTTATAGAGTTGGGGGACAGGAAGCTTTTTTTTTTTTTTTTAATTCATTTTAAAACTAGCTCTCAAAAGTTTTGAGGTTCCCCATGTAGAGATGATCACAGGCTGGCAAGATTTCCCTTATATTGTTGAGGGAGAAAAAGGAAATCACCAAAGTCTCTGCATTCAGGCTGCTTGCAGGCTGAATCTTTTCACAACAGCAAGTTACATGGTAACTTGAGCTGTGTTCGTTCCTGAAATTCTTTCGCATAATTGAAGATTAATTTGATTCCCTAGATTGTTGAGGGTTGTTGACAGTGGGGAGCTGGGGTGGGTGGAAATAGATTATTCAAATCACAAAGAAGGAGGTGTGCCCTAAGTGACTGTTCCATTAGTGCTCAGAAATGTTTGCCTTCCTAAGTGTTCATCAGACTCCGTGCGGCAGAATCGTGCCGGCAGGGAGGAGAGGGCCCTTGCCAATGTTCAGAAAGCAGGTGAACCGCAGAGAAACCGAAATATTTTGTCAAGAGAGCTCTATGTATTAATGGCTCCTCCAGAATCCATTAACGCCGACTCAAGGGCCCTGGCTTTCTCTAGTGTGTAATGTAAACAATATGAAAGTCAATAGTAGGGGACATTCCAAGATAGTATTAACACAATTGATTTATTGATGGTTGCACAATGGGAGGTTATCTTTTGTTAACTGACTCAGTAAATAAGCTGGAAGGCGGCAGGGGACAGGGAAAAAGTAGCTGGTGGAGGTGAAGGGGAGGCACCTGGATTATGACTTGTTCAACTCCCAGCCTGTTTTGGTAAATTCCAAAGACCACTTCCGCTGTCAACTTCAAACATCGTTGAACAAAATTAATTCTGCCTGGAACTCCACATCTGTCTCCCAGGAGGGGAAGACTCAAAGGCCATGGATTTCTATCAAACACTATTAAACTTCTTCAAGAAGGTTCAAAACCTAGTAATTGCAAGATGTTAAAGTAGGAGCAAGGGAGAGAAATAATTTGGTCAACTCAGCTTCTTTACAAATCTAGAGACAGTCCGGAAGATTTATGTACAATGTGTGTGACACTTGTAACTTCTGAGCAGTGAGTGATTGAACTACAGATAGAAAAAATAATCCATCTTTTCCTGTTTGCAATCAATATGCAGCACTTCTCCACAAAGGCTACTATAATTTGGTAGCTCCTCTAGGAGAAAAAATTTGACAACAATAAACCTTGTATAAATTCTGGGCATTTCCCAGTATTGTATCAACTGAAGTTACATATATAATTGAAGTTACATCTCTTGGATGGGTATGTAACATTTTTGAACTTGTTTAGATGGATATTTCTGAGACTTTTAAACTTTCATCAGAGATAGTTTAAAAGCTTAAAAAAATAAAATTCTTACTGTCTTAAGGAATATCCATTACATTTAAGCTAGTTTTCCCTTGGTCTTCTTAAGGGTTTTTTTTTTTTTTTTTTTTTGATATGGGCATTCTCTAACTCCTGGCCTTTCTCTTTCCTCTGCTGGCTTGCCACCAAACCACTCCAGCTACTGGTTATACTCTCGGCAGGGGACTCCAGAGTTCAGTTTAAGGAGGTATTGACACCTGTAGCAACCTGGTTTCTTCTTCCCCTGTGAACCTGCCCAGCTGCCCCTTCAGCATCTCCCTTCCTAACTTCTCTACCTCTGTCCCTCTCTATGCCCATCATTGTCTTTGGTCCCCAAGCTTGAAGTCCATCTTATTTCTCCACTTTCCTCATTTGTCCTCAGTAAGTTCTTAAGTCCTATAGATTCTGTTTCAGTTATCTATTTGTTTCTTTTATGTAAGGTTCACATACTATAAATTTTCCCTCCCAACTGGGATTAATTGGCCCAGGGATTGGCATATGGTAAGTGTTCAGTTAACGTCTGTTGAATGAAGAAATGAATGAGTACATATCTTTGCCTGCATGCTAAGTCGCTTCAGTTGTGTCCAATTCTTGGTGATACTATGGACTGTGGCCCACCAAACTCCTCTATCCAGGGGATTCTTCAGGCAAGAATACTGGAGTAGGTTGCTGTGCCCTCCTCCAGGGGATCTTCCTGACCCAGGGATCGAACCCACGTCTCCTTATATCTCCCACATTGGCAGGTGGGTTCTTTACCTCTAGAGCCACCTGGGAAGCCCTACCGCTGTATTGTTCTTCATGAAAATAATCTCTAATCACAGTATTTCAGGGCTCAGAAACTATCAGTGACTAGGTGACTCTCAAACGAAGTGTAAACTATTCTTTCCAAGATACGCACAATCTATTTTTTTCCCTGTTTTCTCTTCCACCAAACTCACAAATATCCTATGCTCAATCCAAAATATTGCTCAAGTTCCCAGAAATGCTTCATGTCTGTCTATTGCCATATCTACCTTCATAGCTTATGTTCATTTCTTCAAGCAGAATATTTGACCATCTTTCCAAGATCAAGCTTTGCCAGGTTCTTAAAGCCTCACTTCCCTGGGGGCTCAGATGATAAAGCATCTGTGTACAATGCGGGAGACCCCGGTTCGATCCCTGGGTCATGATCTTCTGGAGAAGGAAATGGCAACCCACTCCAGTACTCTTGCGTGGAAAATCCCATGGAAAATCCCAGGAGTGTGGAAGGCTACAGTCAATAGAGCGAGTTCACTTTCTTTCACATTTTAAAGCCCAGTTCAAATGCTACCCTCTCCATGGAGCTATTTTTGGTTCCGTATGCCTCTCTCCCAGTCAAGTTGGATGTGTTCTCCTCCTTTTGGAGCATTTATTGTATTTAGATTGCATTGTAGATATCTCTATATTCTTTCCTAGTAAAGATATTACTTTATTCTTTCCTAGTGAGGAATAAATCAAAGCAAAAACTTGGGAGAGAGTGGTTAAATCTTTCTATGTCTGGATTCTCAATGCCTTATAAATAGTAAGTGCATAACATATTATCATTGAATTACATTGATTTTTATTTATTCCTTATTGTTGCAAGATTTTTTTCTTTCTCTTTTGAATGTGTGTTGTTTAGTATTGTGTGCGTTTGTGTCTGTGGTTTTGTGTGTATGTGTCTGTGGTTTCACTATTTGCTACTCCAGTTAACATCTATCATCTGGAAATACACAGCTGTTAAGCACTATTTTAAAGCAGTTTTCAAGATAAATGGAGGAATGGGAGAAAAACTTCAGTTTGGATTCGTGCAGCTCACTTTGACTTTACTCAAGTTTATGCTCTTTCCCTGCCTCCTTTAAAGTCTGGGAGTATGTTACACTGAAGTTCCAGTGCGCACAGAGCTGCCTGCAATTTGAGAGGCAAACTCTAACTCTGTGGGCCACTTTTTAGAAGCCTGTGGTCATTCGGGAAACAAAGGCACTTCTGTTTCCTCTTCTCAATAACAATTAAGACATCAGATTAATAGAATCTTTAAATTCTTGAAGGATGCTTGCAGAATAGTTTGTGTTTGCGTAAACACAAAGGAATACTTTCCAAGCCATAAAGGTCACGGGAAGAAAAAAGAGAGAGACAACTTATGAATAGGGTATGCTGGTAGATTTTTGGAGAATGGCATGTGTCCTTCTCAGGGTGTTCTAGCTTTGGAAGTACTGGGCCTGTGGTTTACTCTGGAGAACGATTTCCTGGGCAAGGAGTTCCTAGGGTTGTGAGAGCTTGCCTTCAGGAAGAGGAGAAGAAATGGGGAGGAGGAATTGGAGGGGGAGGTCTCTCTGTTCACATGTAGTGTTCACTTAATGAGTGTAATGTTGTTGCTAAGTGGGATTTAACCACAATACCTATCCCTAACCTTGTCACCAGAATGGTAGTCGACATGCCCCTTTTTTCAACTGTCTGCCTGGTAACTATGCAGAAGTCTGTTCTCCTAATTTTCTAAGTGGTAATCCTAGAATTATCTTGGCTCAGAAATAAATGAAGAACTCGTGTATAGGACTCAAATTTCCCTACAGGGGCTGTAACTGAAACAAGGATTAAGTACCAGTACACAAAACCTCTCAAGCAATGGATAACACAGCAATTGCTGAACATTCTATCTAGAAGGCCCTCTGTCTTTTTCTTTTATAAAGCTTGAGATCAAGTTTGGGTAGGGAGTGAAAAAGCAAGGCAATTTAGCTCATTTAAAGGCTTGCTCAATGGGAAGGACAGAGCTATATTTAACTCTGTGAGGTCCTTTGGGGAAGCTAAAACAACAGGCAATCAAATGGTAAGTGTGTTTTTGCGTGTGTGAGTGTGTGTAGGGGAGCGTGCAGGAGGAGGGAAGGTCTGTAGAGATTATAATGTGGGCCACAGGAAAGAGTTTGTTCAGGAAAGAATTCATAACTATTCAGAATAGCATGCAGATGAAATAGACTACTGGTTGACCCCCTGTTGCACATTGCAAATGTTTATCTGACTGTGATGCCCTCAGGGCCTGAATGACTGAATTAGCTAATTTTTAAAGCTCTAGCTACGTGAAGAAGGCTGAGCGCTGAAGAATTGATGCTTTTGAACTGTGGGTTGGAGAAGACTCTTGAGAGTCTTGGACTGCAAGGAGATCCAACCAGTCCATTCTGAAGGAGATCAACCCTGGGATTTTGGTAGTCGACATGCCCCTTTTTTCAACTGTCTGCCTGGTAACTATGCAGAAGTCTGTTCTCCTAATTTTCTAAGTGGTAATCCTAGAATTATCTTGGCTCAGAAATAAATGAAGAACTCGTGTATAGGACTCAAATTTCCCTACAGGGGCTGTAAGGGAAACAAGGATTAAGTACCAGTACACAAAACCTCTCAAGCAATGGATAACACAGCAATTGCTGAACATTCTATCTAGAAGGCCCTCTGTCTTTTTCTTTTATAAAGCTTGAGATCAAGTTTGGGTAGGGAGTGAAAAAGCAAGGCAATTTAGCTCATTTAAAGGCTTGCTCAATGGGAAGGACAGAGCTATATTTAACTCTGTGAGGTCCTTTGGGGAAGCTAAAACAACAGGCAATCAAATGGTAAGTGTGTTTTTGCGTGTGTGAGTGTGTGTAGGGGAGCGTGCAGGAGGAGGGAAGGTCTGTAGAGATTATAATGTGGGCCACAGGAAAGAGTTTGTTCAGGAAAGAATTCATAACTATTCAGAATAGCATGCAGATGAAATAGACTACTGGTTGACCCCCTGTTGCACATTGCAAATGTTTATCTGACTGTGATGCCCTCAGGGCCTGAATGACTGAATTAGCTAATTTTTAAAGCTCTAGCTACGTGAAGAAGGCTGAGCGCTGAAGAATTGATGCTTTTGAACTGTGGGTTGGAGAAGACTCTTGAGAGTCTTGGACTGCAAGGAGATCCAACCAGTCCATTCTGAAGGAGATCAACCCTGGGATTTCTTTGGAAGGAATGATGCTAAAGCTGAAACTCCAGGACTTTGGCCACCTGATGCGAAGAGTTGACTCATTGGAAAAGACTTTGATGCTGGGAGGGATTGGGGGCAGGAGGAGAAGGGGATGATCGAGGATGAGATGGCTGGATGGCATCACTGACTCAATGGGCGTGAGTCTGAGTGAACTCCGGGAGTTGGTGATGGACAGGGAGGCCTGGTGTGTTGCGATTCATGGGGTTGCAAAGAGTCGGATACGACTGAGCGACTGAACTGAACTGAACTGACCCTCCCCCATGTAGTAATAATATTTATAAGCCATCTGCCATTTACTGAGTACCTACTAGGTACTAAATACAATTCTTTATTTCTAGAAATGTCATTTTGTCACTTTTTAAAAAATAATTGAAGTAAAATTACAATGTTGTGCTGGTTTCAGGTGCATAGCACAGTGATTCAATTGCATGTGTGTGTGTGTGTGTGTGTTGTGTGTGTGTGTGTGTGTATGTATTGTTGTTATTTAGTTATTAAGTCACGTCCAACTCTTTGTAACCCCATGGACTGTAGCCCTCCAGGCTCCTCTGTCCATGGGATTTCCCAGGCAAGATTACTGGAGTGGGTTGCCATTCCCTTCTCCAGGGGATTTTTCTGACCTGGGTTTCAAACCCAGGTCTCCTGCATTGCAGGCAGATTCTTTACCATCTGAGCCATTATAGATTACTACAAAATACTGAAGATAGTTCCCAGTGCTATACAGTAGGTCCTTGTTTTTACCTGTTATATATAGTGCTTAGTACATGTTAAGCACATACTCCTAATTTGTCCCTCCCCCCTCCCTTTCCTTTTTGATAATCATGTCTGCGAGTCTCTTTCTGTTTTGTACATAAGTTCATTTGTATCTTTTTTTTTAAGTGATATTGAATGATATTTGTCTTTGCTTTGTCCGGCTTACTTTACTCAGTATGATAATCTCTAGGTCTGTCCATGTTGTTACAAATGGCATTATTTCATTCCTTTTTATGATTGAGTAATATTCCTATATATAATATCAATATATATATTGTCCATTCATCTCCCCATTAGGTTGCTCCCATGTCTTGGCTACTGTAAACAGTAATGCTGTGAACCTTGGGATACAAGTATCTTTCATCATCAGAGTTTTTTTTTTTCTTTTCCAAATATATACTCAAGAGTGGGAATGGTGGATCATACGGTAATTCTATTTTTCGTTTCTTTTAAGGAACCTCCATACTGTTCTCTATAGTTGCTGCATCAATTTACATTTATGTAATTTTGACAACTGCCTTCTGAGAAGCACGTAATGGGAGTGTTTCGCCCCAAATCATATAACTGCCATGTGGTTGAGGTAGATTTGGATCTAGTTCTGTTTCTGACTCTGCTTTGTGATCCTCTGTAATTCCATGCTGTACTGGCATTTCATGGCTTTAAATTCATATATGAGAGCACTTTGACCTTCTTAGAGAAGAGCATTGGAATGTGTGCACTTTTACAAAGATATAAAATTAAATCTAAATCTATATTTTAAGTGCTGTGGTATCCTTAAAAAAGGAGTAATGAGTGACTCATTTATACTTTAATTTACATTCATATCTTCTAGAACTGTAAACTGTACTCCTAGGTGAGGTGAAGTCGCTCAGTCGTGTCCGACTCTTTGCGACCCCATGGACTGTAACCTACTAGGCTTCTCCGCCCATGGGATTCTCCAGGCAAGAATACTGGAGTGGATTGCCATTTCCTTCTCCCGGGGATCTTCCCGACCCAGGGATCGAACCCGGGTCTCCCGCATCAGAGGCAGACGCTTTAACCTAGTGATCCTGGTGATTGTGCTCTGCCTTTTTACCTAGATATGGGATTGTAGGGGTGGGACAGAGATTCAGTTCAGTTCAGTTGCTCAGTCACGTCTGACTCTTTGCAACCCCATGGACTACAGCACACCAGGCCTCCCTGTCCATCACAACTCCTGGAGCTTGCTCAAATTCATGTCCATTGAGTCAGTGATGCCATCCAACCATCTCATCCTCTGTCATCCCCTTCTCCTCCTGCCTTCAATCTTTCCCAGCATCAGGGTCTTTTCCAAGGAGTCAGTTCTTTGCATCAGGTGGCCAAAGTATTGGAGCTTCAGCTTCAGCATCAGTCCTTCCAATGAATATTCAGGACTGTTTTCCTTTAGGATGAACTGGTTGGATCTTCTTGCAGTCCAAGGGACTCTCAAGAGTCTTCTCCAACACCATAGTTCCAAAGTATAGTATTCTTCGGCTCTCAACTTTCTTTATAGTCCAGCTCTCACATCCATACATGACTACTGGAAAAACCATAGCTTTGACTAGATGGACCTTTGTCGGCAAAGTAATGTCTCTGTTTCTTAACTATACTAGGCTGGTCATAGCTTTTCTTCCAAGGAGCAAGCATCTTTTAATTTAACTGCTTGCAGTCACCGTCTGCAGTGATTTTGAACCCCAAGAAAACAAAGTCTCTCACTGTTTCCATTGTTTCCCCATCTATTTGCCAGGGAGTGATGGGATCAGATGCCATGATCTTAGTTTTCTTGAATGCTGAATTTTAAGCTAGCTTTTTCACTCTCCTCTTTCATGTTCACCAAGAGGCTCTTTAGTTCCTCTTCACTTTCTGCCATAAGAGTGGTGTCATCTGTGTATCTGAGGTTATTGATATTTCTCCCAGTGATCTTGATTCCAGCTTGTGCTTCATCCAGCCCAGCATTTTGGATGATGTGCTCTGCATATAAGTTAGATAAGCAGGGTGACAATATATAGCCTTGATATAAGAGGTTAAAGCGTCTGCCTCTGATGCGGGAGACCCGGGTTCGATCCCTGGGTCGGGAAGATCCCCTGGAGAAGGAAATGGCAATCCACTCCAGTATTCTTGCCTGGAGAATCCCATGGGCGGAGAAGCCTAGTAGGTTACAGTCCATGGGGTCGCAAAGAGTCGGACACGACTGAGCGACTTCACCTCACCTCACCTCACCTCATACTCCTTTCCCAGTTTGGAACCAGTCTGTTGTTCCATGTTCAGTTCTAACTGTTGCCTCTTTACCTGCATATAGATTTCTCAGGAGAACGGTAAGGTGGTCTGGTATTCCCATCTCTTGAAGAATTTTCCACAGTTTGTTGTGATCTACACAGCTAAAGGCTTTAGCATAGTCAATAAAGCAGAAGTAGATGCTTTCCTGGAACTCTCTTGCTATTTCTATGATCCAGTGAATGTTGGCAATTTGATCTCTGGTTCCTCTGCATTTTCTAAATCCAGCTTGGAAGTTCATGGTTCATGTACTGTTGAAGCCTGGCTTGGAGAATTTTAAGCATTACTTTGCTAGCGTGTGAGATGAGTGCAATTGTGCGGTAGTTTGAGCATTCTTTGGCATTGCCCTTCTTTGGGATTAGAATGAAAACTGACCCTTTTCAGTTTTGTGGCCACTGCTGAGTTTTCCAGATTTGCTGGCATATTGAATGCAGCACTTTCACAGCATCATCTTTCAGGATTTGAAATAGCTAAACTAGAATTCCATTACCTCTACTAGCTTATTCGTAGTGATGCTTCCTAAGGCCCACTTGACTTTGCATTCCAGGATGTTTGGCTCTAAGTGAGTGATGACACCATCATATTATCTAGATCATGAAGTTCTTTTTTGAACAGTTCTTCTGTGTATTCTTGCCACCTCTTCTTAATATCTTCTGCTTCTGTTAGGTCCATAGCATTTCTGTCTTTTATTGTGCCTTTCTTTGCATGAAATGTTCCCTTGGTATCTCTAATTTTCTTGAAGAGATCTCTAGCCTTTCCTATTCTATTGTTTTCCTCTATTTCTTTGTACTGATCACTGAGGAAGGCTTTCTTATCTCTCCTTGCTATTCTTTGGGACAGAGATTAGCAAGATGGAAATTTGCCAGGAAAGGAAATAGCAAGATAGAATTCAGTGGCCTATAAGCATATATCTGTGGTCCTTTCTTCTATTTTGTATGGCAACCCTCAGGCCTGTTCAGTTTAGCATCTTTGAATTCAAACCCTGAGTAAGACAGGTTGATGACAGTGAATAAATTCCAGGTGGAAAGCTGATTAACAGGAGGGTTCATATAAATAGAAGATTCTTCTAAGAGTTGAATTTAAAATCTCAGGGCATTTTAGTGCAAGAATATTTTTCTTTTTCATACCTACCTACTCTCTTACTGAGATAGGTTTAAATCAAGGATTGTATCTTTTGGAAGATTATTTAATGTTTTTTCATAAATAAACATCACATGAGTAAGAAGTATACTTCCTTGAATGATACACATGGTAGTTTTAATGCAGAGCAATTCAACAATTATTTGGAAAATCAAATTTAGAAACAAATCTTTAGCTATGGAAGGCTTATCAAGGTTTATCTCAAAGTAGACAAAAAGACTTTAAATGTGAAGAAGCCTCTTGGCCCTCTTTGGACAAGATACCTCTCAGGGTCTGAATCTATAATGGCCAAACTTGCTTTCACTTCTGGGTTCATTCCTTGAGGGATGGGGATGAAGTTGCCAAGGGAGCAGAAATCAGCTGTTAAGCCTAGATATTCAGTTCAGTTCAGTTGCTCAGTCGTGTCTGACTCTTTTTTGACCCCATGGACTATAGCCCACCAGGCTCCTCTGTCCACGGGATTTCCCAGGCTGATTCATGTGAATGTATGGCAAAAACCACCATAGTATTGTAAAGTAATTAGCCTCCAATTAAAAAAAAAAAAGAATTCTGGAGTGGGTTGCCATTTACTCTTCCAGAGTATCTTCCCAACTCAGAGACTGAGCCTGTGTCCTCTGCTTGGCAGGCAGATTCTTTACTACTGAGCCACCTGGACTGGATTTGAAATGTTCCAGCTAGGGGTGACTTGGCAATCTTGCATCCTCAGGCTATGAAGTTGTTGTCGTAAGTGTCCTTGAAGGAGTTCCCTTTCTTCTTTCCCTTCCTTCCATCTTTTTCTTTTTCCAATAATTTAAAATTCTAATCTTACCTAGGTATATACAAATTTGAAAGTAGGCATAGTCTTTGAGTTTGTGGCTTTGAAACAACTGCAAATTGAAAACAAATTTACAGATTGAATTTAAACAAAATGGCAAACACAACATTCAAATTAGCAGCGTTGATTTAACATGATGGATGACTGTTTGCTAACAATGAATCTCCACTCATGGCATTAATACTGGGCCAACTGGTAGGATGAAGATGTTTTGGTTTTGGCATGCTTATATTTCCATGCAGTGTATCAGATGATTCTTCTAGCACTTCCCTCTGCTTAAACTACCGCAAGGCTTTGGTCCACATCGCATATTGGTACATCATTTGACCTTCGCTTGACATAAATCCATAACTTAATTACTGAGACAGATCCAGATTTTGCAGGGCCTGAATAGAATACAATTTTGAGGAATTTCTTTAGTACAAAGAATGAAAACAGAATTGCTAGCACCCTTTTCAAAGCCTTGGAAGGGATCTGTGCACATGAGGACTCTGAATCTTAAACTCCATTACTTTCTGGTCAAATCCTTCTCTATTTTTTTTTTTTTTAATCCCTTCTTGCCAAAACAATCAGGAGTGGCTTTTTTTTTTTTTTTTTAACGTTAAGAAGATAAACTTTAAATGACATCATTAGTGCTTTTAAGGTTAGTCTCAAAATAAAAACAGAGAATTAAACATTATCATTGGTAACACAGAGAAAGTTGAGAAGAACCTGTCTATCAAGTTCTCTTCCACTGATACATTTCCTCAGAGGAGAGATACCCGGGGGGAGCTTTAGGGCTCTTGCTATTTTTGCTGGGTTGGATTTACAGTGGTCAAAACTTGGGAATAGAGAGTTTAGTAGTTCCCCGGAAAATCTTTTCTCAACCTGCCAGGCTTCTCAGGGTTTGATTTTTGAGCACAGATACTGTGAGTTGACAACCCCTGGGCTCCATATTTTGCGATTCCTGGCCTAATCGCAAGGTTGGGAGGACCTGTGGGCAGCAAGGGCCAAAGTGAACCTTGGGCCGTTATTTCTCTGGGCTCCAGAGGGACACACATAATACAGACGTCAGGATCTGTCTCAGAAACGGTGTCTCAGAGTCCAACAGGTGTGATGAGGTCTGCTGTGAGTCACAGCTCTGGAGGCAGGCAAACAGTGGGCACAGACCGTGTGGAAGGGTCAGACAGGCAAAGGAAATGGGGTCAGAAAGAATTTGGAGGCAGGACATCAAGTATTCACATTGTGATCAAGCAAGTCCCAAGTTTTGGGCCCAAGGTCTTCCTGCCTTCCTTCCCTGGGGGATCTCACATCTACAGGACTGTTCTTAGGCTCACAGAAGTTAGGTCTGCAGCCTCATGTAAGGACAGGAGACAGATGTGTCTCTTTCTTAGTGGGGAGATGCTGGAATTGAGACAGACTGGAGTCTGGGACCCTTAACTGCAGTGCTTGTATTTGGACAAATACCTCCTCACACAACAAAACACAAAGAAACTATAAGAGACTAAAAATAATCGTGTGCATGGGTAGTTGGGAGAAATTGTGGACTTTATTCTTTACCAGCTGAGCTTCCCTGGTGGCTCTGATGGTAAAGAATCCGCCTGCAATGCGGGAGACCTGGGTTGGGAAGATGCCCCGGACGAGGGCACAGCAACCCACTCCGGTATTCTTACCTGGAGAGTCCTCAGACAGAGGAGGCTGCCGGGTTGCAGTCCATGGAGCCGCAAAGAGCCAGACATGACTGAGTGACTAAGTACCCATGCATGCACATGGACTAGATACAAAAAGATTGAAAAAAAAAACAACCACCACCCCCCCCAACCAAATTCCACTTCTGAAAAGCTATGAGCAAAAGCAGGGTGTCGGGAGCAAAAGTAGGGTTCTGCTCATGTCCTCTGCACCCAGTACCACCCAAGGGGTGGGCACACCACCTAAGCCAGCCCTCTGGCGTGCGGCTGGGACCTGCCCCTATCCTCACCCAATGAGAAATGAGCTCGCCCCACTGCAGGGAAGGAGCAAGGGAACATGCTGTTTGTTCTTGCTCCTTCCTGCTGCAGCAGAGGCCCCAATAAAACCTTGCCTGAATTTCTTATCTGGCCTCCAATCAGTTTCTATTGATCAAGGAGGCCAAGAACTCTGGTAGGTAACAGGACTATTTTTACTAGAGCTGATTGGAGAATGAGCTATATAATAATCCAGGTCTGCCCTCCTCCCTCAGGCTCTCTTCCTTTTAAGATAGGAAAATCTTCCAGGAAAATCCCACAGACATAGCCTCCAGGTTGCCAGTATCCAGGATGCAAATTCTGATTTTAGTTCCAAGAAAATGTCTTTCTTGAAAAATATTTGAGACTTGGCACCAAACTTCATATCTCCCTATCTTAACGGGGTTACTGTGAAGTTCAAGTGTGAAAGTGTTTAGTAATTGGTGCAGATCCATGCTGCACCAGGTTATTGTAATCCCATTTCTTTTCAGTGTAGATGCTGATTTTTATCTCACCTGATAATTGTTCTCAGATAAGATTATCTCACTTTCCTGGTGACTCAAGTGGAAAAGAATCTGCCTGCCAGTGCAGGAGATGTTGGTTCAATCCCTGGGCTAGGAAGATCCCCTAGAGAAGGAAATGGTAACCCACTCCAATATTCTTGCCTGGGAAATCCCACGGACAGAGGAGCCTGGTAGGCTATAGTCCATGGGGTCTCAAAGCGTAGGAAACCACTTAGTGACTAAATAGCAACAATGATGAGATCATCTCAACTGATAATATATTTTATTGAGATATAACTGATATAGAATATTATATTGATATCAGATATACAACATACTGTTTAGATTTTTCTGTAGGATATTGATCACCACAATAAGTCTACTTAATGTCCATTACCACACATAGTAATGGACATTAAGCTGGAATCAAGATTGCAGGGAGAAATATCAATAACCTCAGATATGCAGATGACACCACCCTTATGGCAGAAAGTGAAGAGGAACCAAAAAGCCTCTTGATGAAAGTGAAAGAGGAGAGTGAAAAAGTTGGCTTAAAGCTCAACATTCAGAAAAATGAAGATTATGGCATCTGGTCCCATCACTTCATGGGAAATAGATGGGGAAACAGTGGAAACAGTGTCAGACTTTATTTTTGGGGGCTGCAAAATCACTGCAGATGGTGACTGCAGCCATGAAATTAAAAGATGCTTACTCCTTGGAAGAAAAGTTATGACCAACCTAGATAGCATATTGAAAAGCAGAGACATTGCTTTGCCAACTAAGGTCCGTCTAGTCAAGGCTATGGTTTTTCTAGTGGTCATGTATGGATGTGAGAGTTGGACTGTGAAGAAAGCTGAGCAGCGAAGAATTGATGCTTTTGAACTGTGGTGTTAGAGAAGACTCTTGAGAGTCCCTTGGACTGCAAGGAGATCCAACCAGTCCATTCTGAAGGAGATCAGCCCTGGGCTTTCTTTGGAAGGAATGATGCTAAAGCTGAAACTCCAGTACTTTGGCCACCTCATGCGAAGAGTTGACTCATTGGAAAAGATTCTGAAGCTGGGAGGGATTGGGGGCAGGAGGAGAAGGGGATGACCGAGGATGAGATGGCTGGATGGCATCACAGACTCGATGGAAGTGAGTCTGAGTGAACTCTGGGAGTTGGTGATAGACAGGGAGGCCTGGCGTGCTGCGATTCATGGCGTTGCAAAGAGTCGGACACGACTGAGCGACTGAACTGAACTGAACCACACATAGTTACAATTGTTTTCCTTGTGACTATAAATTCTTTTTTATTTTCATTTCCTTTGTCTCTTTTTTATACTTTTTTTTTTTTTTTTTTTCTATTTCTGGTGAAAAATTATTCCTTTGGAAGTTTTATATCAGAAGAAATATTTTTAGAGAAGGGAGAGTTCCTCAGATTTAAAAAAGAACTTCTTTTTTTTTTTTTTTTAAAACTCATAGCTGTTTAAACTACCAAATTAACCTCTTTATCTAATCAAGTAGGCCTTTCACACAATACACTCAACTGATGCTTGGGTAGAATAACATTCATTCCCAGTCACATGAGGTCCTATCAGTTATAAGACAGAAAAAGAATTAGCCACTCTGGCATTGAAAGAGGATCCCTGTTCATTTTCCTTGAAATATTTAGCGGGGGTGAATCTGAAAGTTTATGAAGTAAACAGGTTGTTTCATTCAGGGAACCTTCTCTAAAACAGTTAGCAGGGCTCATCTGATGACATTAACTTTGGTGGTAATTTCCATGATGTCAAGGGCACACTGAAGATTGCAGAGGGGCTAAAGCCAACTTGAACAAGCAAAGCGTTACAGTCCATTGATTTGGCTTGGCAGGCTGCGCTGCAGTTGGCACCTCTTCACTGCCTGATCCTACACAACCCAAGTTTATGGTGGTAGGCAACTTTCACGTGCCTAGAAAAGGAGAAACAGGCAAGGTGGGAACCTTCAGACGCTGTGCAGGTGTGGGTAGACCTCCTGGACAATGTGCTCGAAACCCACATGACGTCCAGAGCCACCCAAGGATTAAAATATTAAGAATCAAGTTCTTTTTCATCTTTTTTTTTAGAACATTTCAAAAATAAACTTCATTTCTCTTTACCCTTCTTCCGCCCATTCCCCAAATTTTCCAGATATGTCTTTTTCCTAAGACCTTTTTAATCCCTCATGTGATTATCAACTCTTCTGTTCAAGGAGTCAGGTTTGCCCAGGAACTTCACTGAATAAAGATGAGTGTATATTTTAAAAAGGAAACAGCTGGATGGCAAAAGCCAGGGAGGGAGGCAGCTCTTATTTCATTAGGGAAGGGAAGTTTGAGGGCTCAGAGGGAACTGGCCGGCAGCCATGGTGGGGAGAAGAAAAGGAAACACACGATCATAAAGAACTAATCATGAAAAATGGAAAGTGAGGGCGGGCCAAGAGCAACAAGCAATAAATAGATTTGGAAGGGGGGAAAAGCCGAAGACGAGCACAAAGCCATCTCAGGAAAGGGGCAGCGAGGGCGTGTGCATTTCGTTGGAAAAAAATTAATAATTCTGAAAATCATTCAAATGTCCTATGGCAAATGTCTAAAGATAACTTTTCAATCTCTGGTTTTCTTTTGTGCCATTTTGAAGTCTATTTCAGTGCATAGGAAAACAAAATAGAACTAGAGGGAGACAGCTGATATATAATGTACCAGAGTATTTGGTTTCTTCCTTTCTGTTTTTTTTTGTTTGTTTGTTTTGTTTTGTTTTACTTAATTTTAATTTCTGCCTCATGGTAGGGAAAGGAAGCAATTAGTTTGGCTCTGTAAGGTCAAAGACTACATCCAGGCTGATAAATCAAGGGTTTCTAAGAGTAACTCATACAGATTCTAGCTTAATTAGAACTATCATAAATATCTTTATCTGTGCAGCAATCACCTAATGCCTATTTGTATGTAATAGGGGAGTGATGGTTTAGGACTCACAGGTATATCTCAATATTTTCAAATGAAATTAGCATGGATTGAAGGAGGACCTAAGAGGAAAACCAGATCCTAGTCTGTCCTTCATCTTGAAATCTGTTCAACAAGATAAAATATACAAACATGGTCAACGGTTCAGATAATCCTAGAGAGAAGACTTTAAAAAAAAAACAAAACTTTTTGAAGTTTTCCATCAGTTGCAGACAAGACCTTACCAACGAAATGGTATGGTCTTTCATTGGATGGGGGGCTGGGGTGCTTATCACCTTTTTTTCTTTTTAAATTAGTTTTTAATAGCAGCATTTGTTTAAGGAGGGAAAAAAATGCATGGTGGTGAGTTCTGGAATGTACATTAATCTTGTTAATGACACCACACTGCATGGTTGGCAAAACAGGACTTCGAATCAACTTTTTTTTTTTTTTTTTTTGTGGTAGCAATACTTGAGAAATAAAGCCAGGGAAACAGAGATACATGAAGAGTGCATGAAGACAGGAGACAGGAATTTCCTATGATTTTATGTTGTTCTTAATTAGGAAGCGTATTGGCAGCAAATGCTAACATGTGTTAGGATGTTTAGTTGGAGCCAAATAAATGTTTTCTATTACAACTCCGAGTCCCACGCCTAGTCAGAACCCATTCAGTTCTAGCTCATGGCTTACAAAATTCCTTTAGAAGTCACCTCGGGGAGCAGTTTTCCATTGGTTCACAGGGCAAAGCCACTTTTCACCACATGTTTTCCTAAAGGGTCATCGTCAACTCAGGATGCGAGTCAAAGATTGAAGGGCGATGACCTCTGCTCTTGGAACCACTCTGCTTGTGGTAACGAGTAGCCCTTAATAATCTCACTCAGCTTGACCCGAGGGTTGGAACTGGGTGTCAAGGCACCCAAGCAACGTCCTCTCAGTGATGTTTATTTTTGTCTTGGTGGAGGAGGAGAGAAGGGATGAAAATGGAATGTGTATCAGAAAAAGATGGTGAGATAGGGTAGCTACATTAGAGAAACATTTACTTAGACTACAAGGAACCATGTATAGGGAATGTTCTCTAAAAGCATTGTTTGCAGCAGTAAAACCTTGGAAACAATCTAAATATCTATCACAAGGGAATGGATAGATATACTGTGGTATGGATTACTCCAGAGCAGTAAAAAGAATGAGTCAAAATTCTGCAGTGAGGCCAACTCTCAACAATGTATTAGGGGATTACATAGGGGATAGAATCAACATATACACACCACTATATAAAAATTGATAACCAACAAGGACAGGAAACTATACTCAATATTTTGTAATAAGCTATAAGGGAAAAGAATCTGAAAAAGCATATATATATATACACACACACATATATATGTATGCGTGCATAACTGAATCACTATGCTATACACCTGAAACTAACAGGACACTGAATCCACTATGTTGCTGCTGCTGCTACTTAATCTCTTCAGTCATGTTCTGTTCTGTTTGACCCTATGGATTACAGCTGGCCAGGCTCCTCTATCCTTGGGATTCTCTAGGCAAGAGTCCTAGAGTGGACCCAGCTCCCCCAGGGGATCTTCTGAATCCATGTATAAACTGAGATTTTCTGTATTGTAGGTGGATTCTTTACCATCTGAGCCACCAGAGAAGCCCAAGAATACTGGAGTGGGTAGCCTATCCCTTCTTCAGGGCATCTTCCCAACCCAGGAATTGAACCGTGATCTCCTGCATTACAGGCGGATTCTTTACCAGCTGAGCTACCAGGGAAGCCCACTACTACTGTATATAAAAGATAAATTCGTATATATAAAAGAGATATAAATTCTATATATAAAAGAGAAAAATTCTTTACCATTGAGTCACCAGGAAATCCCATGAATCCACAATACTTCAATTAAAAAAATGTTAGGGGAAATAAGGATGTTTCAGAACATTCTATGCATTAAAAACCCAATAAGGCAACAGTGTATGTTGCATGGGCTCATATAAATGTATGTAAGAATATCCTGACCTTCTCTGGTGGCTCAGATGGTAAAGAATCTGCTTGCAGTACAGGAAACCCTGGTTCAATCTCTGGGTCAGGAAGATCCCCTGGAGAAGGGAATGACTACCCACTCCAGTATTCTTGTTAGGAGAACTCTTTGGACAGAGGAGCCAGGCGGGCTACAGTCCATGTGGTCACAAAGAGGTGGACGTGACTGAGTAACTTTGAAAGAGAGAGAGAGTGAAGAATATACCATTAAATTCTGGAGGATATGCATTCAGAGTAATTCTGTCTCAGAGAAGCTGGAAAAGTAACCGAGACTGCTAATAAAATCAAAGAAAATCTCTTCTCTTCCCTAGCATACATTTTTTAAAAATAAAGCATACATGTCCTATTTCTAAAGTTAAAATTTAATTGAAAAGGGAAAGAGTGAATGATTATGAAGCTGTTTCCTAAAATTGAATATCAAAGCATTTTCTCTGCATTTGGATCTTCTACTGCAAGCTGGCTGTACAACCTCTCTGGGGCCTTTAGGGGTAATTTGTACACAGATAATTTTATCTGGGTCTTAGAAATCGTAAAAAAAAAAAAAAAAAGATTCTCTCTAAGTGGCTTTTTTTTGCTGCCGGGTCTGAGTAATTTTATATACTTTCATATACATAGCTGAAATGACACAGGAACTCCAGAGTACCTGCCTTTAGGTTGCAAATCTCCCTCATTTTTTTTAATGTCAATGAATTTTGTGTCAATGAAATTCAGGTTCTAAGGCAATCCTAAGATTTTCACTCGCTATACTGTAAATGTGTTGCCTGGAACTCTTCAGCATTTTCTCACATGACTTTACATAGCTAGTTCCTCTTTCTGGAACATTCTTCCCTTCAATTCTTTTTTTTTTTTGCTCTAGAAAATAAATTTTATTAACTAAAAAATAAAAAAAAAAACAATATTTCCTTGTATTTAATCAAAATAGAAATGCATCTGACTGCAACTGTGTTATTTTCCTTAAAAATGAAGCAAACAAAAAATTGTGGTTATTCACAAGTAGTATTATTTGCTATTTTAACTATTCTTCCTCCAATTTTTGCACAGCCTGTGGCAACCCACTCCAGTCACTCTTGCCTGGAAAATCCCATGGACGGAGGAGCCTGGCAGGCTGCAGTCCACGGGGTCACACAGAATCGGACACGACTGAAGTGACTTAGCAACAGCAGCAGCCTCCAATTTTTGCACAGCCTATTTCCTCACCCCGTTCAGTTTTTTCTTACTTGTTCCTACTCTGCTTTCTCGGTCTCTCTGTTAGTCCTTCTCCCCTGTTTGTAATTATTTACTTATCTTTGCTCATTTATTTATTTTCTCTCTCCTCCTCTAGCATGTGCATTTCAAGAGAGAAGGGAATTCACTGTGCTTTCGTTGTTACGTCTGTGTCAAGAACAGTGTCGGGAACATAGGAGGTGCTCAATCAATATTTGTCCATTGATGAACAGGCCCGTGATGGGGTTCTTGTTACTTGTCATTCATTCATGGGTAATGCTTTCCAAGCTTTGGAAATTATTAAATCACTTTTCTGCATTTTATATTTAAAACTCCCTTTATTCTTAACAAGATTCGGTTTAAACTGCTCTTCTTTTTCTTTATAAACAATCCCACACAGGATATGGGTGGAAAAAAAAAAGAACCAAAAAATAGAGGATGTACAAAATAGCGTTCTTTTTCTGAAAAGAGATTTTTTTCCCCCACAGTCTTAAATGAAAATCTTTTAACCAATATATCAGATCTTTCATAAACCATGAAATGAAATGACTGGCTATCAAAACTAATTTTGAGAAGAAAAACTGTCATCTCCAAAGCAGTAAAATGTCCATAAAACTCTGTAAACTAATTACTAGGTTAAGTAAAATCATTGAGATGTATCAGGACCTTCAAATGTCTTCAGGGCAGACATAATACAGTAATTCTCGAATAGTCAATCAGAGAATTTACAGCAATGGGCAGGATTAAGTCAGTGTAATAGTCTTAGTTTTGGTCCTGAGACATAAAAAAGACTGTTGTTGGCAGATGACACACACGGAAGAGGTGTCTGTTAGAGCAGCCTGATGTGAGCTGTTCTTTGAGATCTGCGGGTCCTGAGCTCAGTGGAACTTAAATGGAGATGATGTACCCATTTTTTCTGCTCAGATGCTAAAGGATACATGCCTTTAAATCTATCTGAATGTTTCTTTTCACCCCTCCTCATCAAAAGAAGTAGAAAGGTTTTTCTATGTGGTGCTTTTTAGTTTAGACTAGTAGATGCCCTTATGTATATTACATTTTTGCATGTGGGTAACAATTAAAATAGTTTCCCTGGTGACTCAGTGGTAAAGAATCCACCTGCAAAGCAGGAGACATGGTTTCAATCCCTGTGTTGGGAAGCTCCCGTGGAGATGGAAATGGCAACCCGCTCTGGTATTCTTGCTTGGAATATTCTGTGGTGGACAGAGGAGCCTGGTGGGCTACAGTCCATAGGGTCGTAAAGAGTCGGATACAAGTGATGCAACTTAGCACGCTCGCACATGCACTTGTATATTGCGTTTTTGCATGTGGGTAGCAATTAAGATGGGCCTTCCCGGTGGCTCGTTGGTAAAGAACCCGCCTGGAATGCAGGAGACATGGGCTTAAACCCTGGATCAGGAAAATCTCCTGGAGAAGGAAATGGCAACCCACTCTAGTATTCTTGCTTGAGAGGAGCCTGACAGGCTACAGTCCACGAGGGTCGCAAAGAGTTTGACACCACTTAGGGACTAAATAACAGCAACAACAAGCAATTAATATATGGGCAAAATCCACCAGATGCACAGTGGAAGTCCTCGTGTTCCTTTGATTTAGCAAAAAATTCTGTTTCAGTATGATATGTTGATAATCCAGAATAAGTCACTAGGATTTGATAAACTCATTGGAATATTGAATATTTATTTTATTAGGTAATTTTATATACATTTGAATTTATATATGCTGTATAAGTATATATTTAAATATATAAATCACATACAAGTTTATATTTAATATAGACTTAAATTATTATTTATTAAATGTATTAATACAATTGTATATATAACTTGTATTAATTTAAATGTATATCTACATTGGTGACATTGTTTGGGGAAAACCCCAAAACTAATCTTATACTCAACATAGAATATCATGATTTTAGATTATAATTGACTGTTTACATGTATGTCTTTCTAATACTCCTTGAAGATAAGAACCTCTACCTTATTTGCTTTATTTCCCAGTGTCCAGGTTTTGGAATGAATGAATAACCCTTAACATAAGCCTGTCTGTGATTTCCTTCACATCATCTTTTCCTAGAGGTGTGACTCAAAGACAGAAATTTGTCCAGGGTACTGTTGGTCCTCAGAAATATTCCTTATATTCTGTCACAGTGATTTCTACCCTGGCTCAAGGCAGTGATTCTTGAAAGAAGAGTGGTAGGAAGCAGATCTCTTAAAAGTGATGAGTATCAGACCACAAGCTCAGAAGATGGCAAAATGAGGAGTAAAACTGGGAACACGCATTTCACTTACCCAAATGGCTTGCATATTAGAAGCTCGCACCCTCCCCCGCCCCAATTAAAGTGGAGGGAAATCTTCGTGGTGGATGGGTTCTCTCCTCTGTGTCTGAATCTGCCATTGCCTGGCTGGCCTGCATGTCCCTTTGGAATTGATAATGAGGTTCAAGAGAGAGGTATAGCCCTCACTAAGCATGTCACCCCTATTTAGCACCTTTTCCAGGATGGCAGCTACTATTGTTTTATTATGTCCCTGATCAGCTGTCACTATTCATAAAGTAATCACTGCCATTAACACGTCATGCCTCAAGCCATCTGCTGCTGCGTGGCACACACTGAGCAGTGGGTTGCAAGCTAAGCAGGTGTCACCTAAGAATGACAGTACCATAGGAAAGGTGGGAGGTCATCATTGTGAAAGAGGATATGTCATGTCACATATTTCTATTTTTTGATGTGCTATAGTGCAGTGGGCAATGATATTTCTTGCTCACCTGACATAAGTTTAAAAGAAAAAAAATCTTATTTGAGATACTTAACTTTCAATATTGGGAAGTTACAGGGACAAAATGTCATGGAAATTCTTGACTACAGTAGCAATTTGACTGTGAATGGATTATTGCACTAAACTTGCAGTCAGACGGAAAATTTTCATGAACACATTTCTGAGCCATCAAATCTTCATCTGACAAGCCTTTATTGAGCACTTACTATGTGACACTGACATACAGCTGGCACAGCCAAAATGTAAAATCCCTACTTAAAAAGAAAATCACCAACTAATATACACGGTGGACATCCATGCTCCGCTGAATGCCTGACCCTGGGTCTGTCCTTAATGCTTATCTTGATTTTGGACAGTTTTCAATTTCTCACTACTTTCCATTTTGATTGGATGTCATGTGTTGTATTGGAAAATGAGTTTGCAGTGGAAAAATATAATGGTTTAATTGGTGGTTGAAGAGATTTTCAAGGGAAAATTTGGTTTTACCTTGAGAATCTAACCTCTATGTGGGTATATTATTTGATTGCAAACCAATTAAGAAAAGTTATGTAATTCTGAACCCTACAGAAAGCAAAGATGTTCATATTCTATGCTAGGATTTTCCCACTAGTTTTGAAACCAACTTACTTTTGAGAAACCATAAAGATCTCAAGCTCTCTCCTCTACTCTAAAGATTGGTAGGGCCATCTGTTGTAATCAGAAAGATACAATCAAGCTTTATGGGCTTCCCTAAGAGCTCAGTTGGTAAAGAATCTGCCTGCAATGTAGGAGACCCCAGTTTGATTCCTGGGTCAGGAAGATCCACTGGAAAAGGGATAGGCTACCCACTCTAATATACCTGGATTCCCCTTGTGGCTCAGCTGGAAAAGAATCGGCCTGCAATGCAGGAGACCAGGGTTCGATACCTGGGTTGGGAAGATCCCTTGGAGAACGGAAAAGCTACCCACTCCAGTATTCTGGCCTGGAGAATTCCAGGGTTACAAACAGTAGGACATGACTGAGCGACTTTCACTTCAAGTTTTGTTTTTGTAGTTTATATTAGGAACAGTGGTTTCTATTTTCTTTGCAACATCTATAATTATGATATATATTACATATACTTTTTAAGGGTCCTCCTTTCTCATTGATGGTTATGGTATGCACCAATTTTTCATCCTTCCCCAATCCCTGGTTATGCCCTGAGAACTGAGAATCATGGGTTTAGGTTTCTAACAGGAAACAGAATATGCTTCATTGTAGATCAGTCACTTTATTGCTTAACTAAAAACAAGGAATGGGGCCACTTTAAGGTTAAAACCAGGAATCTGCTCCATGGCATGTGGGATCTTCTTGGATGATTGAACCCATGTCTCTTGCATTGGCAGGTGGATTGTTTACCCCTGAACCACCTAGGAAGTTCCGTGTCCAACTTCTTGTGACCCCATGAACTGCACCACATCAGTCTTTCCTGTCCTTCACTATTTACTGGCGTTTGCTCAGATTCATGTCTACTGAGTCAGTGATACCATCCAACTATCTCATCCTCTGTCACTCTTCTCCTCTTGCCCTCAATCTTTCCAAGCATCAAGGTCTTTTCCAATCAGTCAGCTCTTTGCATCAGGTGGCCAAGGTATTGGAGCTTCAGCTTCCCTAGGTCCTTCCAATGAATATTCAGGGTTGATTTCCTTTAGAATTGACTGGTTTGATCTCCTTGCTGTCCAAGGGACTCTCAAGAGTCTTCTCCAGCACCACAATTTGAGGCATTAATTCTTCAGAGCTCAGCTTTCTTCATGGTCCAGTTCTCACATCCATACATGACTGCTGGAAAAACCATAGCTTTGACTAGATGGACCTTGTCGGCAAAGCGATGTCTCTGCTTTTTAGCATGCAATGGCTAGTAGACATTTTGCCACTGAATATTTTGCCACTTCTTTTAAAATAATATTTTTGTTGAAAACTTGGTAAGACACTGTGGACTTAGAATCAGATCAGAGAATATTTTATCATATCTTCCTGCCAAAAGGTTTTAATTCAACCCAGAATCAGAATAGGGCTCGCCAGAGATTTGGGGGTTGTGGAGGTAAAATAGATCCCTGGAAAAATGTTCTTTTGAAGCAAGTGTCTATATTCATGTT
This sequence comes from Cephalophus harveyi, assembly GCA_006410635.1. Classification (NCBI taxonomy): domain Eukaryota; kingdom Metazoa; phylum Chordata; class Mammalia; order Artiodactyla; family Bovidae; genus Cephalophus; species Cephalophus harveyi. The sequence goes on along the minus strand of SJYT01018861.1, from coordinate 58,113 downwards.
TTATGCATCAGAATGGTGCTCCCACTGCTGAATAAGCAGGAAGGCAATGGAGTCAAAGAACATCAGTAGGCTGTGAACCACTGAGGTTGAAGGCCCTCCTTGATAAATGAATGCATATATATATTTAAAAAGAAGATATATGTATTTGCATATGTATTTACATATGTATATATATATTCACATATATATTTACATATGTAACCATACACATGTATTTGTATATATACACATGTATCTGTACAAACATCCATATAGCATATGAATACATACATATATATGAATACATATGCAAATATATGCAACTTCTTTGTAAAGTCTTCAGGATAAAAACTGAAAAGTTTCTAGTCCCTTTGCTGTTTGATAGCTATCACGATGAGTCACTATTGCTGGTGTTCAGTCACTGTTGTGTCCAGCTCTTTGTGACCCCATGGACTGTAGCACGCCAGGCTTCCCTGTCCTTCACAATCTTCTGCGGTTTACTCAAACTCATGTCCATGGAGCCCATGATGCCATCCAACCATCTCATCCTCTGTCGTCTCCTTCTCCTCCTTCCCTCAGTCTTTCCCAGCATCAAGGTCTTTTCCGATGGGTCGGCTCTTTGCATCAGGTGGCCAAAGCATTGGAGCAGCAATCTGTGTCCCATCTTTTGTCCTCTTACGTCCTAAGTGACCAACTTTTGGCTCCTAAGAGCCTTCTATACCCTTCCAATATTTTTCTTCTTTTCTTTTGCTTAATTTAGTCACAGTCTAATTGATAGACTGATAAAATAAATGTGCAAACACAGGAGAAAAAGCCACAGATCTACAAATGATGGGTCCCAGACTCCTAGAGAGTGTTTTCTCATTGAATACACATTTATTAAGCATATATGTAATGCCAGCCCTGTTCTAGATACCATATTCAGTGATAATCAAAAGAAATTATTGAGAAAAGTATGTATTCTCTCTGATATTGTTGGACTTTCAGAAACTAAATTAATGGACTAATGACATTCATTCAAACTTTAAAGTAATTTTATACATGATCTTTCTGAGAACTTCTAATGGATTTTTTTTAATATAAAAAGAATAAAATTATTAGAAACAATACAAGTATATATTTCTAGAAAAGAGTTCTTCCTGTGGGAAAGCAGGCTGATTTAAATCCCTCAATGATCAAGGTGTTAAAAGTAATTTGCTTTGAATGGAGTCATCTATAAAACATATCCATATGAAAAAAACCTGTGAATGTGTAATGGACAAAAAAAAATAATAATAAAACTATTGAAATAATGTATTTTCTTTATACCAACTCTATCCATTAATTTTTTACAGTTTTCTACCATGTAACATTATCTTTCATAAAAAATGATAGTTTAAAATGAGATGGGGTTGGTAAAAGAAACAACGGGTAGTTAATGGAAGCAGGATTCCAAAGCTGTGCTCTGCTGGATGAGAGAGAAAGGAAAACAAAATTCATCTGGGGGTCTCTTCGAGTCAGAGGTTGTGGTTCATAGCCTTCAGAGGGTGAGCAATGCTCAGAGCCAAGGATTTTTATATCTTTATTTTCACTATTTGTTTCTTTTCTCTGTAGAAATCAAGCACAAGGCATTTGAAATAATGAAACTCCCTTCAATATAATACTCTATAAGCAGAGTCATGGATCTTACACATTTAGAAAATACTTTTGAAAATTTGCCATGGATTGTTGGAGGGTTGTGGAATAAATTCAGTATGATGATGTTCTTGCTCGAGGCAGCCCACGGCAGTAGGAGACACGTGGCTTACCGCTGAGATCCATCTGAGTTCTAATCTGAATTCTGCTACACCTTGCAAGTGTGCAAGTTACTTGCCCTCCATATGACGAGTTTTCTTCACCTCCACAGCTGAGATTACTTTTCTAGCAAGTAGGATATGATGGTTACCTTCCATCATTGCCGTCCTTGATTCTGCTCATCTTTCTAATGAGGAGAGGATGGCTTACTCATAACTGGAGGTCATAACAGTATTATGGCAAGAACCACCCCCTTTCCTCACCAAGATGTTTGATACCCTTTAGTATTAACTGTCAGTTTGGTAAAAATGTACATGCTTGCAATTCCTAAGAAAAGCAAAATCGAATGTTTGCATTCTTTTATTTATGTTAGGATGAGAATCCACGCTGTAGTGCCATTTTCAGAAAGGGAATCATCTGGGGTAGGAATGCTTTATTTCTCCATTTATTCAACAAACACTGAACACCTGTCAGATGTCTGGCCCCAGTGCTAGGCATTTAGAAGATAAGGATAAACAAGATACGATCCCTAACTTTAAGGAGCTGGAGTCCAGGGTGAAGACCACACATGGAGGATCATATGCAGTAAACGCAGGGGTGGAGTGCCCCTAGAGTACTGAGGGGACACCTAACTGGCAAATGTGGGTGGAAGGTGACAGGGCAGGGCTCAGGGAAGGTGGCAGCCCAGCCCTGAAGCCTCCAAGCATGAGCTGGAGTTATCCAGGTGGACCAGCTGGGTGAGATTGGAGTGGGCGAAGGACCCTCCAGGTAGAGGGTCAGGAAAGTCGACATCAGAAAGAGAATAACACATGAAGTGGGGAGAGTGTGGAACGAAATACCATCTAAGGTACCCAACGCTAGATGTTGGGGATAATGAGATGATGCTATCACAGAGACAAACAGAAGTCAGATCGTGGAAGCTTTATTTTTCAAGTCAAGTTGCTTCAGCTTTATGCAATAGACCTTATGAAGGCCTGGGCAGAACTGAATTGAAAGGCGTCTGCCCAAACCTGTGGGGAGAACAGCATTCAAGGTGAGAAAGCCCATCAGGAAATGTGATGTTGTCTGTGGTCCGGAGACAGGCTGAAATGACTTGGGCCAGCTCAGGGGGGTAGGAGGCAGGACAGTGGAAATTGCTGGGGTTTGGGTGCATGGGAGAGGGGAGTGGGGAGGGGAGAGGAGTGCAGTCTTGGATGATGCCCAGCTCTGAAGCTTTGGTACCCAAGGTGGTGCTGTCATCCCAACACAGACAAAAAGGACATTGACCATTCAATCTTAGGCATTCAATGAAATAGGGTACAAAAAAAAGTGTGTCCTTAAGAAATAAGCCATGACTGTGGGTTTTTGAATAAACCAGTGATATTTTCTTGGTGTTAGCTGTTAGCTGCATTTACAGCTTCTTCTGATACATGGGGAAGGCTTGTCGTGGGGGAATCATGGCAAAGGTTAAAATGGAGCTCAGCTTTAGCTCTCCTCTGTAGCTCTGGGACAGTAGGCATGCCATTTTAGCTGTCTGGACTCCTTGTTCCTCACTGATAAAATAAGTAGGTTTGACAAATAATTTTTAAGTTAAAAAAAGTGATTCTAATTTGATTATTTAGAGATCACATAAAGTGGCATCCCCTCTCGTACAGCCTCACTTGTACAAAGGATCGTGGCTCAGATGGTGAAGAATCTGCCTTCAGTGCAGGGGACCTGGGTTCAATCCCTGGGTTGGGACAATCCCCTGGAGAAGGGAATGGCTACCCACTCCAGTATTTTTGCCTGGAGAATTCCATAGACAGAAGAGCCTGGCGGGCCACAGTTCATGAGGTTGCGAAGAGTCGGACACGATTGAGTAACTAACACTTTGACTTTAATATGTAATGCCATAAAGGGTTTTTTTCTTAACTCTCAATGATATCCTTAGCACCGTCTTGTCAGGAATTGCTTGCAACTCTTATAGTCTGTGAACAACCCCCAAAGCATTTACTTTCCCAGTGTCTGAATGCTCTTAACCAGAACTCGCCTCAATGAAGCATAAACTCTCACTCACAAAGCTTCAATTACCGGCCCTAGGCAAACTGCTCAGTCCAAATAGTGGGCCACTTCTGGAGCAGTCGGTTCTAATATGGAAAGAGTGTATTATAAATAAAACAATGTGTTTTTGAAATTAGCACACATACCAAAAAAGGTATTTACTTAGTATGGCTTAATGGTTTTCAATGTGCCATTAAATTCAACTCAGTGAATATTTTGGATTACTAAGACACAATACATCCTAAAATAGTCATTTGACCTGTAAATACAACAGGACTAGGCAATCTCTCTTTGAACTCTACCCTCCATTTTTTGCTAAGTAATTTTCTTAGCTCACCTTAGAGTAAAGGAATACATTTTCCCAAGGTTTATGAGTGCTTGCTCTGTTCCAAAACTCGAGGAATAACTGACATGTGCATAGTCTGTTAAGTGGTCTAAGAGAGGGGCATTCTACCTGGTTAAGATGTGCTAAACTTTCTTAACAGAAGCATGAACAAAGCATAAAGGGCCCAAGAATATTAACGGAAATGAAAAATGTCTACAGGATACAGTGATTGCTTTAGAGAAAAAAACAATATAAAAACACCCTTCCCAGTTCACATCAAGTAAAGTTTGAGGCATTTTAATTTGACAAACTGGGTATTTGAATTGGGAATCTGTCCAATTGTGATCTGTCATCAGGAGGAGCGGCATCAAATGGGTTAATAATTGCTGACTTTTTTTTTTAACAAGCAGTTTTATTGCAGAAATGGGAGTTGAACTGGAACATTCACAATCAGAATGAAAGGGCGGGCAAGCAGATCTGGAAAATCACTCTTGTTTGTGAAAAGGGAAAGTTTTCATGGATTTTAGAGAGGCCAAAGGAAAAGGCTTATTTTATATTTGATAAGATAGTTTGATTTAGATCTTTAAGGACAAGTCACCAAACATTCAAAATCCATATATAATACTCAAGATAAACGGAACAATACTTCCATTTGATAATGGGAGATGCAAACATTCATATTTGACAATACCTTATACAGAGTTTATAAGATATGTCTCTAGATGGTTTGACAAGAAGTCAATATGTAATTTAATATATTGACTTCTACTTCTAAAGAATCATGTAGTTTACCTGGCTATCTTACAAGTTACTGCTGCACCTTAAACCATGACTTGAAAAGGGCACCAATCAACCAGTGGGTACCTTCTGACAATTTCCAGATTTTTACCTGGAGACACCCAGGGGCTTCTCTGGTGGCTCAGATGGTAAAGAATCTGCCTGCAATGTGGGAGACCAGGGTTCTACCCTTGGGTCAGGAAGATCCCCTGGAAAAGGAAATGACAACTCACTCCAGTATTCTTGCCTGAAGAAGCCCATGGACAGAGGAGCCTGACGGGCTACAGTCCATGGGGAGCAAAGACTCGGAAATGACTCAGTGACTAACGGTTCACTTCACCCAGAAGCAGAGAATCATTTATGGGCGGCATGTTATAGAAGAAAGAGCACTGGACTTGGGAGTCAGAAGGCAGAATTTAAAGTTTCAGTTCTTTCACTTAAAAGAATTTGTGGCCATAGAGAAATGTCTGATTCCAGTGATTCTCAACCGTAGCCATACAGCAAAACGACTTGTCCAGCTTAAACACACATCCATGGGGACCACACTGCTGAAATTCTGATTCAATAGATCAGAGATTGGTCTCTGTACTGTTCAAAAGCAAATGAGGTCCATAATGACTGATATATCCATTGAACTATTGAACTTCAGTGTTCTCATTTGTAAAATACCAATAGGATTCATATCCATTGCATAGGGTTATTGTGAACATTAAATATTATGATATATTTCAGGTGCTACCAACACCATGCTTAGAAGTTCATTTTTTTGTCTTTCAGTGGCTCTTAGTTTCTTTGGGGTTCAGAGCTCCCCAAAGTAGATTAGAAGGATGGGATGCTCTGTGGGAAAACTCTGCACCCACCGGTCACACTTGGCAGTGCCCAGGGTGTTCCCTTCCAGACTGTTGGTGGGACTGTTAACACACGAGTTTCTGAGAAGACCCAAGTAAGTGATCTGGCTGGATGTGCTGAACACAGTGTTTCTCACAGTAATTTAGCCACCAAATTCCTTTTCAAGTGACAATTATTATTTATTCACGATCAGTCGAATATGCCTTGGAGATCACTACCAAGATCTCTAACTTAGATTCTAAAGTTCTGTAACCTCCCCCAGGAGATTTACTGAGTGCTGTGGTCTAAGACCCAGGCTTTCGTGCTATGTACTCAGTCACTAAGTTGTGTCTGGCTCTTTGAAATCCCATGGACTGCAGCCCACCAACCTCTCCTGTCCCTGGATTTTCCAGTCAAGAATACTGGAGTAGGTTGCCATTTCCTCCTCCAGGAGATCTTCCTGACCCAGGGACTGAACCTGTGCCTCATGTATCACTGTGCCACCTGGGAAACCCCAGTTCCAAACAGTATCTGGTCTTTTCCTGAACTACTAGCTTAAATAAACTTTTGTATTAGAAATGATTCTATTTAACTATTGTAGGTTTTACTTGAACTGCTTGAGTTTATGAACTCTAATGATTTAGAAAGAATTAAGCCATCAATTTAGAAATATTAATAACTAAACCAAAGTAAAAGTTAAATGAAGTGAAAGTTCATAAACTTGCAATTATTAAATACAGAAGACATTTTCCTTTTCTGAGATTATACTTTACCCTTGAAACCAGTGGGATGAGATAAAATTAGAAGTTCAAGTTATGATTAGAACTAAATTAATCCAATACTCAAAAATAAGCTTGGTGGAAATTTTATATAGGTGCATAAAAAATAAATAAAATTGATTTTGAAGGAGAGCACTTTTCCCCTTAAGCCAGTTTAAGAGCATTTAGGAAACAGAATATAATTAAGTAGGTTTTGGCAACATCATTTGCCTGGTTGGTACTAACCTAAGTGGAATATTTGGCTTCTAATATGTCCTTTGGGAATAGAAAACAGAAGTGGCAAAGTGTATCTCTGGTGGAGGTACATTTATGGAAGAATTAACTACTTATTCAAGCATGAGGGCTTCTACTTAAGAATATACACCTATATGGATATATGGTCTTGGGATGGATGAATGTGTCAAGTTCAGTCAGGTTGGCCAGAGTTTGAAGTAAGAATTTGCTCCAAAAAACTACTTTTAAAAGCTTTTTTTTTTTTTTTGCAAGAATCTTGATCTTGCAGGTTTAGTATGAAACTCTCAGAAGAACAGCTTTGCATGTGAGCTTTCCGATATTTCTACTCTGGCCCTGGCCAGAAGTACTGTGAGAACACCCTTTCATTTGGTATTTGAGCCCTTATGCCTCTGTTCCTGGCTGCAGACCAAAGGAACAAACACAACTGAACATTTCAGAACCTCAAAATAGTAAACTAAAAGTGATTTGCTCTGCTTTGGGTTCTAAAAATTATTGACCCCAAAGCCTTGCTCCAAACAATCCAGTTGATCCATATCTAATTAGGATTTCTGGATTTTAGAAACCACAGAAGAACTTTCTTTTTTGATTGATAACTAAAAACAAAAGATAATAATAATAATAATCAAAATTGTTGTAAAACAGGTATCCTGTCACTATAGCAGAGGCTAGATTTTATGAACATGTTTTATGTTCCAGTGTAAAGTAATTCAAAGAACAAAGGCATTGGAGTTTAGAGTAGGATATCTCGGTTTTGATGCTGACATCATCTGTTATTAGCTAAGGGAAGAAAGCACATTTCTGAGGCTCAGTTTCCTAGGGGTAAAATTAATAAGGGTAATGAAAAATCATCACACCCATTTAATTGGGTCATTATGAGGAGGAAAGTATTTTAAAAGTACTCCGTGTCCATGCACTACCTTAAGAAAGGTAGTGGAAGTTCCTGGAAGTTTGAGTTTTATGATCAAACACACTTGAGTTCAAATCTCTACCCCTTTGCTCTTGAGCTCTTAATCTGTGTCAGTCAGTAAGAATATTGATTTTACCATCTGTGAAATGGGGATAGTGTTGTGGGGTGAAGTAAATGAGAGAATGTACATAAAATATTTGGCACATAGTTAATGCTAGAAAAATTGGTGGCTATTAATAAATGTGTGAAGTGATGATGGTGATTTATATGCTCATAATTCCAGAAGCCAGTTCAAATACAGACATGTCAAGACCCTTGAGAACACTCTGAACTCGTCTTCCAGAAATTTACATAATCTACAGAATTTTTCTGGATGAGTGAGCACAGGAGGTGATGTCAGTTTGAATCTGGGGTAGCCCCTATTGACGTAGCTTGCTTGGGCAGACCCCAAATATGGGTTGGGCTGAATGTAAGGACCTATGGAAGGAAGTGGTAGATGCTTCTGGACTAATGCTGAATAGGAGGCAATGCTAATCTTGGCAATTTTTGGAATCTGATTTTTGCCAGTAAAGAGAAGTAGGTGAAAAAGTGCAAATGTATGCAAAGGTCATAATAAAATCATTGTGGAATTAAAACCTTAAGCCCACAGTTTCTTAATTCCAAAATATTCCTTATTATTTCTAAAGGTTTTTTTTTTTATATTAGGAATTCCATGATATAATTCTTGTCTTAAAAACAAATATTCAAAGTCAAAATCCGGCTGACCCAAAATATGACTGTAGCTTCTCTACCTGAAACTCCCTATACATATCAAATGTAGGAAATTAGTAAATATTAGACTTGATTAAATATTAACATGTCACATTCTTTATCCAATGAAGAAACTGTGTTTTTAATCTACTTTGGGGAAATGGCTAGCCTGCTATCACATTAAGGTGTTGGTCACATGGCATTTTCTCTTTGTTTCTTCAGAGACCAAATTCTTGAAAGAATATTCTCATGGACAATACTTCTACTTCATGGATTTTGAATCCATAGCTCTCTCTATTCCCAAGAACCTAAGCTCTGTTCCTCAAAGTCATTCTCATTTCCAAGGGCCACATCCAGTGACAGTTTGTGAATAATTCTTCTTTGCCATTTTGCAACATTGACTATCTTTTTGGAAATCTCCTCACTTGCCTTCTGCTTCACTGTTTTGTTTTCTTCCCAGTTCTGATGACTCCTTTTCTGTAGCCTTAAAGCAACTGCTCAGGATTCAGTTTTGTTTTTTTTTTAATCATCCTCTCTTTGCCTGAGACTATCTCTAGGTAAACCCATCCATTCTTGCTACTCCAGTTATCTCCTGCTCCCCAAAGGCTGGATCACCACTGTTTTTCTGTTATGCTTGTAATCTTCACTGGGATTTCTTCAAACTCAGTTTATTCAATCAAAACAAATCAATTTACTCTGTGAACCAGCTATCCTATTCCTTTCTTTTAGTTTCAGTAATTTTGTTTGTACACGGGAATAAACTTCTCCTGATGTTCAAAACTCAAAATGTCAGTATTATCTTTGTCTCCGGACTCTCATTTGACCTCCAGATCCTAGGAAATCCCAAGTGTAGCTGTAAGCGCTGTCATTTTATCTCATGGTGCCTGTCACTTTTATAAGATGGATAGAGTGATGCAAGGGTCTCTGTAGCATGCTCTGATACTCCTCTCGTGTTCTCAAGATAGGTGCTAGAACTCCATCCATTACTTCAGCATTCCAGGCACGAAGAAGGATCGCAGAACCAAAGGGCCTCTGACAACTGAGGGGAGCTTTCCTGAAGGCAACACCCAACAATTTTTGCCTATGTCTACTGCATAGTGCGGAGAGACATGTGATCTATAAGGGAAGCAGAGAATTGTAGCTAAAACATCTGGACACAGTGCTGCTCCAATAAATTAGAATTACCATGAGTAAGGAATTCAGTGCAAAACAGTATTGAGTAGGTGATCAGGAAAAGGATATTGCGTTAGTGGCTACAAACCTGTTCTTACTTCTCGTTGTTTTCTTAAAATACACCTCCACTGCCTTTGGTAAAATGAAAGAGCCTAACACTCCTTATTCCTACCATCATCACCTTAGTTGACACCCTCATCATGGGTTTTGCTTAGATCATCGCCATGATGAATGGACTGAGTGCCAGTACTCCACTGCCGCTGTTTTTCCATGTTCATCATTTTCTTGTCATTCAAGAAGAAAGTATTGATGACAGGCACTGTGGTGCATGCTACAGATGAATACAATCTTGACCTTTCACTTCAGTCACTCACAGTTCAGCCAGAGAGACCAACATGGCGCCAGTTGATTCTAACACAGCATAATCACTGACATAACAGAGACAGAGGCAAGGAGCTGCAGAAACAGAGGGAAATCCATGACTGATTTAACCTGGGAGTGGCTGAGATTTCACAGAGAAAGTGATGTTGAGAGCTGAGCTGTGGATTATTAGGTGATTCTCAGGACAACCCAGAGAGAAATAATAATACCTTTTCTGTTTTTGTAAACTACTAATTATCAATGAAAAACAAAGTGGTTATATATTTGACCTCACTCTGAATTTAATTTTTAGAGAAAGTCATCACAAGCAAAAGCAATTTAAAGTATACCATTATAGGGCACAATATTGATAAATGAGAGGAAAACTGGTTCTTAAAGAGTGTATCACTCACTTACTATACCCTGAAATTAACGGAGAACTCATTTGTCAAAAGTGCACCTAACCCACAGAGAATTCTTCCAATTAACATCAAAAGCGATCATTCTTAACCTCTCATGCATTAAGAAAATCCTGTCTGCACCCAATGTTCTGTTCATAATCAATGGAGCCCTTTATGTATGTTATTTCAAATTTATCACCATGTATATTACTAAAATGAGTGAATTAATAAATGAATCTGCTGTAGGTCCAGAAGCCAGATTTATCTGTGGTCTCCTGCTTCTCATGGGATATTCTTTTGGTCTCTGAGGTCCTTCACTCTGCAGTTTCTCATAATTTGGGATATTTATTGATAGCTACTGACAGCATGTGTTGGTACTCATAGATGGACAATGGCTGTATCAGAAAAGTGGTCATTTGGGCATTAGTTATATTCTGAAAATGTCAGGCAAGTCACTATCAAGTTATGTTAAAAAGACAATGCAGGTTCTAACTATTATATTGTCAAAAAAAGCATGAATCAAGATAAATTAAAATGATAACACTAAAATAAAATAAACTGATACTACTTAATGCTGGTGAGGTTATGGTAAGATCATATATTTACAGACTTTGAAGAGTAAAATAGTGCCACACTCCTGAAGGCCAATCTCAGGATAGGACCCCTAACCTTATTACGTTTGACCCTTAATTCCACTGTCAAGGATTTACCAATGGAGGTGACTAGAAATTTAGAATTGTGAGCAGCCCTTGGTATAGAAGGATAGGTATCAGATCACTAAGTAAATTGAAGGCTACTATGGGCTAGAATGTTTATGTGGTCACTAAGATTAATATTTGTGAGTAATTTTTATTCACATAAGAATGTGCTATGTTCAGTATAAGAAAAAGAAGAAAAACAATTGTATTAAGATATTACCTATCTATCTGTCTATCTATCATTGATCTCTCTCTCATACATGCACACACACACACACACACACACAAATACAACCTTCAAATGACTTGCCTCAATATTAGCAACTTTCTAAGTTTGAGTAATTTCTATTGTCATCTTTAAATTTCTCTAAATTTCATAGCTATAATCAGAAATGTCACTCTTAAAGGAACATGTTATATAGAAGGAGGGAATTATTCCTTGGCCTTTTTCATTCCTCTGCCATCTGTGTTGATAATTCTCCTGCACATGGTGTAAGGTGTCAGGACAGGCTCTGGGCAAGTCTCCCTGCCACCCTCCCTTAGCTTCCCTCCCTTCACACTGCCTTCAGATTTCTCTTTCTAAACACACCTATCACCAAATTATCTTCTCTGTTGAAACATGGTTCAAACCTTCCTGATGGCCCACAGAACAGACTCCCAAGGTCTCTGCTTGGCTCTCCGTGTCTTCTGAGCGCTGGCACTCACATCTCCCAGTCTTTTTGCGTCTCAGCAAAACAGAGTGTTCAATATGTTGGTGGCATTCCTCGCCTCAACTTGAACTTCGTTTTGCCTGTTGAAGTCTTACCCTGCTAGATTCCTAGAGTTCAGAGCCCTGCTCAGATTCCTAGAGAGTTCATTCAGAATTCATGTCCTTCCGAATTATTTCCTCTGGGCACTTCATTGATCTCTTTTATTACACTTCTCAAGATTTACTTGTATCATGATCGCTTATGTCTTTCTGTTATTATATTGAGGTGATTTTTAAACTCCTCAGTTATGTCTTCCTCTATAATCTTTATGGACAGGTTCTCCAACATTAGCCTGTATCACAATCATCTAAGAGTTTGTTGAGACAAGTTGCTGAACCCCATCTCGTATTTCTGATTCAGTCTACCTGGGTGGGGTCTGAGAATTCTCATTTCTAGCAAAGTTCCCAAGTGATGCTGCTGCTTCTGGTGCTACAGGGACCAAACGTTGAGAACCACTGATTTTCAAAAAAGAAGGAAAATGAAATAACGTAAATATACTTCAACCTTTCCATAATAGATAGATCAAAGACATTGCTGCTGCTGCTGCTGAATCACTTCAGTCGTGTCCGACTCTGTGTGACCCCATAGACAGCAGCCCAACAGGCTCCCCCGTCCCTGGGATTCTCCAGGCAAGAACACTGGAGTGGGTTGCCATTTCCTTCTCCATTGTGTGAAAGCGAAAAGTGAAAGTGAAGTCGCTTAGTCGAGTCTGACTCCTAGCGACCCCATGGACTGCAGCCCACCAGGCTCCTCCATCCATGGGATTTTCCAGGCAAGAGTACTGGAGTGGCTTGCTATTGCCTTCTCTGATCAAAGACATTAAGAGCATAAAATTTAGAATCAGAAATTTGGCTTTGAATTCCAGTTGGGTCATTTAACATTTGAACAAGTTCTCAACCCCTCTGAATTTTAAAATTTAATATTATTTTTATTGAGTATAGTTGATTTATAATGTTATGTTAGTTCCAGGTGTACAGCAAAGTGATTCAGTTATATGCAACTATATGTATTACTTTTTAGATTCTTTTCCATGATAGGTTATTATAAGATGAATTTTCATTTTCTTGCCAGAAAAATGAGAACCGTATTCCGTCCTAAATGGAGTTGTTCTATGAATTATATGAGATTGTGTTTATAAAGTACTCAACAAACAGTGACTATTATTATTAGTAATCCATTCTGTCTATGCAATAGCTTTATAAAATAGATTTTGCCACCACTTTGCAGATGAGGAGACTGAGATACATAGAGGGTTAATAACTTGCCTAAAATTATCTGCTTTGTAAATGGCAAGACAAGACCTGGATCCTTTAAAAGCATTTTGATACTTTTCACTCTCCCTTAACATAGCATTTTTTTCATAACACACAATCAGAACAGATCGAAAGTCGGACTTCACATTTCTTTGTGTGAAATCTTCCATTGGCAATACCACATCTCAAAACATCTTCCTGGATTTAAAAGGATTTCCACTGTGATGGACACAAGTATAATTTCCATTTTATTTTACAAAGCTGTGAGAAATAACAAATCGGGTAAAGTGAAAGTAATTATTAAAGAAGGAGCTGGCTTAAAAATTGAAAACCAAGTTGACTAAGCCAGGTGTTGACATACAATGCTTTGTTACTTCGTGGCATTAATAGTTTCAGGAACATTATAAAATATAGTTTAATTGTCTCAACTATTGATTTTCTTGAGGAGACTGGAGTTATTTTTATTATAGATTTTTATGATAAAAACTTGATTTCAACAGCATATTTGAATTTGCTAGAAACTGAAACAATAGAGGAAGACCATTTTGTAAACTGAAAATTCTCATGTGTGAACACTGAATGCTAGGGTTTGATTTCTTTGTTTCTATAGAAACAAAAAAATGAGATTAAAATAAGCTAAAATGGAATCAAGTTTTATGAAACTGATAAAGGAGCTTATTTTACTTGTTCCCAGTGTAATGTGGTAAAAATTAAATTTTTATTTAAAACACAAGCTGTCTGTGGACACTTTTGTTTTTTAAAAAGACAGTCTTTCTTTCTTTAAAAAGAAAAAAAATTATTTATTTATTTTTGGCTGCACAATGCAGGATGCAGGATCTTAGTTCTCTGACTAGGGATCCAGCCACTGACCCCACAGTGGAAGTGTGGAGTCTTAATCACTGATCAGGGAAGTCCCCACTTGTTTTTTGAGGAAGTTTCAGTTGGGATGGTGGAGAGGGCTAGTTGGCCCTGTAGTGAGTGACAAGATTTATATCAATTAAAAATCAACTCTCTGCTGTTTTGTTCAGTTTAAGACCCTTCTTCACTTACCACTGCCATCCCCTCCAAAATGAGTGAAGGAGGGTCTTAAACGTAAAAAGCACAGTCAGTGCTCTGTGAACTGTTCAGGTAGTAAGAAACAGTTTAGCAGAGATTTTCCCCAGTTTTATTGAGATATAATGAATGTATAGCACTGTATAAATTTCAGGTGTCCATCACAATGACTTGACTTACATATACTGTGAAATGATCACCACAATAAGCTTAGTTAATATCCATCATCTCACATAGATTAAAAAAGTGTTCCCATGTGATGAGAGCTATTGACTCTCTTAACAATTTTCACATATACCAGAGAGCAGGGTTAACTTAGCAGAGATTTTATGAGTTTGGGGAGAGTCAAAGATATGCCAGCAAGAATCAATATTCTCTGTGACAAAGTTAAGAAAAGCAAAATGTGAGACCGTCAGAGAATATGGAAAGCTAGCTCTAACCCAAGGAGAATGGTGCAGTGTGAGGTCCCTGTCAGGGCATGTCCAAAGAGCTTTTAACAAAACAGATGCCAAACCCCCATCTTTGATTTGTTTGTGTCTCTACAGTGTAAAGATTGGGAAGATCCCCTGGAGAAGGGAAAGGCTACCCCTCCAATATTCTGACCTGGAGAATTCCATGGACTGTATAGTCCATGGGGTCACAAAGGGTCAGACACAACTGAGAGAATTTCACTTTCATTTTCACAATGTAAAACTGAAATATTTTAGTAACATGTAACACGTGTCAATATCTGTGTGATTGGTTTTAGGTAAGCAAATGTGAAGAACCAGGGTTTAAATACTGGACCAGCACAGTTCAAATAAAATGTCTAAGGAGTTTGGAATTAGCAGATGAAAACAATTATATATAGAATAGATCAACAACAAGGTCCTACTACTATATGTCACAGGGAACTATATTCTTAACACTGGGATAAACCATAATGGAAAAGAATATGAAAAAGAATGTTACATATATAGATATATGTATGTATAACTATATATGAATCATGATTGTACATCAGAAATTAACACAATGTTTGTAAATCAACTATACTTCAATAAAATACATTTTAAAAAAGAAAAAACATAACACCCATGGTAGATGAGATATGGAGAGTTGGAAGAGTATGGGAGTGGGCAGAAATCCCCAGAGATAAAATGTTACCATGAGCACCTAAGTCTTTAGGAATTTACAGAAATACTGAGAAGGAAATTGGACAGGGTGACCTCAACTAACTTTTAGCTTATACTTATGGCCATTTCAGTTCAGTTCAGTTCAGTCGCTCAGTCGTGTCCGACTCTTTGCGACCCCATGAATCGCAGCACGCCAGGCCTCCCTGTTCATCACCATCTCTCGGAGTTCACTCAGACTCACATCCATCGAGTCAGTGATGCCATCCAGCCATCTCATCCTCGGTCGTCCCCTTCTCCTCCTGCCCCCAATCCCTCCCAGCATCAGAGTCTTTTCCAATGAGTCAACTCTTCGCATGAGGTGGCTTAAGGTCCGTCTAGTCAAGGCTATGGTTTTTCCTGTGATCATGTATGGATGTGAGAGTTGGACTGTGAAGAAGGCAGAGGGCTGAAGCATTGATGCTTTTGAACTGTGGTGTTGAACTGTGGTGTTGGAGAGTCCCTTGGACTGCAAGGAGATCCAACCAGTCCATTCTGAAGGAGATCAGTGCTGGGTGTTCATTGGAAAGACTGATGCTGAAGCTGAGACTCCAATACTTTGGCCACCTGATGCAAAGAGCTGACTAATTTGAAAAGACCCTGATGTTGGGAAAGATTGAGGGCAGGAGGAGAAGGGGATGGCGGAGGATGAGATGGTTGGATGGCATCATCAGCTCGATGGACATGGGTTTGGGTGGACTCCGGGAGTTAGTGATGGACAGGGAGGCCTGGCGTGCTGCAGTTCATGGGGTGGCAAAGAGTTGCACATGGCTAAGAGACTGAACTGAACTGAACCCTGTTATATTGAGAGGATAATTCTTCACCATCTTTCTTTCTGTGCTTTTTCCTGAAATGACTGTTTTACCCGAGGTGTTACCATCTTGATGCCTTGGTGACCCTGTAGACAGATGTGTCCACACTGGGAGCCTGTAAGAAGTAAGCCACAGATGTGCTCCAGCTTGCATTTCTATGGGTTCTGCTGTCCTTGTTACACATATGTGGCATGACTGACTTGAATCTGACAGGAGAACAAATGTTTTTGCAACAAAAGAACACTCAGCTCACTCCACCTTTGATCTGAAACTTTACTCACCAAGAACATATGGGAGTTGGCAGAGAAGAAATGGAAAAGCCAAAGCTACCTCAGTGCATTAACAATGGTGTTACATATATTAAAAAAAAATTGTTCTCTCAGTAATAATGCCTATACTAGGATAATAAAACCACTCTTTTAGACAATATGGTCCAGGGGGAAAGTTTTGGATATAATGGATACATTCTTTAGTTTTATGATGTGTTCCTTCCAACCTTTCTTGATCTCAATTGGAGCATTTGCATAATGGAAACCATAATTTCTCCCATCAAACCTATAAGATAGTATCAGGATCTATAAACAGCAGGTTGCAGACAAAGGCAAGAATATGAAAAATGAAAATGGAGCCTAACCAGCTCACCTATCTTGCTCCCAGAGTCATCCAATAGAGGACTTGGAATGATTTATTTTTTTCCTTCCTCCCTCAGAGAGGTATAGTTATATTTGATACAATTTCCTGTTCTGTCTCATATTAGACAATCTAAAATATAACTTACAGTTTCCCTAGAAATATATTATGAATAATGTGGGGAAAAAAAAAAAAAACACTGATGGCATTTATGTAGTAGGCACTGTACTGATGGGCAGTGAGGCTCCCAGAGGAAGACGCAATCAAATCAGGGTTAGAGCGAAGTAGAAGTGAAAGCGCCTGAGAGAGAACCACAGGTCAGCTGTCTGTGGCCTGTTGATTGGGGTGTGCTTTGCTGCCAATGGAAATGCTAACTCAGTTTCCTCAGGATCAGGATTTTTTTTTAATTGGGGGTATGTTTTCTTTACAATACCGTGTTAGTTTCTGTTGGACAGTGGAGTGAACCGGCTATATGGATGCATATATCCGCTCCCTCTGGTACCTCCCTCCCAGCCCCTCCCCTCCCCCGGCTCTAGGTCACAGAGCCGCGAGCAGAGCCCCCTGTGCTATACGGCAGGTTCTCAGTAGCTAGCTATTGTCACGATCGTGTATGCTTGGCAATCCCAATCCCTCCATTCTTTCCACCCCCTTTCCCCACAGCCCTGCATTCACACGTCTGTCCTCTACATCCGTGTCTCTATTCCCGCCCTGCAAATAAGTTCATCTGTACCATTTCCTTAGATTCCACATACATGTAATACATGCTGTTTGTTTTTCTCTTTCTGATTTACTTCATTCACTCTGTAGAAGAGTCTGCAGGTCCATTCACATCTCTACAAAGGACTCAATTTCATTCCTTTTAATGGTTGTGTAATATTTCATTGTGTATATATACTACATCTTCTTTATTCATTCATCAGTCAATAGACACTTAAGTTGCTTCCATGTCCTGGCTATTGTAAAATGAACACTGGGGTGCATGTGTCTTTTTGAATTATTATCCATATATTTATTATCTAATATAATAAAAAGTCTAGAGGTAAGGTGGTAGCTCTGAGTTTGGCTTAGCAGCCCAGAATCATCATGTTGGCTTAGATCAACAGCATCATCAAGAATTGAAGCGTTGCAATTTTTCTTTTGTTCTGCGTGATGACTTTGTTCCCCACTGTCACTACAGAGCTGCTGCAGCTCTAAGTGTTAGTTAGCCCTTCTCCCTGAGCAGACGAGGGACAGAGAGCAAAGGCTTTTCCCAGAGGACCTGGACTTTCCTTGCTTTCATTTCACTTTGGTTAGAATTTCATCACTTGCATTCCACAGTCAAGATCTAGAGTTTCTCTGGTGGATTCAGCTCCATATCCGTGGGACCCAGACTCCCCTGAAGAATATAGGTGCCCAATACCTGAAGAAAATTGGGGTTTTGCAGTCAAGGAATAGGGGAAGATGGCTGTAGGGAGGAGACTATAGGGACCTCAAGGCAGCAAGATTTGATCAGAAGATACCTGCATTTTGCAAAATTTTAAAATGCTGTAACACTATTGAATCCATTAGATGCCCTGATTTGAGAGGTCAGAATCATTGAAAAATGGCCTTTCTTAAAGTGACATTTTCCTACATCTATGCTATATCAAAGAAATCAAATAAAATTCTCAGGACTTAACAAAGAAAATAGAAATTCTAAATAGCAAAAGCCCTCTTTGATTCCAGTTAACCTCCTGTGTTTTACAAAATTGCATTTGACTTAGCCGTAGAGTCTGGTATGAGATTTATAAATTTGGTTTGGTGGAGTCCACTGCATGGTTCCACTCATTCAATCTGTTTGTAATTAGTTTGGTTTTATAATCTAGCAGTTCACATCCAGAATACAATTAAAAAAAAAAACTAACACATGAATAAACTTATCTTGAAATTGCATTACATTATTTGGAAGCTTCCAAAAGATTCAAAAAAGATTACTAGTCCAAGGAGTAATTTGAGAGCTAAGTCAAATCAGGAAGTACTGTAAATATTTTTTAATGTGATATAGGATTTATTGTTTTCATTCTTTTTTTTCTTCTGCATTACTATTTATGTATTTATTTATTGAAGTATAGTTGATTTACAATATTGTGTTAATTTATGGTAAGAAGTGCTGTATTAATGAGAGATTCACCTTAAATATATTTGGTAATGCTGCATAAGGGAAAAAACTCTGCTTAACACAGAGTTTTCAGTTTTTCACTATCATCACCCTCCTAGCTCACACTTTTCTTAGCTCACTCAGGTCTTCTTTTACCCGGACAATTCCTGTAGACTTGAACTGGGCAATCTCCTCATCATGTTGTTGATCAAAGTGACTTTCTAACATACAAATATGATATTCTTTCCTTGTTTGAAATTTCAGTGATTCCATCTGACTTTAGAAGATCAAGTCCATGATCCTTGGTCTGATGACTGAGACCCTTGACAATTTTGCTTCTATCTTCCTCTACACCTTCCTGCATTGCTGCTGCTGCTAAGTCGCTTCAGTCGTGTCCAACTCTGTGTGACCCCACAGACGGCAGCCCACCAGGCTCCCCAGTCCCTGGACTTCTCCAGGCAAGAACACTGGAGTGGGTTGCCATTTCCTTCTCCAGTGCATTCCTGCATTGCTGGCTCCGTTAAATTTCAAAAGTATCTCAAAGCTTGGACTCCCTGTAGACCCCGGGCATGGAGAATTGTTTGTGGTTCCCCAATCACTCTGTGTTCTTTTGTGTTTGCCTGCATTTGAGCATTCTGATATTGCTATCTGGCTTATACTTTTCTACCTATTCTGCCTAATAAGTTATGTTATTTCTCAAAATGCAAATGCTCTCTTTGCAGTGAAGTCTTTCTAGAACTCGTCTTTTTCCCACTTCCAACTCCTGGTAGCTTGTAGTTTATACTCTTGTAACATTGTCTTTGTGCTTCTAGCATAGAATTTGGACCTAGATATCACAGGTTCATTTAACATAAGCTCCAAACTCCACAAAAGATGGGGTATCACTTACTCTATCTAAAGCCACGAAAGATATAATTTGTTACCGTGCCTTCAATAGGAAATGAAAAAATAAGAAGAGGTAATTCTCTGCAACATTTTAAAGATATCGTGTAAGTTAAGTCTGACACAGACATATCTAGATTCAAGCTATGCACTGAGCATCTCTTGTGTGTTTTCACTTATACTATCTCAAAATAACAAATCTATTGTAAGTCATATAGGTTTATGGAGTTTATAAACATTTTAGAAGTTGAATTTGAAAATAAAATCGATAAATCTCTATATGTAAGTGATGATATTTACATAATTTTCACCATCCTCCATTCATTGAAGATTGCATAGGTATGTCAAAAGCAGAAGGTTTTGAAGGTCTAGATGACTGCATATAGATATTCGTTTTGGACCTTTCTTTTATTCTGTAAATAAGAATGACCAAAACAATTACATGAGAAAATGTTTATTATAGTTTAGGGAGTAATTTAAAGTACCTTTTAATAGGGTATTTCCTGTCTTCATATAATTAAAGTACAGTGTGACATCTCCCCCTTTTTTCTCTGAGCTTGCTATTGGAAAAGCTTACAGTGACTGAAATTAAAAGATGCTTGCTCCTTGGAAGACAAGCTATGACAAATTTAGACAGCATATTAAAAAGCAGAGACATCACTTTGCCAACAAAAGTCTGTCTAGTCAAAGCCAGAATTTTTCCAGTAGTCATGTATGGATGAGAGAGGTGGACCGTAAAGAAAGCTGAGCACCAAAGAATTGATCCTTTCAAACTGCGGTGTTGGAGAAGACTCTTGAGAGTCCCTTGGACTGCAAGGAGATCCAACCAGTCCATCCTAAAGGAGATCAGTCCTGAATATTCGTTGGAAGGACTGACGCTGAAGCTGAAGCTCCAAGACTTTGGCCACCTGATGCAAAGAGCTGACTCATTGGAAAAGACCCTGATACTGGGAAAGACTGAAGGCAAGAGGAGAAGGGGGCGGCAGAGGATGAGATGGTTGGATGGCATCACTGACTCAGTAGACATGAGTTCGAGCAAGCACCGGGAGATAGTGAAGGACAGGGAAGCTTGGGGTACTGAAGTCCATGGGGTCACAAAGAGTCGGACAACACTTAGTGACTAAACAACCTGTAGCATAAGGCTTTGCACTCATAATATGAGCTTAATAAATATTTGCAGAATGAATAAATGAAATTCAAAATGTTATTTTCTTATCATTATATCTTGGCATTGACATATATGCAATGCCAATTTTTGTTTTTTGAACACAGTGAGGCTTACACTACAGCAAAACAGACTCCATATGCAGCATCAATGTGGCACCAAGGAAGCCCTTTATTTTCAGGGTAGGTTCTCCATGTCATCTCTGTTTGCATTTCCAAGATGTTGCCAGTTGGCAGTATCAAGTGCTTTGTTCCTGCCCATTTGGCTGAACTACATGCAAAAGCAGTATAAAATTCGAGTTCTGTTGTTTCACAGTAGGAAAAAACCCAACTCTTCAATACAGAGAAGCCATTTTTTCACCTCACCTCTTCCCTCTTTCTGACTTTTGGAGTTTTTCTTTGTTCTTGGCGTCTTTATCACAGTGCAGGTAGTTCTAGCACCAACCATCCAGTTTGGTCCTTTTCAACAGCACCAGTGGTAAATGATTGTTAATTACGATACTGGTGTATGGCAAACAAGGAGAATGTGGCTCAGGGAAACCATGTCCTTCAAGATTCAATTAGGCTAGATGCGACCTTGGTTCTGTTCTGAAGCATCGGTGTCACATGAGACATGGAGTGTGCTGGGTCTGTGCAGGGTCCTGGGACTCTGCATTCTCTACAAGTTCCAAGGCTCTGCTCACATGGGTGGTCCTTGGGCCACGTAGAAAGGCTGGTCCTGTTAGTTCAAAAAGATAATTAAGCAAATGAAGCACATCTATTTGGCTGTGCCATAGTTGAATGATTCTGCCTTATCTATATGTTGGGTGAAACTGTGCTGCTGCTAAGTCACGTCA
This sequence comes from Cephalophus harveyi, assembly GCA_006410635.1. Lineage (NCBI taxonomy): Eukaryota > Metazoa > Chordata > Mammalia > Artiodactyla > Bovidae > Cephalophus > Cephalophus harveyi. Next base: position 36,464 of record SJYT01018861.1, on the reverse strand, counting down.
ATCGTGTCCGACTCTGTGCAACCCTATAGACGGCAGCCGACCAGGCTCCCGTCCCTGGGATTATCCAGGCAAGAATACTGGAGTGGGTTGCCATTTCCTTCTCCATGAAACTGTGCAGCCGTGTACATTTCAGAGCCAGAATGCTGAGTTCGAACTGTAGCTCTATTCCTTACCTTTATGTCCTCCCAGGTATATTACCTAAACTCTTTTTTGCCATTAATGCGTCCCTGGTGGCTCAGTCAGTTAAGAATCCGCCTGCAATACAGGAGACCCAGATTTGATCCCTGGGTTGAAAGATCCTCTGGAGAAGGGAATGACTATCCACTCCAGTAGACTTGCCTGGAGAATTCCATGGATTAGAGGGGACTGGTGGGCTACAGTTCTTGGGGTCACAAAGAGTTGGCCATGACTGAGCAACTAACACACTTGGGATGATAACAGTTACTACCTCTTAGGATCTTGAAAGGATTTAATCTGTAAAGTACTACATGTACTACAGGATTTACTACATGTAAAGTACTTTGAACAATGCTTAGCACATCATATATATCATATAAATATTAGCTCTGACCCTGTTGATTCCAGGTTCTTCAGCATCAACCTCCTTTCCCTCTGTCCGGAGGTCACACTGCCTTTTGTCCTACTCCTTCCTATAGAACAAAATGCTCATATCTGTTTAGGAGTGCAGGTGTGAGTATTTAAAGACACTGATGACTTCTGCTCTCTCAGGGAAATCCTCTCCATTAAAAGAGCCAGAAGACTGCATTATGAATTTATAAATTCACATAAAGACAGAGAGGGAGATCAATCCCAAAGGACTTATTATTAGAATCGGGCTCCAGATGGAGAATTTATGTGATTTGGTGTACGTTTAAATTTGGAGTTGTTTTACTCCAAAGCTTAAAAGAAGAGGAAGGAAAAATGGTCTCAGCTGGTTAAATAAATGTAAGGTGGCTTCTCTATTTCCAGAACTTCAGTGTGGGTAACTATGAGATTATTCACAGAATTTGTCGATTTATCTCAACCAGGCTTCTCACTTCTCATTAAATATTAATTTCTTTTTAAATAATGATTTCTAAAAGGCTTTAGTATGAGACAACTCTTTTGCAGTGGGATGAAGAGAGGAGTTGCAGTGGGCAGAGATAAAAAATGGCATGGGAACAAGAGCCCCCCCTAAGAAGAACACAGGTGTGAGGTGCCCTGCGGATTTCAGCAGTATCCCTTTCCCCTTCTCTGCACACCCTCTCCTTCCTCCACCTCTTTCTCTTCCCACCCCATGCCTTTTCCTTTATTTTTTATAATCAACATCTTTAAAAAATTTTTTTTATTGGAGCATAGTTAATTTACAATGTTGTTTTAGTTTCAAGCACACAGCAAAGTGAATTAATTACACATATACATATAACCACTCTTTTTTAGATTCTTTTCCCATATAGGCCATTATAGACTATTGAATACACTTCTCTGGACAATTTTATCTTCTTCCACTTGCCCCCTGCTCCTTGTAGTTTTGTTTTCTACATCTATGAGTCTGTTTCTGTTTTGTAAGTAAGTTCATTTGTATCTTTTTTTTTGAGTCTCTATAAAAGTGATATCATATATTTGAGCATCATCTTAAAGTGATGTAGCCATTCATTTTTTTAATCAAATGAGAAAAAAATGCATAAAAGTTTTGTAATCAATGTCAATAAGGCCAGAGTAGATGAGCAACTATACTTTAAAGCGACATTTCTACATCAGAGGCTCCATTTAATCTTATTTTGTCATTTTATCTTACTGTGGCTTAAGTCTTACCAAAGATTGCTATTCGGCAGGCAAGATTTAAAAATAACATGCAAAGTAAACAGCTATATATGATCTTGTCAAGGAAATAGAGGTAATATGAGCAGGGCCTGGTGGTCTTAAATTAACTCATTTAAAGACAGGATTCCTAGGTTGGTTATGCATTTCCTTACTTCCAGTGGTGTGATGGTAAATATTTAACAACTGGCTCCTTGGAAATAAAGCCCTTTTTGTGGTGTTGAATGATTTCCATAATAAGCCAAGTATAGCCAATTTTGAGCTACCAGTGAGATAGAATGCAGAGTTAAGAAGGACACACATGGGCTCTTAAAAACCTATTCAAGCCAGTTCCTGCACAGCTCTGCTTAGATTCCAGAGAAGGTTAGAGAAATAGCAACCATCAGGACCGTCCAGAGAACTGGCCTGTAGGAGAAAGCTCGATGGCTTGTCTATGCAAAGGTGAGCTTTATTGTTGTTTAGGTACTCAGTTACGTCTGACTCTTTTGCAACCCTGTGGTCTACAGCCTGCCGGTCTCCTCTGTCCATGGGATTTCCCGGGCAAGAAGACTGGAGTGGCTTGCCATTTCCTCCTCCAGAGGATCTTCCTGACCCAGGGATCAAACCTGCACCTCCTGCATTGACATGCAGGTTCTTTACCACTGAGCCACCAGGAAAAGTGAGCTTACAGAATTCAAATAGACAAGTTGGATCAACCATGCTTGCTTGCCTAACCTCTCATAATCCAGCCTATAGTCACGGTTATACTAGTTAAAAAAAATGAATTAATCAAGTGTTTGGACAATTCCATAAGTGTCAACATAGATATGTCAAAGGAAACACTTAAAAACTGTGACTTTGAAAGTATAGTCTTCTTTTCTCTTTCTTCTCGATAATTTTAGATCACTATCTTACTTAATCTCATTATATGTTTGGAGACTTAATCTAGAAATTCATACTCTTAGGTTTCTTCTACGTCGGAAGAATTCAGTCTATATTTATTTGCCTTGATGTCCTACCATTCCACCTTCAGTGAAAGGAGTAGGCGATACAGTGCCTGTCTTCAAGGGATGCACTGAAGTCTGGGAGATGGTATCAGCACACCCCTCTCAGGATCTGTGTACAGATAGATGTAGCACACACAAATGTAAGAGCACGATATGTGTGAAGCATTCAAAAGGAAACCGAGAGTAACCGAGAGGGCAATGTGTATTCCTACTGGGGGCAGGGGAGGTTGCCTTGAGCAAGGGATGCTTGCAGTGTGATGTGAAGGGCTACCAGGGGCCACTCACTTAAAGGGCTGAAGATGAGGTGGGCTATGAGGTGGGGCAGGCTTCCCTGGTGGCTCAGATGGTAAAGAATCTGCCTGTGATGTTGGAGACCTGGGTTCGATCACTGGGTTGGGAAGATCCCCTGGAGGAGGGCATGGCAACCCACTCCAGTATTCTTGGGCTTCCCTGGTGGCTCAGATGGTAAAGAATCCACCTGCGATATTGGAGACCTGGGTTCGATCACTGGGTTGGGAGGCTCCCCTGGAGGAGGGCTTGGCAACCCACTCCAGTATTCTTGCCTGGAGAATCCTATGGACAGAGGAGCCTGGCAGGCTACAGTCCATAGGGTTGCAAAAGAGTTGGACACGACTAAGTGATAAACACACACACAGATGGGAAGCAGGGGGCAGCTCATGCCAGGCCACTAGTGGGGAAGCACGGTGCATTTCAGCTGTTGAAGGGAGGGCAGGCTGGAGCCCAGGACAGGACGAGAGCAGGTGGACAGGAGGGCAGCCCCCAGGGGCTGAGTCTGTGGGCTTGAGTCATTGGTTGGAGGATGCTGGGGGCAATAGGGTGAATGGTTGCATGAGGTCTCATCACTCTGGAGAGAGAGAAACTTTCAGAATGTTTTCATGACAGAGTTCATGAAATTTGGGGTGCAAGCTGTACTGCACTAAACCTTGAGTGACCCAGAGCCGAGGAGAAAAGACTCTGCCCTTCGGGGCCGTCTACAGAGTGACTGAGAGACAGAGTAGGGACTAAAGGAGTGTCACATCTCAAGCATTTGACAGATTTGGGAACCCCAAGAGGAGGAACCCTGAGAGGGAGGCGCCCCACTTTCTAAAAGCAAGGTGTTGGCTGCAAGGTGGGGTAAGGAGCGGCTTTTCGGCCGCAGAGTGCGCATGTGCAGCTGTGAAGCTTACAGAGGAGCTCAACGCAGTGGCCGTGGGGGTTCAGTCCACCCCCTGTTAGCACCCAAGGCTTCCACGGACAGGGACCGCTCAGGGGCCTGCCTCCTGGATTTCTTTTTTGGCCAGCAAGGCTCTGCCCAGGAATAACTTGGGGAAAGGAGTATTTGCTGTGGGGGGTTAAGGGGAGAAATTCCTGAGGCTTTATATCAAGTAGGCAGGGTTTTCAACTCGAAGTTAATATTACTTCCTTTGTGTATACAGGTTGGTGGGGCAGGGATTACTTCATTATATGAGATATATATCTATCTACATATGTGTAGGCGTATGTGTGCATGTGATGATATTTCTTAAATTTAGCCATTTCCCCTCTTCCTTAGTCCGCTATTTCCCACTTACCTTCCCACCACCACCACCACCAACTCTCTTGTTCAAAGGACTCAGTTGCCTCAAGGAAAGTTACGATTATTCTAATGGGACTGAAACAAGAAAGAAGGACAAGATTCCGTTTTTAACATCAGACTTTGAATTTTGTTGTATCTGAAGCTGTCACTGGAAAAAATAAAAATTCCTTTAAATTCTTGTTAATCTATTTGAAGTCAAGCTTGGAAGTGAGCTCACCTATTTCTTCTGGAGAAATACCTCCACTTCCATTGAAAAGGCTGAGCCAGGAGGCTGAGGATTCCTCAAGGACAGCCTTTGCAAATCAGACAAGAAGGAGAAGAAACTTCCCTTTAGCTCAGATAGAATGTGTAAGAGAGGAAGAAGATTGAGATGTGTAAGCACTAGGCTTGATTCTGAGTAACAGTGCTTGAAAGTAAAAGTGAAAGTGAAGTCACTCAGTCATGTCCGACTCTTTGTGACCCCGTGGATTATAGCCTACCAAGCTCCTCTGTCCATGGGATTCTCCAGGCAAGAATACTGGAGTGGGTTGCCATTTCCTTCTCCAGGGAATCTTCCTGACCCAGGGATCGAACCTGAGTTTCCTGCATTGGAGGTAGACGCTTTAATCTCTGAGCCACTGGGGAAGCCCTGAAATAAGATAGAAATGTATTTTCCTCCTGTACGGTTGCCTGGAAAAGGGCAGTTCAGGATAGGATGACACTCCACAGTGTAAGGGACTCAGGCTCCAGATTTCTTTATATTCTACCATGATCCCCATTCCAAGGTTGCCTCATAGTCCAACAAAGATGCTCTAGCTCTATCCATTTCATCTGTATCCCAGCCAATAAACACAAAAGCAGATAAAGAAGCCCATACTCCATAACTTTAAGGATACTTTCCCCAATTTGACCAATGCTTCATTAGCTAGAACTTGGTCATTTGACCATCTAGATGTAAAAGGAAGTGGAAAAGTAAATATTATGTGTGTGGAACTCAAGTGCAAAGCTAAAATTCTGGTCAACCAATAGTGAGGGAACAGAGTGGCATGAACAGATCTGGAGATGTGTCAAAAATGACCAGAGATTTAGGGGAGTCAAGGGCAGGGGGCCTAGACAACTTCCCTGGCATGGTTTCACTCCCCTTAGAAAGGCCCTACCAATGCTGGAGCCAAGGATAGTATCTGAGTTTGAAAGATGTTCCTGAGAATGCACTATGTCCATGCTCGGCATGATGTCTACGGGTCTCAGAATTTCCCACAATCCTCCATGAGGAAATATGGATGTATTGGGTTGGGCCGTGAACTTGCAGAGGTCCAGAGTTAGGATAAGGATGCAATGGTGCACGAATCCTCTGAGACCAGAGGTATGGCAGATAAATAAGTGAGAATGGACTGTTTGTCTCCTCATGGGGCCACAGCTGCCAGTCCTCATGTGGATACTGGATGTATCCACAGTCCCTGTGTGGATCTGACCCTCCCCCACCATGTCTTCCTACTGCCCTGAGGACACAGAGAACCTCCTCACACACAGATACCATCCCAGCGGGGAGCAGGGAGGAGGAGCGGAAACCCCAAAAGACTAAGCATTTATCTGAGAGAAATTAGTTATCAGAAAGCGGTGACTTCAACTGGCAAAGACTCTCACTCTAAAACTTGGCAAGGTAACTTTTCTCTCTTCCTATGTGCCAGAGTTGTGAGTGTGTGTGGGAGGAGAGCGGCAGAGGAGAGAAAGCCTCTTGAGAAGGCTTAGAGGAATTAAGGCAAATAAAGACGCCAATTTTTTCATTAAGCATCTGAGAAATAGCTTGAATGACTTTGCTATTGTGTGTATGGACATAAAACCAAACTCGTAACACCAAATCATTTATTTTTGCATTTACTCTTATAAGGCTGCAAAATGAGTGAAAATTCAAATTATTTGATAGTTTACATTTTGTGTCTAAATGTGGAATTTAGCTGTATATCATTCTGAAGATTTGACCTTAGGGAGAGACCATTCATACAAAAGATCTTGTTAGCAAGTGATAGCTCTTTTAAAATTGAAACTAGAAAAGATTAAATTGAATGGTCAAGAGAATTAGCCTCCCACAGAACAGGTGCTTTCCAGTCATTCAGGCATGTGAAATTCATGCAGATGCTCTCAGAACCTCTTTTGATGTACCAGATAAAAACACCAGCATGGGACATTAGACATTTCAGCTACACAGCATCCCTTTTATCAAAAGGAGTATTCAAATGCACTTCAGATCTACTGATTTCTGAAGCTACCAAAAGAATTTGTTTTCTTCTTTCAGTGTTAAATCCAGACTCACTGACTCCGGACAGAAAGCAATTATATGGGGGATACTGAATTGCTATTGCAGGCAATTTAGATAAAACCAGGGTGCACGTGGCATGCACTCATGCTCACACACCCCCACACGCAAAACCCAGGAAATACTAATGCCGTGAGCACTGTATTAATTCCTGTACAAAACTACTCAGACAACTTGCATAGGTTTGTCCCTGGAACAAGATGACAGTCTTTTCACCTAGAAAACTACGGTTGAAAAAAAAAATAGTTTGTTGATTTAGCAAAATATTGGGATCATATTTTCCAGGTATTTGTGGAGTTCAGGCTGACTAGCTGACATCCCTATAGTATTTAAGTATTTGAAGCCATTGCCACCAAACTACTTGTAAACCTGTAGGGAAAGCTATGAAAGAAGACTGCTCTCCTCTGCTTTATTTTGATTAAAAATTGTTTTAAAATATGATATTTAATTAGATAAGAATTTCTGTCCAGTGCCTTTCTTCCTGGGCTTGGCCCCACTAACCAGGCTGGTTGCCCTACATGTCCTTGGGTTGACACAGATTGGCAGCACGAACCTTAAACTGTTGTAAACACCCATAAAACGTGGCCTCCTTATATAGTTAGTGATGAGGCCTTGACAAGGTGACATCCATAATCTGATAAGCTAGGGTCAGGAGTCACTTGCTTTTTCTTTGGATGTCAAAGAGCCAGAAGCTTTTAATGTCTTTAATAAGTAAATTACCCAAACATGCACAGCCCTGTTTCACGTATTAACTCATCAGAGGACAAAGTGAACCTGGGGGAAGGCCCTTGAAAGATCAGGGGTTGGTCACCTGGTGTGTTGCAACTCTGAGACCAAATTTTGGTGGGAATCATCCAGATAACTGAGACTGATTTGGGAGAGATGGCACTGAGAGCAGGACCTTTTTATTTTTTTATTTTTACTTTTTTAAGGACCTTTTTAAAGCAAAGTGTCACAGAGCACAATTTTAAGTGAATGGTTAGACTGAAATTAAAAGACCTTTGCTTCTTGAAAGAAAAGCTATGGCAAGCCTAGACAGCATATTAAAAAGCAGAGATATTACATTACTGACAAAGGTCCATATAATCAAAGCTATGGTTTTTCCAGTAGTCATGTATGGATGTGAGAGTTGCCAAAGAATTCATGCTTTTGAACTGTGGTGTTGGAGAAGACTCCTGAGAGTCCCTTGGACTGCAAGGAGATCAAACCAGTCCATCCTAAAGGAAATTAGTCCTGAATATTCATTGGAAGGACTGATGCTGAAGCTGAAACTCCAATACTTTGGCCATCTGATGTGAAGAACTGACTCATTTGAAAAGACCCTGATGCTGGGAAAGACTGAAGGTGCGAGGGGAAGGGGATGACAGAGGATGAGATGGTTGGATGGCATCACCGACTCAATGGACATGCTGAGGGCCAGGGAGGCCTGGAGTGCTGTGATCCATAGATATGAGTCTGAGTGAGCTCCAGGAGTTGGTGATGGACAGGGAGGCCTGGCATGCTGCAGTCCATGGAGTAAAGAGTGACTGAACTGAACTAGATGTTTTTCCATTGTTGAAAATGTCTATACTAACTTGATCAACTATAGGCATAGACTCATGAAAATTGGTTATAATCATGAAATAGAGCAATACTTCTGTAGTTTTCTATCTCATGTGACTTTCTATAATTGGCCTTGCATAAATCACACTGAAAAAATAAGTTTCTGAACATTTTTTCCCCGAGACTTACTCATCAAATATATTTTCCCCACAGGAATATCCAGTATCATCTAAGTGGATAATTAACATTCAAGGTGCTAAGACCATGTCCACATGATGAAAAGTGTTTTGGAAAGGAATAAATGAGTGCATTACTAATGATTTTTTTTTCCATTACAAAAAGTCACTGTATTATGCTGTTCAGACAGTCCATTGTCCGATAATGCATTGATAAATGGAGGAATAGACAGTCACATTAAGAACATCAGAACATCATTTGCAATTCTCAAAGTCGGTATTCAGAATCAACAAGCTATGAAATTTCTCTCCACATTAGAGGTATTAACCCAACCAAAGGAGCAGCCGCCATTTGCTCAATTGGAGGCAGAAAAACAAAAGATATAACTCCGTTCTCAGGATCTTTTAGAGCAGGGAAGTGTTTTTCAAACTACTTTTGCTGAGACCCCACAGTAAGTAGATTTTACATTGCAAATCAAATGCAAAAGTTATCAATGTAATGTTTACTTTGCTACCAGCAAAGCACACCTGTTTTCTGTTGTATTCTATTTCACTTTGAACAGAAACACTAGTTAGAAACCACACACTGATATCTCTCATTTCAGTTCAGTCACTCAGTCAAGTCCGGGTCTTTGCGACCCCATGGACTGCAGCACGCCAGGCCTCTCTGTCCATCACCAACTGCCGGAGCTTGCTCAAACTCATGTCCATCAAGTTAGTGATGCCATCCAACCATCTCATCCTCTGCTGCCCTCTTCTCTTCGTGCCTTCAGTCTTTCCCAGCATCAGGATCTTTTCAAATGAGTCAGTTCTTCGCATCAGGTGGCCAAAGTATTGGAGCCTCAGCTTCAGCATCAGTCCTTCCAATGAATATTCAGGACTGATTTCCTTTAGGATTGACTGGTTTGATCTCCGTGCAGTCCAAGGGACTCTCAAGAGTCTTCTCCAACACCACAGTTCAAAAGCATGAATTCTTCGGCACTCAGCTTTCTTTATGGTCCAACTCTCATATCCATACATGACTACTGGAAAAACCATAGCTTTGTTTATACAGACCTTTGATATCTCTAATAGGAAGCTATGACCCACAGTTTGCAGCAGAGTAGTTACAGACAGTCTATATTTTTTGATGAATATGGGTGACAGATATGGAGCTTTCATGAAAATTTATATTCATAAACTAGGTGGACCCTCAGGACAGTGTGGCATGTGATAAGGGCTTGATCAAAATCTGATGAAATAATTAATGGGACATAGTAGAAAAGAAGGTGCTATGGATATGTCATAGCAGACTAGCCAAACTATTAGAGGGGTGACCTAATTTGAGCAAATATTTTAGACTGTTAAGGAAAATGGCAACTGGTGTGCCTGTAAGTGCCATATATTTTCTATGAAAAATAGAGAGACATGGAGGGTAGTTTAAAACCTTTTGTGAGAAGAAGATTTGGATTTGAATCCCAGAATCTCCACTCATCCCCTTTGTAAATACGCATACATGCTCCAGCTCATCTGAGCCCTCATTTTCTGGCCTTTAATTTTGGGATGTTATATGTGACCAGGTTATGAGTTGAATTTCTAACACTGCATAGAATAAACATTACAAGGCCTTACATGTAGCAAGTGCTTTATAAATATATCAGTAAAAATATTTTGGGTGTCAGATATTGGCTAAGTCCTTTGTTTTTAGCCACCATCTGGCTTTAGCATTCTATCATGCTAATGCTTCAGAACATCTCACCAGGCACTGCCCTACCTGCCCTGCCCAAACTGAGAAGTGAAGTGTTAGTTGCTCAGTCATGTCCAACTCTTGACGACCCCATGGACTGTAGCTGCTCTGTCCGTGGGATTCTCTAGGCCAGAATACTGGAGTGGGTGGCCGTTCCTTTCTCCAGGGGATCTTCCCAACCCAGGGATCAAACCTGGCTTTCCTGCATTGCAGGCAGATTCTTTACTGTCTGAGTCACCACTTTTGCACAAACTGATAACTAGTAGATACTCAGGATGCCTCCACCTTTGTAACTGTTGAGGACCCAAGGGAGCCCTGTGGAAATGATGGCCAAGTGTCTCTAAGGTAGGAGACACAGCCCTGAGCCATGCTAGCTATGACAGCAAGCCGGTACACTCCAAGTCAGAGTATAACAGGATATTATCATGTCCCTTTTATTTGTTTTTTTTCTTGGGGGGGGGGAGAATTTTTTAAAATTGAAGTGTAGTTAATTTAAAACTTTGTAGTAGTTTCTGGTGTAGATTAAAGTCATTCAGTTTTTTATGTATATTTATATATTCTTTTTCATTTTCTTTTTCTTTATAGTTTATTACAAGATACTGAATATAGTTCCCTGTGTCATAAAGTAGGTCCTTGTGGTTTATCTATTTTATATATAGTAGTGTATCTGCTAATTCCAAATACCTAATTTATCCCACCTGCACCCGCTATCTCCTTTGGTAACCATACACTTGTTTTCTATGTCTGTGAGTCTATTTTTGTTTCGAAAATAAGCTAATTTTTATCATATTTTAGATTCTATGTAAAGTGTTATTGTTTGCTTTTCTCTGACTTTCTTCATTTAATATGATAATCTTTAATTCAGAAAGATACATGCACCCCAATGTTCACTGTTTATAATAGCCAAGGCCTGGGAGCAGCCTTAGTATACACTGACAGATGAATGGATAAAGAGGATGTGATATGCCTCATAAATATACAATGGAAGACTACTTAGACATGAAAAAGAATAAAATAATGTCATTTATTTTGGGTGCATGTGTTCAGGAGAACAGAAAAGAATTGAGATAGTATGACGTGCCAAGTTTGGAAATGCATGGAGATGACCATTACCAGGTTTTCAGGGGCACAGGGGAGCATTCAAAAAAAGAAAGCTGTGGGTAGCTTGTGCTTTCATTATTATTATTAATCAAATATTTAGTCAACACTAAGTCTAATACTACATATTAAACTAATACTTAGTCATCAAAAATTCCAGATTGAACACCCTCCCACTATACTTTTATTTCTTTCTTCTCTTCTTCCTTTCCTTCCCAATTATCTCTTTTTCATTAGCCATAAAGTTAAAAAATATATAATACTATCAACTGTAAATGAGTACACTTATATTCAGCTTTATTTTCACTTATGTGTCTAACTGGGTGTTCTTTTAAGTAAGAAAGTTAAAAGTTTCAAACTTGTCATTAGAGAATTCTTAATAAAGTGATTCTGTATTTGTGTTCTAGTACCTATCATACACACAATTTACATTGATTCTTGTTAAATTTTAAGTCCCACTGCATATTATTATGAGCGACTTCACTTTCATCTTTCACTTCCATGCATTGGAGAAGGAAATGGCAACCCACTACAGTGTTCTTGCCTGGAGAATCCCAGGGATGGGGGAGCCTGCTGGGCTGCAGTCTTGGGGTAGCACAGAGTCGGACACGACTAATGCGACTTAGCAGCAGCAGCAGCATAAGAGTGTCATGCACAGAAGGATTTTAGTTTTTAATTTCACTTAGTAACAAAATATAATTTAATAGGTACAAATTTACCTGGGTTTGTATAGAAATGTTTAATTCTTATCAATAATTTTGCAATGATTTAATGTTGAAAGTGTAAAGAATAAGAGAGTTCTATTGTAGGTTTCCAAAGGACATATCTTTCCATACTTGAGATTTCAAGCAAAAAAAAGAAGCACAGAAGTATCTATTGCAATGCCTGCAATAGTCAACAAAAATTTCATGATATAAACAGGAAAGATTTGTAAAATGAATAGTAGGGACTTGGATGTCTCTGCTATAAATTCTTGATAATGATGGTCAGGAACAGTACTTTTCAAATGTTGGTATACTGTCAGTCAGTACCTCTCAAGTTTTGACATACTTTGAATTTACTCAAGGTGTTTGTTAATAGCACAGATTTGGGGAACCACCCTCAGAGATTCTGATTCAGAAAGTTTGAGATGGGGCCGAGGTGTTATTTATAAGCACTGCAGGCAATTTTTCTGGTTATACCTTGAAAACCTGGTCTGAGATGATTCAGATGATTTTGCCTTTACATATTTCAAATGTAACCGAAGTGGTACACCTGTTTTTAGCACTCCATATTTACTCTAACAAGCACAAAGAAGTAGAAATTCCAGGCAACATGCCAATCTGTATATTTTACTTTGCTTTTCATGTTCATTGTACACCATAAAAAATACCCTAATTGCCTTTACTGAGTTTTCTGAAGGATCTCCCAGTTCCACATGTACCCAAATACCACCATGCACATAGATCGTTTGGAGCATCATTTCTTAAAACAAATATTGATCTTTACATGCTGGGAGAATTATCATAATAATGAGAATCACTAAATAGTAAGAAAGAAATTTGTGAAAGCAGCCAACATAGATTCTACAAGATTAAAAAGAGGATCTAGCCAATATTTTATAATGCCTATAAATGGAGTATAACCTTTAAAAATTGTGAATCACCATATTTTATGCTGCTGCTGCTGCTAAGTCGCTTCAGTCGTGTCTGACTCTGTGCGACCCCATAGACGGCAGCCCACCAGGCTCCCCCGTCCCTGGGATTCTCCAGGCAAGAACACTGGAGTGGGTTGCCATTTCCTTCTCCAGTGCATGAAAGTGAAAAGTGAAAGTGAAGTTGCTCAGTCGTGTCCAACTCTTAGCGATCCCATGGACTGCAGCCCACCAGGCTCCTCCGTCCATGGGATTTTCCAGGCAAGAGTACTGGAGTGGGGTGCCATTGCCTTCTCCACCATATTGTATACTTGCAACATATTTGTATAGCAACTATACTTCCACAATAAGACTAATGATAAAATTAAAAAATAAAAAGAGACTAGCACCTTGAACACACTGCAGAGTCTAGAGTCCTTCATTCAGCAGTGACAGCACTCTGTAGGGTAAGGAAATATTTCTGGCCAACTCCAAGGAGATGTTTGCAAAATGGATTGCAAGCTGGTACTTCCCTGGTGGTCCAGTGGTTAAGAATCTACCTTCCAATGCAGGGGATGTGAGTTTGATCCCTGGTCCAGGAACTAAGATCCCACATATCTCAGGGCAACTAAACCTGGGCTCCACAACAAGAGAAGCCCCTACCAGCTACAAGTAGAAAATGCTGACCCACTGCAATGAAAACCCAGTAGAGCAAAACAAAAAAGGAGAAGAAATGGGGTGTAAGGTGTCTTGTAATGACTTAACACCATAAAGACATTCCATTCTATACAGAAGTTCTGTATTCTTTTATATACTAAAAGGTCACCTGGACAGTGGTCCATTAGCCAGGTGGTTAAGTGACCTCTTCTATCGTCCTTCTTCCTCTGGTCCTTCTATTAAGTCTTTGATTTGGGGAAGCGTGTCCCATGCGAAGGGAAAGGCTTACTTCCTGGACAGTTCTCTGTCCTCTTTCTCCTCCTACTCCATCTGATTTTCCATTTTCTCACGTCCAGCCCCAGAAGCATCATGAAAACATCCACAGTGTCTTTTTTCCCTCCCCTTCTCTAGCCTGCTCTGCAGAGTGACACAGCCTTGGATAAGATGCCAAGGAAAGTCTGGAGATGGTTTGCCATGGAAATGAATCATTGAAGACACAAAGGATTGAAACAAGATTTATGTCTCACATACCCGTAACTTTGTCTTTCCCCAAAATAATAATGACAATCAGGAAACTTACATAATGTCTGTGAATTTCTAGGACAAATGAACTTATGTCTATAAAATGCTCTACAATTCATAAGCCTGTAGGGAAGTATAATTAGGCATTGTTATTGTTGTCATTGTTCCTGTCATAGCTGTTGTGTGAGCAGTGAAGTCTTAAGACAACTAAAAGGATTTAGGTTGGGGGAGCAAAAGGAGGGTACCTGGATGACGGCTGCTGTTCGCTTGGTGGTAAGCCTCAAGAAGCTAAGCCTTCAAGTCATCTAAGTGGCCCAGTTAACAATGAGAATCCTTCCCAGGTTTTGGTTCAGGATCAAAGCATCTTCTGAAAGCCAGCTCTTAGAGCTTCTCTCTGATCTTCAGAGTCCTGCCCTTGGCCTCGGGGGCTCTTCTCTGATGCCACCCTTCCATCAAGCCCCTTCCTTTTCACTGTGCCCTGCCCAGCCCCTTCCCTGTACTGTTTGATGAGGTTCCTGCCAGGACCCAAGAGACTACTCTCAACATGATTATTAAAACAGGGGGAGAAAATTAGGAGAGGAAAAGGCAGGAGAGAAGTCCCTCATTTCTGTATTCCCATGCCAATTCTTTGAAACCTCAATACACATTCCATATGTTGACTAAGCTTCGATCAATTGTTCACACATTAGAACAGTGATTATCTCCAAGTGTATGGTTTATAGATCTTGGAACAGAACAAGGGTGGGTCTTGGTTTGTACGGGAATATGCACTCTGAGATCAACCCACCAACTCGGTAACAAGTGTGTAGGGCTTAACTCTATTCACAAATAGAGATACTCTGAGATCTGACTAAAAAGAGCTAAAAACAAGGAAGAACAGATCCTGAAAATGACAGCAGTCTCTTTAATGCCAAGCAAGAAGCTGTAAACATTGAAAGGACATACACAGTGAACTCTGCTCAATATATGTGGAGTTTTTTCATGCATGAAACTTGCTTCTTAAGAAATAATAGACCCACTTAGAGATCACTCTTGATGATATTTTCTTTGGCTTTGGCAAAACTTTAGGCTTTTCTGCAATCGTGTCCTAAGAAATATACCTCATTAAAAATGTACAACTAACGCGTGCATGCATGCTAAGTCGCTTCAGTCGTGTCCAACTGTGCGACCCCACAGACGGCAGCCCACCAGGCTCCTCAGTCCACAGGATTCTCCAGGCAAGAACACTGGAGCGGGTTGCCATTTCCTTCTCCAAAACTAATAGGTACTGCTGTATTCTTGTCGGGCTTCCTTGGTGGCTCAGATGCTAAAGAATCTGACTGCAGTGCAGGAGACTGGGTTAGATCCCTGGGTCAGGAAGATCTCCTGGAGAAGAAATGGCAACCCCCTCCAGGATTCTTGCCTGGAGAATCCCATGGACAGAGGAGCCTGGTGAGCTATAGTGCAGGGGGTTGAAAAGAGTCGGACACGACTGAGCAACTACCACCTCACTCTTGTCACAAAGCAATACATCATCAGTGAAGAAATACTACAGAAGTAAAGTGAATAAAAAGAAAATATGAACTCAAAAGTGTGATTCTAACATCCACACTGACCTCTTCTAACATTTTAGAGAACATTTATAAATATACCACACATATATTTTAGAGAAATATTGAATCATATTGAAATACGCTAGTGTAATCTTTTTTATTTAGATATAGCACAAATCTCTTTCCATGTCCCGTATGTTATAATGATTAAAGTAAAAATGTATAGTATTTTGTTTTATGGTGGACTATTTTTAAAAATCTCATCTTCCATTTTGGAATTTTGGCTATTGTTAAATTTTCACAACTTTATATTCTTATAATTCAATTGTATTAAAGTATATTTATATACTTTGGATGAGAAATTATCAGGTATTTAAATTATTTTGAGTACTATATCAAAGAGATAGTACTCTCATGTTTACTGCAGCATTATTTACAAGAGCCAAGATATGGAAACAATCTTAGGTCCCACCAATGGATGAATGGATTAAAGAAGTTGTAGCGTGCGCACACACACATGCACACTCAGATAGTATTCAGACACTAGGAAGAAGGAAATCCTGACATGTGTGACAACATGGATTGACCTTGAGTTTATTATGCTAAGATAATTCAGATAAATGCTGTACAATATCAATTACATGTGAAATCTAAAAAAAAAAGTCAAACCCATAAAAAAGAGAATAAAATGGTAGTTACCAAGGGATGGAAGGTGGGGGGATGGGAAAGATGATGTTTACGGTACAAACTTGAAATAAATAAAAAGTCCTAGAGATCTAATGCATATTATAGTGAATATAGGGAACTATGTAAATGTTCTATATAAATAAACTTGCCAAGAGACTAGAAATTATTTGCCACAATGGAAACCACATTACAATTTATAAATAAATCAATGTATTGCACATCTTAAATTTACCCAATGTTATAAGTCAAATATATTTCAATTAAAAATTTTCCTGTATTAATGATGAAAAATAAATTATTTTGAGCAAGTGACATTGGTTTTCTAAGTCTACTGGTCTGATCAAGTTGTCTGGACAATTTAGATGGTAAGATGCCAGAACACCTAATTATTTCAGTCAATGGGAAGAAACAACTGTTCAAACCAGGGCGTGATGTTATCTTTTTCCCCTCTTAAATGGGAAGACATTAAATTCTTAGGATAGCTTACAATCTCATCCTGCCTTATGTGTGACAGAAAGTGCTAACTGACAGAAGACACAGGTCAGCAGCAGGCTTTCATTTCTCAGATGCCAAACGAGAAAGAATTCCTCGCATTAATTTTCTCAGTGAAGTCTGCAGTTCTCCAATAATTTCTCAAGTAAGTCCTGTTAGGGGCTAAACTCATTGCCCTACTAACAACCTGAGTGAGGAATTGCTAGATGCAATGTTAGTAAAGACGTAAAGCAATATAATATTGCCTATAGTAGAACAGCAATAAGAGTTTGGCAGATGGAATTGAAGACTAAATTGTATTTCAGGGTCCTTATGGAATCCTTTCTGGACAAGAGTAAACTAACGCAACTGTAGAGCAGAACTGGTCACTGTTAATTCAGCGAAATTAGCATCCAAACGTACTGAATTTTTCACTCTTCAGCCATCTATGCCGTCATTTTCAAGGTAGGTTTATTTGATAGAAAACAATGAATGGGAATTAGAAAAAGTGAAGTGAAAACCTTTGTAATCCAAGATTGTGAGTGAATGTTTATCGATGCCCCAAAGAACAGTTTTATACAGACTCCATCTGATTAGATGGGGATTTATACATAGCACAGATCTGTTTATAGTCACATTAAGAGAGAAAAAAAGAGAAAGCAACGATGTAGGTGCAGCGCCAGCTGTTCCATACGTGGCCACCATTATTTCCACATTAGCACCTGTTGAATTAGAGGTATTAACGCTAGTTGATATTGAATGGGCATCTATTTAGTGGAGTGCTTTTAGATGTGGACATGGTAGGGTAAGGAGCCGTATTAATAGACCGGGATATATCTTAAAAGTCATGGAAAGTTGTCCTCACAAATGTTTTCTAACAGATGAAACAAGCTGCGGGGAGGGATGCCTCAGAGAACCTCAGAACAGTTTTAGGATGGATGCTTTCAGAAGTCCTAATTTACCCAAGCAGCCACTGCTGACCACCTTCTGACTTTGCAGTCCCGGCAGCTGACCCTGAGTGTCAGTCCTGGGTGCGACTTCAAGGCTACGTGGACTCACGTAAAGAGAGGGCATTTCGTTCAAACGGTGAATATCACAACCTTGCTTTTTAAGTACAACTCCAGAGAGGTTAGCCTGCTCTTTTTGGCTTTTGACTGGAGTTTGTGGGAGGTTGGTAGTTATCAAAATTTGTATTAAAAATTTAGGAAAATTTCTATTTATCACTTGTGTTTCCATAGCCAACAAGTTTATGATTTGATTATTTATAATGTTTACAAGACAATAAAAAAGAGAATACCATTAGACATAGGTAACATTTGAATAGAGAATGTGGAAATCTTAGCTCTTAGATCTTTGCTAAGTCATTTGCTTCAATTTCTCTATCCTTATTAATAAGATTATGACACTTCAGGGGCTTCCCAGATGGCACTAGTAGTAAAGAACCCTCCTGCTAATGCAGGAGACATAAGAAACACAAGTTCAATCCCTGGGTCAGGAAGATTCCCTGGAGGAGGGCATGGCCTCCCACTCCAGTATTCTTGCCTGGACAGTCCCATGGACAGAGGAGCCTGGTGGGCTACAGTCCATTGGGTCACAAAGGTCAGACATGACTGAAGCACGCAGGCATAACACTTTAGATCAAAGTGCTTTCGATGATCTCTGAATTAGGAATTAAGGAGAGAGAGAGATGCAGAAAAGAAACTGCCTTTTCAGATTACTACTTTCTCTGTCCTCATTTAGGCACTACCAGAGTTTTTGGTATCACATTAAATTTAAAGACATATAAAATTTACAACAATCTTTGGTAATCAAAGTGACTTTTTTGACAAGTGAAAGTGAAAGTCATGTCCAACTCTTTGTGACCTCATGGACTGTCCATGGAATTCTCCAGGCCAAAATACTGGAGTGGCGCCTTTTCCTTCTCCAGAGGCTCTTTCCAACCCAGGGATTGAACCCAGGTCTCCTTCATGGCAGACGAACTCTTTATCAACTGAGCTATCAGGGAAGCCCATTTTGACAAGTGAAATGCTTCCAAATAATTATGAAAACTTTCCCTGTTACAGCATGAGGAATTAAGCCTTTTCTTTCTTCATGCACCCTTATTCCACTTCCTACTCCATTTGAGCTTTGCACCCTGCTTAAGCTTCCCAGATAGATCAGCTGGTGAAGAATCTGCCTGCAGTACAGGAGACCCCGGTTCTATTCCTGGGTCAGGAAGATCCCCTGGAGAAGGGATAGGCTACCCACTCCAGTATTCTTGGGCTTCCCTTGTGGCTCAGCTGTTTAAGAATCTGCCTGCATTGTAGGAGACCTGAGTTTGATCCTTGGGTTGGAAAGATTCCCCTGAAGAAGGGAAAGGCTACCCACTCCAGTATTCTAGCCTGGAGAATTCCATGGACTGTAGAGTTCATGGGGTTGCAAAGAGTTGGATACAACTGAGCCACTTTCACTTTCTTTCAACCTAGCTTAAAGACTCTTAGCAGCATCTGGCAGCTTTATAGCAGGTATATCAGGACCGGGACTGCCTGGAGAGCTTGTTACACAGGGTGGACACAGGTTGCTGGGCCTACCCCCAAAGTTCCTGACTCAGCAGTCTTGTGGTGGGCTGAGAATCTATATATCTGGTCAGATCTTGGTTGATACTGAAGCTGCCAGTCCAGGAACACTTTGAGAACTATTGCTTTGAAGAATTTCAGTTTTGTATTCTTACATGTTTTACTCTATTCAAATACATGTGCATCAACCTCACAGTTTTAAGAGAAAGCTGATACAGCAGAAAGATGTGATTATTGCTCACTAAGGTACCGCTTTCTTACTAAAGTTACACATTCCTGATTTGTGTCCTTTCCGATAAGTGATTTTATTGATATCCAGCTATTGGCTTGAATGCCTCACTTGGGAGAGTGTTACTTGTGATGAGAAATCATCAGCAAACAGCAGGGGGAGGTTCTGTTTAAAATATTAAGGGACAAGGAATTCCCTGGAAGTCCAGCGGTTAGGACTCTTCCACTTCGGGGGACATGGATTCCATCACTGGTTGGGAAATTAAGATCTTGCATGGTGTGTGGCACAATGAAAAAAAAAAAAAAAAAGATTTTATGGGACAGCCACTATGGAGAACAGTATGTGTGCTCAATCACTTCAGTCGTGTCTGACTCTTTGACTCTCATTGACTGTAACCCACCAGGTTCCTCTGTCCATGAGGTTTCCCAGGTTAGAATACTGGAGTGGGTTGCCATACCCTCCTCCAGGGGATCTTCCCTACCCAGGGATCAAACCCATCTCCTGCATTGCAGGCAGATTCTTTATCACTAAGCCACCAGGGAAGCCCTATGTAGAAGAGTATAGAGAGTCCTTAAAAAACTAAAAATAAAGCTAACATATGATCCAGCAGTCCCACTCCTTCCTGGGTATATATGTGGAGAAAACTATAATTTGAAAGATACATGCTTCCCAGTGTTCACTGCAGCACTAACTTAAAACAGCCGTGACGTGGAAGCAACCTAAATGTCCATCAGTGGAGGAATGGATAAAGAAGTTGTGGTATGTTTATATGTACAATGAAATATTACTCAGCTATAAAAAATAATAATGCCATTTGCAGCAACATGGGTGGACCTAGATATTGTCAGGCTAAAGTGAAGTAAGTCAGAGGAAGATCATATAATAGCACTTATTTGTGGAATCTAAAAAAAAATGATACAAAACAAACTTACATAGACAACAGAAATAGACCCACAGACATAGAAAACAAACTTATGGTTACCAAATGGGAAAGTTGGGGGAGGGATAAATTAGAAGTCTGAGATTAACATTTACACACTTATATATACAAAATAGATAACGAACAATTATCTGCTATCTTTAGCACAGGGAACCATACTCAATATTTTGTAATAATCCATAAGGGAGAAAAATATGAAAAAATAGACGTATACATATGTATAACTGAATCACCAGAATCTCATGCAATATTGCAGGTCAACTATTCTTCAGTTTAAAAAGCTTTTATAGTAATTTATAATTTGCTGAATGAATATAGAAGTAAATTAATTACATCCTTTTGAAGCCATATGTTTGGTTATTCACCAGCACCGCTCTCATTTTCATCACCATCTCCACTGTGAAAAGAAAATTAGGAGGAAAACTGCTTTCTTCACCTACTCCTCTCCCTTAGCATTTCGCTTTTCCCTAAGACCTATGGAACTTTTATCCTCAAGAAACGTAGGGGGCAAAGAAGAGCAGAAATCACCATCCCCATGGTCTAGATGAAGGAATGAGGTTCAGAGAAGGGTTTTTTTAAAATGCCACTAAACTAATAAAAGGCCACATGGGACTGAAGCAAGACTTTGGAGTCCCAGGGTGAGTGAGGTCTTTCCTGAATAGGCCTTCACTCTCGTTGCCAAGACGAACAAAGGGTTACACGCCAGGAGCAGCTGTCTGCTTGACACTGACCTGGGCGGTAGTGAGAAGGAATCAGCTGTTAGGGCTATGCGATCCTCCAAGGACACTGATCTCTGCAGCCCTGCAATCAAGAACTTGGAACACCTGTGGAGCCCTACTTCACCCGGGGGCCAGCACACCTGTCAGCTACTGTCTTTCCACACTCAGATCCGGGCAACAAACCAGAGCGTCTCAGGTAAAGCCCCTCCTAGGACCACATGCTTGAAAAGTCCTTGTTTCTGCCTTCCTTGTCATCTTACCACTTTTCTTGCCTAGAATCTAATCATTCCCTCCTCTGCCTCTCTGCGTCTTAGAATGGAGTTTGCTGACTTAAAGCCTGGACCACTTGCTCTGTGATGAGAGCTTGGAAAGAGCCTGGCCTGTTTCATTAGCATCCATGGGTCATTTAAACTCATCCCACCAATGCTGGGACTTCATATGTACTTGCAGAATGAATGAATGTTATCCAGAAGACAGAGTCAGATTGCCGGTTGACATGCAACTGGTGATCTGGCTCTTTGATATGCAACAATGATTTTGTGTGCCTATCCTTTGGTGGTGCCTTGCTTCTCACACTGTTCGCTGAACCCAGGGAAGAGAAGGCACAAGTGGGGAAGCTGGAAGAAAACTTGAGGAGCTGTAGGAACTGCAGACATATTTCCCTCTCTGGGCAATAGCACAAGGGGTTTTCTCAGGTGGGACTTATATATTTGTACAGAGCAAGAGAGGCTCCTGGCTAAGCGGGTACAATGTGATGCACATTCCTAGTGCCACAAGTGATCTCAGCTGTTACACAACCATGCAGAGTCATTGTTCAGAGAACACGGGGTGAGAGGACATGAGGGTGTGGGGTGAGAGAACCTCAACGAGGCCATCTTATTAATTTCCCCAAATTCTTTTGTATTGGGGTGTGTTGATGTAGGGAACTCATATAGTCTCTGCCCTTCAAAGATTTTAGTAGGGAAGACAGACTAGTAAACAAGTGATCATCGTGTGTCCAATGGTATGAGATCTAATAGGAAAAGCTCTTATGACCTCTTGACTGTCTTACACAGAATCACAAGACATTCCAGAGGGCTCAGTTCTAGCTGATACTGCAATCTGAATTTTTGTCTCCAAGGCCCAGTTTTAGTTAAGAATTCACTGCCTTTGCCTGTTTCTTGCTCTACCTAGCTCTGTCCCAGGCCTTATTTGGCCTTGGGTGTGAGCCTTACTTGCCTCCAGGCATAATTTCAGTCCTATATAGTGCCACCAGCATCAGCAGGTAACTATAGCAGTTGTCTAGACCTGTCTGTCTTGGAGAAGGAAATGGCAACCCACTTTAGTATTCTTGTCTGGAGAATTCCATGGTCAGAGGAGCCTGGGGGCTACAGTCCATGAGGTCACAAAAGAGTTGGACATGACTGAGCACGCATGAGCACACAGACTTGTCTGTAAGTTAAAGCTGTAACTCTAAACTTGGAAAGCCAAGGAAGCAGCAGCAAATCTTCCCTTTCAGAAATGACCAGTCATTCTGTTGAAGGAACCTGGATGGATTTGCAGCCTCTCTTGAATCTTCTGGAACAGAAGGTGTGAGAGAGATCTAGGGTCCAATTAAAACTGTCTCTAAATGGAGGCCAGAATTTCATAGGTCAATAAAAGTTGACCCAGAAATATTGCATCATTGTTCTGTTTTCTCAACTTTGGAAGAAAACCTGTCAGTCTAAAAACAAGAGTATAGCAGAAGATCTAGGTGTGTTTGGCAAACATCATTGAACATCTTTTCCCTAAATAAAATGCCACTCTTTAGAAATAGCTGAATTCTAGAAACATCTGATGGTACTTTTTGGCATTAATAAGAAGTTTGGCCCTTAAGGAAAGGTTAATTTACTTGAGATGAAACCACAGCTATTCCACTTCCTATCACTCTCTCCGGAAAACCCTGCAGTCTGGGATCCTCCGGGCAGGTGTCATTTACATTTTTTATCTCTCTGTCATCAATTCTGAGATTCCAGTGGTCATGTTCAGACATAACTTACCAGATGAGTTATTTCATTCAGAAACATCTTAATTTTCAATGACACGTTGAATCTCCAAATCTGTGCCAAGGAGAATTCTCTATTTTGACATGTTCATTCTGGTTGAGTAAATTTAATGTTTAAGAAATCAATTCAAAAGTTAAAAATGATGTGTTCTTTTCATTGGATTTTTTCTGTCTGAGCCAGGAAGACTCTTTCTTTCATTACCCTTTCTGGCATATACAGACTTTTAATTTCTATTTTCAGTGTTTGTAAACTATAATGGAAGAAATGTGTCTCCTGTGGAATCTGAGTTGGGAATGAAATTTGTGAGAACTTTGGGGACATTGGCAGGGATCTTCCCAAGAGGCAGAGCAGAATGGATCTGTGTTTAGAGCCTATTTCAGCTACTTACTGGAGAAGGAAGTGGCAAGCCACTCCAGTATCCTTGCCTGCAGAACTGCATAGACAGAGGAGCCTGGTGGGCTACAGTCCAGGGGGGTTGCAAAGAGTTGGACACGACTGAGTGACTGAACAGCAGCCACTTCCTTATGTGATTAACCTCTCCACTGAAAAAGGGGGACTTATATGATCTTGCTTATTGTGTGAAGATTAGTATCTATGAAGGGTCTAGCACAGTGCCTGGCTCATCACAGATGGAGGGGATTGTTATTACTGTTTCCTATTAGCCAAGCAGTCTAGGATACATTTGCCCTAATTCACCTGGGGCTATTCTAATTTCTCTGTTGGGAATTGAAGACCCCAAACAGATCCATCATTTAAGTAAGTGCTTACACAAAGCAGCCTGGTTCATAGCCCTGGGTCACTGTATGAAATGTACTTTCCACTGGGAATATCAACTGCTATGTAGAGTTCTAAACAGTGGAGAGGAAAACAAAACCTACTTAGAAGGTAAAATCTCACAGGTAACAAAATACCTCAGAGGGGGGAAAAAAGGCTGGAGCTAAAAATCAGAGATGTACTATTTTTTGTTCAGTAAATATTTAATTATATAACGTGCTGGATCCTGTGGGGGATATGTGGCTAGTAGATTTAAAAGTTATAGTTACTATTAATACTTTTAATTTTCTTCTTTATACTGCTTCTGCTACTGCTGGTAAGTTGCTTCAGTCATGCCTGACTCTTTGTGACCCTAAGGACTGTAGCCTGCCAGGCTCCTCTGTCCGTTTGATTCTCCATGCAAGAATAATGGAGTGGATTGTTGCTTCCTCCAGGGGATCTTCCTGACCCAGGGATCAAATCTGCAACTCTTATATGTCCTGCATTAGCAGGCATGTTTTTTACCACTAGCCTCACCTCTATAATTGAACTCAATTTAGAAGTCCTCATTCCTTCTCAGTAGCTAGAAGGTAGTATGATGGTTAAATTTTAGAACCAGCTCAATGTCCTAAAGCTAACTGAGTCACTTTTGCTCTGTTCAGTCACCTGTGACTCAGTCTGTGTACAGAGGAGCCCTGGGGGCCATTTTTCTACATTCCTGGGCAAGAACTCATTCTCAGAGATACAGCTGAAATCCTGCTCCACGTCATCATTGAGTGAAGACCTCTGCCCTTATCCTACATGCTGTAGAACTGTCTCTGGTTGGGGCCAAGAAGACTTTTCCAACATGGCTAATGCATATTCAGACTCTATTTTTGCTGGCCCCAAGGACTAGGTGTGAGGCTATTCAATCTGCAATTTGGAAGGTCCAAGCACCATTTTGAGTCTGGTATATAAGAGATATTTGATGCCACTAGTAAAGTGAAGAGAGACATTAATGGATTTGAGATGTCCATCGGGTATTTAGGTAAAAATGCCTGCTAGCCTTCTAAAAGGTGGGCCTGAAACTCCAGAGAAAAGCTAAAAGTAAGGGATGAACATTTGAAAAGACTCTGTTCAGTGATGGCACCTGAAGCCAGGGGACCAGGAAAGATCATCAGGGAAGTGTCAGAGGGTGGAGGGGTGGGGGGATGCTCTTCCCATCTCCTCGTTAGAGGAACTTGTCTCTGCCTGTAGGTCCACCACACCCCAAGTTTAGCATGCCATCCTTATCAAGAGGACTGGGTAGGATGGCTATGCTAGGACTTTCTGCATTGTCTTCTTCTTGATGAAATGGTATCCTGGAGTTCTGGTAAATTATTTCCATTCTGGCCTACTCATGTGTGACGTTCTTCTCCATAGGAAGCAGAAGGTGGCTGGAGAAGAGTTTCATAGTGACCTGGAAACCTGAGTGAGCATGGTGACTGGGCAGTGTTGCGTCAATGGGGCCTGGAAGCAAATATAAGTCTTGTATTTCATGATGCTTTCAGTCATTGATGAGCCAGTTCAAGCTCAACATCCAAGTGTGTACAAGACAAGATGGTAGAAGAAGAGCAAATGGTTAAGTCCAAGAGGGCTGTTAACTATGGAAACTGATAAGTAGTTAAGAGGTGAATGATGGGGAGAAGGGTTATAATGTGAGCTCCGTGAGGTGGTCCTTTCTCTGGCTGATTGCTTGGACTCACTTTACTTACATAAATCCTGGTCTAACTCTTAATCCAATCCCCTAATTCCTTAACTCCTCCAAATCTAGGTTTCTTACAGGGAGGAAGATCATGAAACTTTGGTCATTCGGTGACTTTTTGACCCTTAATTTTCAGGTCATCCTTGCATTTAGTACCTGTCAGTTTAGGCTTTGACCTTGGCCTGTTCTACCTCTTCCCTGACCCCCTTTGATCCCTGCTTGGTTTCATTTGTTGGATTCCCATTGTCAAATGCCTTGCCTAGGACTAATTTCTGTTTCTGGGACTTTCTTTGGGATGACTTTCTTAGCACTGTGGGTACATCTTGTCTTCTGGTGCTTGTTGAGTGAATTTACACTCAATCTTCTTAATATTTGGAGGTCCTGTTGATTCAGTGCACCAACCTTTTCAGGAAGCTACTGTGTGTTGCAATTATCTCTCAAACAGTTTTCAATGTAGGCTTCTAATTCTTATTTTGCAGACCACAAAAATAGGCTCAGAGGGATTCAGACATTTGCTGAAGGTCACACAACTCGGAAGTGCATAGACAGGCACCAGGGTTGATGATCAGATTGGTTTGATTTCAAAGTTCAATCTCTTTCCGTAACTACAGATGGCTTCCCAATGAGGAAGTCAGAGAGGTAACTAAGACTGTGTTCAGGAAGAAAACACAGGGAGTTTCAGATCTTTTTGGTGGTACAGTGCGTGAGTGATTAACCTCAAGAGGGGTAGACTTGCTCACGAATGGGGCAGAGGGAAAGGTCCTAAGTGTGAAGGACGTTGAGGGATTTTTCATTCAAAGTTTCAGAGGAGTTGTCAGCATGAAACTCATCATAAGGGACTAATTCCACTCTTCTAGACTTAAAACCAAGACAAAATGTCATGCTTCCTTTAGAAATGGGTGCTATGAAAGAATATGTACTGGAAAGGTGATTGACGAATTCACCTGGCCTCTAGACAGGATTATGTTATTTCCAGGATGTCAAGACACATATGCTATGTATCTTTGTGGCAAATTTGCCCACCCGATTGTGCCAGTCATCTTGACCACAACCTCCAGGAAGTATGAACTGAACATTTGTGAGAAAAGCACAAATGTCGCCTCTCTGGTTAGCTATGAATAGAAGTGGCTCCACTTTGCTAGTTGTTCCTGATGTAAAGCATCTTTATCCAAACTATAGCTTTCCCTCCCGCCCCAAGTATATGCAGAATAGCTAACATTCTTCCTTTTCCTTTTAGAAGGCGGATTAGTACCACCTGTCTCAGCTAACATTCATGGGATTCAGCAGGAAAAACAGTATTAGGAGAGGAAAGCTCCTTTGAATGCAGTATTTTAGGATTATTTCTTTGGTTGCTAAACTGCTACCTTTGTATTCAAAGGTGATGAGACATTTTCTGGCTGAGAGACAGGCATCTCAGAAAGGTGTCAAGTTAAAAGAGGGCTGATGAAAAGATCGGAGCCAAAGCCTTTGCAGGAGGGTGAGCGATTGATTGCAGGCATTGCTTACATTTTCTTCTCACTGTTACAGTTGAGGGAAGGATTGTGGTCATCACCTTGCTGCCCCATCCCACCCCTTCTTCTATGGAAGGTATTAACCTGAGCTCTCATTCCAACTGGATCTCTGCCATGGAGGCTTCTCAATGGCTTTCTCTGTACAGGCAAATGGGGGATGCCTGGAGGTTCAAAGGTCTGTCACTTAGCAAGGAGTCCTGAAATTTGGCATTCAACAGCATGGCATTATGGGCCAGGCATTTAACCTTTCACTGTCTGCTTTCCCTTTTTTCTAACATGGAAATAATGGAAATCTCTTGCAGGAGCATTGGGAAGATTAATGAGTTAATGTTTTCTGAAGTGCTTTGAGATTCTCAGATGAAAGGTGCTA
The DNA here is from genome assembly GCA_006410635.1 of Cephalophus harveyi. Lineage (NCBI taxonomy): Eukaryota > Metazoa > Chordata > Mammalia > Artiodactyla > Bovidae > Cephalophus > Cephalophus harveyi. Next base: position 8,962 of record SJYT01018861.1, on the reverse strand, counting down.
CATAATAATTATAATAACACTTTGTTCCAACATAGTGCCTTTCTTCCAGGGAGCTCAAACTGCTTTACAAAAATTATTTCATTAATCCTCACAGCATCCCTCTATGGCAGGTAGCAATTATCATCCCCCTTTTTCATATCAGGAACCTGGGGCACAGAGAAATAAATGGATCTGGCCAAGGTCACACAGCAGGTTATTGGTAGAATCATCAGCTGAGTTCAGATCTGATTCATTCATTCACTCATTTGCTCATTCATTAGATATTTACCCACAATTATATGCCAGATACTTGAGCCATTGATAGAGGGTGGCATGATGCAAAGTGAAATAAAAATATATTCTTTGCAATTGAAAAGAGTGGGTTAGTCCACTTGGACAAGCAACTAAATAATTGCAATAAAATATAGGAAGCGTATCATATGATCCAGTAATACAAACAAACATATATCCAGAATAAGCACCACAAAAGAAAGAAATGACTGGCTTTATCAAAGAGATGTTATATGAGTGAGTTTTGAGTGATGAGTCTATCAGTAGAGAAACTGAAGTTGAGGAAACATATCTTAGATAAGAGAATGAAAGAGCATGATAAAACTGGGGAGGGAGACCCACTTGGTATGATGGGAACAAAGGTATTTTGGACAGAGGAGTAACTAAGAAGTATGGAGTTTATGCACGAGGCAGTTAAGAAGCTTCAGAGGTTGTTCAAGGAGAAGAAACGAAGTCAGCTTTATATTTAGAAGGTAGCGCTGATGACTGACTATAAGATGGTTTGGATACGAAATGGGTCTGAGTCCAGAGACCAGGAAAACAGGTCTCTGACCCAAAGTCCAGATCAATTACTAGGTCACTCTTCATGATTTTATAAACTAGAGCTCCAGTGTTCTTTTGAAATTCTGAATGTGGTAATTCAAGAAAAGAGCTATAACAATGCTCTTACATGGCTAGGATGTTTTCTCATTTCAAGAAACAGACAAATGTCTTTAAAAAAAATCCAAATCATCTAGAATGCAGCTTTTCAACGATGGTACAGTGAGCAACTGTCATTCTTCGGCTCTGAAATCCATCAGGCAAAATGGTTAAGTCTACATCAATTACTTATTATAATAGAAAGAAAGCCTTTGTTATACTATTTGTTAAGTATCTCTCCAAATTAGATACAAGAGAATGATCTTCAATGCAGAAAAGTGTTCATTTTTGTTTCACATGATAAATTATTCTTTGGTTGGACATATTTATTTTTAATTTTTACCCGTCATTATAAAAATACAGTCAATTTTAAGAGCAGTTTCCCGATCACTTGTATTTTTTTTGTCAAAATCTCTTTTAAGTGTCTAACAATGAAAATATTAAAACCACTTTGCCTTTTTTAGAAGATTGCAAATGTTTTTCAGGTATGTATAGATGTGGACCCACAGGCCACTTGTAAGATGGAAGAGGAAGGGCCACTTGATAACACAGCTACCTTCCACCACTACTCATGGATAGTAGTGAGCTAGAAAAAGTCAAAACTCAAATTATTCTACAAAATTAAAATCCTGACATGTTGTTGGTTAATCTATTCTGTGCCTTGTGAACAATAAATTCTTCTTGAGTAGCATGCAATTAGCTCATTTAGAATTAATACATATTTTTGAGTAACGCTTGTTTCATAGTGAAAACATCATATTTGTCCTTAAGTTTAATGTGTATGTAGTTAGAATAGGCAAAGTTATGCTGCAATCACAAACATTCCTAAGTATCAGTGACCTTTACACAAAGGTTTAATTTTGCCTCATGCAAAGTTCTTTGCAGTTCTAAATGACTCTCCAGATGTTATCTTCCAGGTGATAGCTCTGAATTCTACCTTCCCATCAATATATCCTTCAATGATCGCCCAAGAAGAGCAAGAGAGAATTCCAGGACTGACAATTAAACACTTCCACTGAGAAGTTACACTCTTCACCTCCCCTCACATGTCATTGCCCAAAGCAAGTCACATTGTCATGCCTGATTTCAAGAGGACAGGGAATTATCATCCTTCCATGTTCCCCAAAGAGGGGAACTAAATATCAGTGAATAATATAACATTTGCCTCAGGCTTTTCTGATGATCATTGAAAGTTAATATTTTGTTCTTTGAAAAAAAATTGCACACTTCCATTTAATGATCTTATATCTTGATACTTGAAAATCAAGTAGCCTATTATTTGTGTTATTGCCGGAACCCTTCTGATATTATTAATTTCATTGCCTAAATATAATCTATGATAGACAACTGTTTGTTGGTTAATATCTCTCACCTGACAGTAAAATTTTTCAGTGTAGGGACTAGGTCTGCATTCCTATTTTTTCGGCATTCCCACACTGTAGAATAGCTTCAGTGGCTGGCTCAGTGGTAAAGGATTGGCCTACCAATGCAGGAGACCCAGGTTCGATCCCTGGCTGGGGAGTATTCTCCGGAGAACGAAATAGCAGCCCACTCTAGTATTCTTGCCTGGGAAATCCCATGGACAGAGGAGCCTGGTGGGCTACAGTCCATGAGGTTGCAAAGAGTCAGGTACAACTTAGTGACTAAACAACAATAATCTAGAAGACTGACTGGCACAGATCAGGCACCAAATATCTTTTGATACATTGTGACATGAACAATTTGTATTTCATATACTCCTGGAAGAAGACAGAGACCGGTAAGTTGAGTTTATTTTTCTTTAAGGAGAAAAAAATTTTATTTTGTCATAGTAGGAAGTAGTAAACAAATGTCTATAGTTGAACTTCTGGTTTATTTTTCTAATTATATATTAGAAAAGCGAAAATATCCAAGAAAACGAAACGACTTTCTGAAAACATTTTTACGTTTCTGTTGAAGTGGAGTGGAGTTCATTGGTGCTTGATAGAGTGAGGAAGTTTCATGGAGAGTCTACTTGGTAAATGCACTTGGGTAGTAAGCTAAAGGAAACCTGACAGGTCTTGTAGAGAAACTCATTCTAATTCATTGTAATTTAGGAACCATTAATGAAACTTTCTTTCAGGATGTGTTTTCTGTGTTTAAATTTACCTTTATGTATCTTAAACCCATGAAAAGGCTTATGGTATAATAAAATTCTTAAGGTGTAATAAAAAGGCTTAGCCTACTTATTTTCTCCTTGAATTTTATTCACATCATTCTAATAATTCCTTCTAGTATATTTAAAAGAATCCCTCTTCCTCACTGGCAAGCATATCCTTGAAGGTTTTCAGTGTACTCACCCCACATTAGCTGCAACCTGTACTTGGGTTTATATTCTTCCCTCACATGCCAGTTATCCCTTCCCATGAGTCTGATCACCCCCCGATGTCTCTGAGAGATTTTGACATAGAGGTATTAAACCCCACGTCTATGTGATGCTGGTTAGGTTCTTTACAGCAAAAATAAAAGAATTTGTTTCTACTATGTTAGTACCTACACCAGAACCTCAACATCTTTAGTTCTTTGAATCTACCTTATATTTCAGTATCTCTGGGGCACCAAGGAATTTTCCTCTTTTAGTTTTCCTCCTGGAACCTGAAGAGAGGTAAGGAATCATGGAAGGATTTGGAAAACAAGTAGAAGCCACCTTTTACTGAGTCAGCACCAAAGGCAGAGTGATGAAACCAAATATTCCAGGATGGGTTATGTAAGGTCTTCTTCCCAGCTCCATGCGTGTGCATTCCATTGTGGTACTTCAGCTCAGGACAGTCTCTGGGGAATTCTAAGGGATGGAGGGAATGGACAATGACCCCAGGATGCAAACCATTGCTTCAAGGTGTTCGCTTATTTAAAATTTCTTGTCAAAATAACTAGATAACTAAGAGCGACCAAGATCGTTGGCATGGAAGAACAAGTTGAGGGGGAGAAGGGAGAGAGAGTGATTTCAAGAAGTTATAGGGAGTCAGGAGAGGCTCCCTGAAGACTGACAGGTTATCAGATGCTGCCCCGAGGGCATCCTATTTTAGTAACAGCTTTGGCCATGTCTCAGCTCTCTGGGTGGAAATGGGAAAGCATGGAGTCATAGGGTAAAAGGACAGGGCTTTTAAATTGTTTCACTATTTTTTTTAAAAAGACACATTTGTCTGTTTTTTCAAATTACTGTCTATTGAAAACATGGTTTCTGAATGAAGAACTTCTGGAGTTTGTTTAATAAGCAAACTTGTATTTTATGATGTGTGATATTTTATCATCATGCTCATATTTTATGTTTTGCCATTTCTCCTCTCTGTACTATTTCATATGTTCTGATTGTTGATATTATTCAGGTATACTAGTCATTTTTAACAGCCATCTATAATATGTTGTATTTAGTTAAGTTACAACATTTGAGTTGGCTTGTATCTAATTTTAGAGTCGGTGATATTTCTGATTTAAGACTGTATAAATTTACATAATGTGAGATGTTTACGTTGGTGTCTTAATTAGATACTGGCTAAAGGTTGCCCTCTTTTTCTTCCTTTTAATTCCCAAACTTTGAGATTTCTGACTCCCAGTGCTTATCTCCAAAACTATCAATCCCAAGAAGGTGATTTTCATGTAATAATTTTCTGCTCATACTTTTAACCTCTTTTGGTGCACTTCTATTATTTCTTTGTCCTTACTGGTGGTTACACAAGCTCCCAGTTTAATATCATTTGCACATTTCATTAATATGTGGCTTACTCCCTCTTCGAGATCCTTAATAAAGATGTTAAATTAGATTGTATCTGACATTGACCCCTGGGGCACCAAAATGCTTTAACGATATCCCGCTTTCCTGTCGCAGTTTATAGAGTTCTTGCGAAATGCATGAGGCACAGCTTCAACCTGGGATAAATCTTCAATTTTAATTCTAAAGCAGAAGTCAAGTCATGTGGTTTGGGATAACTTGACATTGCCAGAACATACTTGTAGTTGCTAGGAAGTCATATTTTAGCAATTAAGTACAGGTTTGCCAGAATTATATGTCAGATTGCCAATCTGCTGACAATTACAAGAGATAGTCACTCTATCCTGTTTAATGCTTTTCAGTCAAACTGAGAAAGGTCTTGCTTTTCAAAATGAAACTCGGCTTTTTTATTTCAAAGCTAGCAATCACCTTTCACCAGCTTTTAAACAGCATGCCTCTTCTGTGTTTCAAAGCAGATTTATGAAAGAAATGGTCATACCAATATACCAACATAGATGGGCTTCAGGGAAACGTTATCGGGTGCCTCACTGAGAATCCGGATGAGAAATCAACTTTTAAATTTCAAGAATTTAAAAAGAGTTCTTTTTCTAAATTGAAAACATTTATTTTTTAATGTAGAAGGTGTAATACCATATGATGTTCTTGGCACAACATTTAACTCTCTCATTCCATTTGGTTTAATCAAGGAAATCTATGCATTTGTATCAGATGCAAAATTTCTTCAAATAAGTTGTGGAATAGTATCTGAAGAAGCAGGTTGCATTACCAAATAACCTAAAATTCCTACAAAATGAAACTGACTATGTTAAATAGAACATATTCTTTCATTGTATCACTATAAATCCCTCTGTGCTGTGCTCTGCTTAGCCACTCAGTCATACTGTAACCCACCAGGCTTCTCAGTCCAAGGGGATTCTCCAGGCAGGAATACTAGGGTGGGCTGCCATGCCCTTCTCTAGCAGATCTTCCCAACTCAGGGATCGAACCCATGTCTCCTGCATTGTAGGAGGATTCTTTACCTTCTGACACATCAGGGAAACCCAAGAATACTGGAGTTGGGTAGCCTATCCCTTCTCCAGGGGATATTCCCCACCCAGGAATCCAACCAGGGTTGGATTGCAGGCAGATTCTTTACCAGCTGAGCTATCAGGGAAGCCTTTAAAGTCCGCTAAATCCCTCCAAATGATCAAATATTTTAAAAGTTCCATGTTAGTTCAATCTCAAGGACTTCTTTCATTATACCTTAAAGTAAGCTTCCATAGTTTTGCAAAGGTTTTTGATGTCCCGTTGGGGGACACATTGTATTAGCCTGCTTGCGCTGCCATAACAAAATACCATAGACTGGGGGGTTTGAACAACAGAATTTCATTTGTCACAGTTCTGGAGGCTGGAAATTCAAAAAGTCTGAGGTGTCAGGCAATTTGGTTCCTCAATAAGGATTCACCTTCTGACTTGCACATGGTTGCCTTCTCATTGTGTTCTCACATGGAGGAGAGAGAAGGCAAGTCCTCTGGACTCTCTTCTTATAAGGATATTTATCTCATCAGGGGATCTTACCCTCATGACTTCATCTAAACCAATTACTTCCCAAATGTTCCATTTTCCAAAACCACACATGGGGGTTTAGGACTTCAACAGATGAATTTTTGCATGTGGAGACACTATCTATAGTATAAGTTAAGATCACTGTTCAGATTCAAACAAAGACAATGATGACAAGAACAAATATAACCAGAACTTGAAACTGGTCTTGTAAATACAATTTTTTTTTTTTTTTTGTATCTGTAAGCCCAACCAAAGATTGGTTTTAGCATCAATCAACAGAAGGCTGCTTTGTTCTATGAGGTAGTGACAAGAAGATGTACCAGTCTTATGGGGATTCAGACTTCTTTCAGATGTGTGGTAAGTCAGCTTATCTCAGTAAACACAATTTTCACCCCACTAGCTCCTTGCATTTGGGAACCTGAATTTCAGGACATCCAAGAGAAGTTCTCTTATCACCTGCTTATTCTTTACCCCAGCCTACTCCATGAGGAATCACTTTTCTCACCTTCTTTAAGAAATGGACTATGATTCAGGCAGTTTAACCAACAAAACAAAACAAAACAGAATAACTGATTTGTATGGTGGAATATTTAGATGACTGCTGCTTTGTTGCTTGGGTTTTGGTGGTAGAATTTAGATGGTCCTCTCAATTCCTGGCTTCTATTTTGGGTGAATGATTGGATGTAAGAGCATTAAGTTACACTGTCCTGAGTCATCTATAAGAGGAATTAGAAACGTGAGATGATGTGTAGTTTGATGCTAAATTATGCAAAGCAGAGGGACTCAATCAATGCAACTGGAGTTAATGTTCCCCAGGAGCTTCCCTTTGGCTCCTGTTCCTCTTCTATACTCTTCGCTGGCTTCCAAATCCCTTGACTTCTATATTTTTTTATACAGCTTCCTCCTAAACAGTCCCACCTGAAGACCCAAGATGACAAGAGTACCCAAAGCTGATGGTAGGTTTTTCTCTTTCACTCTGTGCTGTGAGGTGTATCTTACTATAATTCCTGGGGGTAATTCAGCCTTGGTTCCCAGGTGGTGCTAATGGTAAATAACCTGCCCACCAATGCAGGAGATGGTTCATTCCAGGGTCAGGAAGATCCCTGGAGAAGGAAATGTCAACCCATTCCAGTATTCTCGCCTGGAAAATCCCATAGCAGAGGAGCCTGGTGAGCTATGGTCCATAGGTTTGCAAAGAGTTGGATATGACTGAAGTGACCTAATATTCATTCATAGCATAAGCAAATCAGTCTGTCATGGACTGAGTTTGTTCCCCTCAAATTCATATGTTGAAACCCTAATCCCGATGCTGTTTGAAGGTAAGGCATTTAGGAGATAATCAGGGTTAGATTAGGTCATGAAGGTGGGGCCTTCATGATGAGATTAATGCCTTTCTAAAAAGAGATCTCTCTCACTGCCATTTGAGGAAACTACATGAAGGGAGCCTTCTGCAAGCCAGGAGAAAGCTCCTCAACAGAACCTGACCATGCTGGAACCCTGATCGTGGATTCCCAAGCATCTAGAATTGTGAGAAATAAGCATTGCTTGTTTAAGCCACTCAGTCTATTGTTGGTGTTGTTTAGCTGCTAGGTTATGCCTGACTCTTTTGCGACCCCATGGACAGTAGCCTACCTGGCTCCTCTGCCCATGAGATTTCCCAGACAAGGATACTGGAGTAGGTTTCCATTTCCTACTCCAAGGGAGCTTCCCAACCCAACATCAAACGTGCATCTCCTGCATTGCAGACAGATTCTTTACCACTCAGCCACCATGGAGGTCCCCGTTCAGACTATCATGTCTTGTAACAGCCCAAACTGACTAAGACACTATGAGTCTGTAGGTGTGACTGTAAGTTCCAACTCCTGCCTACATCAGAATCATTAGCCAATTAATTTGCAAGCACTTTTGATCAAGTTTACAACACAAAATGGAAGTTACTGGTTGTTCTACAACAAAAGCTCAGTAGTAAAGAATCCATCTACCAAGCAGGGGACATGGGTTCAATCCTTGTGGGTTGAGAAGATGACCTGGGGAGGGAAATGGCAACCCACTCCAATATTCTTGCCTGGGAAAATCCCATGGACAGAGGAGCCTGGTGGGCTGCCCTCCATGAGGTCACAAGAGTTGAACATGGTAAGTGACCAAAAAACAACCACGGCCACTGCAGAGGCTGTGCTACTTGGCCACTCTTTGCAATAATTCAACCTTGAAAAAATGAGATATCGCTCCTGTGACATCTCCATTCTTCCTTCTTGAAAGGAGAAGTGCTAGGTCCGAATATTTCCTTCTGATTCCTTGAAGTGAATAGACTCTATGTACCAAAACAACAGAATGATCTCTGTTTGTTTCCAAGGCAAACCATTCAATATCATGGTAATCCAAGTCTATGCCCCAACCAGTAATGATGAAGAAGCTGAAGTTGAATGGTTCTATGAAGACCTACAAGACCTTTTATAACTAACACCCCCAAAAGTTATCTTTTTCATTATAGGGGACTGGAAAGCAAGAGTAGGAAGTCAAGAAACACCTGGAGTAACAGGCAAATTTGGCCTTGGAGTACAGAATGAAACAGGACAAAGGCTAATAGAGTTTTGCCAGGAGAACCACACTGGTCATAGCTAACACCCTCTTCCAACAACACAAGAGAAGACTACATATGGACATCGTCAGATGGTCAACAACAAAATCAGACTGATTATATTCTTTGCAGCCAAAGATGGAGAAGCTCTATACAGTCAAAAAAACAAGACCAGGAGCTGA